>CM059033.1:59102500-59442500 GCA_030279155.1 Forsythia viridissima
GGGACAGCCACCGACAGTCCCAACAAGGTGCACAACTGGAAAGAGAGGTTCATCTTCGTTGGCGGGGATTGGGAATTTACGCTTGAGGACCCCCTTCCGCACGTGTCCATCCCTCGACATTTCGGAGATCTTGGTATAACTCCCCACAATCATATGAAATTCTGATTATGATTCCTGACTTGATGCCTTTATTTCTTTTTACAGATTGCGGGAAACCACCGATCTCGAAGAGAAGCCAAGGAGAGCTGAGGTCGAAGTGGGATAAGGTTCGGTCCCTCAGTAGTGAGTTCCGGAGCCTTGGGAATCTCTTGAAAGACGATAGACTTTTGGCCAGCTGTGGACTAATGTGTAAGTCTCACTTGTTTCGGTGTTCTGATGCTATGGCGTGGAATGATATGGGTGCACCGCTTACTAACGTATGTTCTTAACAGTTTTCAGGTTCAGAAGCGTGTCCACACTCTGCCTTGCTCGCCCTGCTAGCGGCGAGGGGTCTTCCGCTTAAGTGCCTGTCCGGGAGGCGCCCGGGCCATCGCAAGGTATCCCGGCTGCTGCGCCACCAGAGCCCGCCCCCGCCCAGGTCGTTCTTCCTACCCCTTTTCCCTTGGCAACTGACCCGTCTCTCGGCCGCATTCCAGCCAAAGACAAAGAGAAGGGCATTGCCGAGGATGTGGGCGATGCTTTTGCGCGAAAGAGGAAGGCTCTCGCATCCGAAGGAGAGTTTATGGGGGATGCCCGCAAGTCGGGGCGAACCGAGGGTTTAAAAAAACCTGGTCCCTCGCCCGACCAAGGGAGCCCCATCCAGACAACCCAACGTCGGGGGGAACTAGAGACTGCCGTCCTGGAAATGCTTCCGGCCCATCCCGCGATGATGGCGGCCAGCGTGCACAAGTACTGGACCCAGAAATAGGAGAAGACTGCCGAGGGGGCCACCGTACGGGAGCGACTGAAGATGGCAGAGATGAACCTGATACGGGGCCTGATGCTGAGCAAAGAGCTGTTCAGTATTGTGGAAAGTTATGACGGCCAGTGTCATGAGGAGGGGGCCAAGTCTGCCAAGCTGTTCGAGGAGCTGAAAGCCGTTCAGCTCGAGAAGGCGCAGTTGGAGTCCGAAAGAGGGGGACTTCGGTTCAAGCTCGACGCCTCTGTAGGTAGGAAGGCGGCTATCAAGGAGAAATATGAGATCGAATTGAAGGCCTCGAAAGAATGCCTGAAGGACGCCCAAGAGCAAAAGCGGGCTGCCGAGGCCTCTGAGAAGAAAGCTGAGGAGCTTCTGAAGAGTGCCGAAGAGGTGCAGAAGCGTGCTGAAGAGGCCCAAAAGTTGGCAGAGGATCGGGCACTTGCAGTCGAGGAAGCTCTTGCTAACGCGACTAGCAGGATGGAGACCCTCGTCGCGGAGGAGGGCAAGTTGTTGGCGGACACGAGGCTGGAACTGGAGAGGGTCCGGGCCGAATGCGCAGTTGTCGAGGCCAAGGCGGTGGAGGCTTACCAGGATGCCTTTGTGGAGACTCCTGAGTATCAAGACCTTGCCCAGCGTCTGATGACAGCTGGAGGCGAGTAGTTGGTGGAGAGCATCACGGAGGTTCACCTGGAATGGGACCTCTCTTTCCTTCGGCAGGGCCCTGCCGAGGCTCAAGTTCCTGACGCTGGGCCCGGTATCGTAGGTGGTTAGACATCTCCTCCAGCGGGGGGAGGCCCGCAATGTGCTGACCCCTGAAGAGGCGGCAGTGCATTGATATTTTGTAATCTTTAAGTTTTTATGCCTGAATTAATTGAAAAACAAGATTGGATATGACTTTTTGTTTATCCGACGATTCGATTCTGTGCGCGCGTGGGGGAGGGAGACGCTTTTAAATTTGGGAATCATTTCCCTAGCATTAATGGCGCAGACACTCGGTGGAACCCAGAAAGTTGGCATCTTAAATGCCTTGGGGATGTAGAACGTCCGTGCGTCGTTCCAGGTTCTCGGTTATGCCCGCATTTATTGCGTTACACTTTTTCCAACGTTGCCCTCTATAAATAGGATGTAAGCCCAACCAGTCTTTTCCATCGTGATACGGTTGTATTGACCTTGCCATTAACGTGCGATCGAGATAGTGATAGAAAACGTGTGATGGTGGTGGGGCTGGAGGGCTGGCATCCATCAAGATGCCCATCAATCTGAGAATCAACATTCAGAGGACCAAAAATTCGGCCAATCAACATTCAGGGGACCAAACGTACGGGGTGGGGGCTTAGGCTTAGCAGCTTTAGCCCGACCCTTCTCTGAACGGTTGACCGGTCTAGGGGGGTCTCCCACTGCCAAAAAAAAAGGCATCAACGGCATTTTTTGAGCAGTGCGGTCTAATAAGCCATCAAATTAACTCATATATGGCTTGGGAGACTCCCAATCATGGTGAAGTCAGGTTCTCCAACCTGGGCGGGGCCAGCGTAGATCAAGAGATAGGGTTAGCAGATCTAGTTACCTCATTTATGTGTTGACCCCGAGAGGCAGCGGGGTTTTTAGAACACATTGTAGTTGTATCTTCTTTTGTATTATGTATCGTATGTAATGAAAGGGAGCCGAGGTACCTTTCTTTTACTTGCTTGCGTGTGCTCTTATCGTGCCCCTGAATTGCATGTTTGCTTCGGGTCTCATCGGCATTTAGTTTTGCTTACGAAATTATGGGCACAAGTTCGAGGTCACGAACAGCGTCTCTGGTAGCGCGGGGTGATTCACGCTCCATGTTCGAATTTTATGTAAAATCGGATAAATCCTAATTGTGTACTTTTGCGTTGACTGTTTGTCCAGCGGTCTGAAAGGGTCGGCCGCGCACCCCATTCCTTCGCTGCCGGGTTAATTGTACTTGCATTCTTACGCGTAAGATGTTTTACCCAGCAAGTTAATCAGAGTTGGCCACGAACCATACTCCCTCGCTGCCATGTCCTTTTGTACTTGCTTTCTTACGCGTAAAAATATTTACCCAGCGAGTTAATCGGAGTTGGCCGCGAACCGTACTCCCTCGCTGCCGTGTTCTTTGTACTTGCTTTCTTACGCGTAAAAATATTTACCCAGCGAGTTAATCGGAGTTGGCCGCGAACCGTACTCCCTCGCTGCCGTGTTCTTTGTACTTGCTTTCTTACGCGTAAAAATGTTTACCCAGCGAGTTAGTCAGAGTTGGTCGCGAACCGTACTCCCTAGCTGTCGTGTTCTTTGTACTTGCTTTCTTACGCGTAAAAATGTTTACCCAGCGAGTTAGTCAGAGTTGGCCGCGAACCGTACTCCCTCGCTGCTGTGTTCTTTGTACTTGCTTTCTTACGCGTAAAAATGTTTACCCAGCGAGTTAGTCAGAGTTGGCCGCGAACCGTACTCACTCGCTGCTGTGTTCTTTGTACTTGCTTTCTTACGCGTAAAAATGTTTACCCAGCGAGTTAATCAGAGTTGGCCGCGAACCGTACTCCCTCGCTGCCGTGTTCTTTGTACTTGCTTTCTAACGCGTAAAAATATTTACCCAGCGAGTTAGTCAGAGTTGGCCGCGAACCGTACTCTCTCGCTGCCATGTTCTTTGTACTTGCTTTCTTACGCGTAAAAATGTTTACCCAGCGAGTTAATCGGAGTTGGCCGCGAACCATACTCCCTCGCTGCCATGTTGGTATTCTCCGTTTGGGGGACGTGTTGGCTGCATAAAAGACGATTATTTATTGAATGGCGCCTAGTTCCCTAGCGTCCGGCAAAAAGGAAAAATCTCTAAAGAGATCAAAACAATGCGGAAAGAAAAGACAAAACAGAAATGCCGTCGGCAGGGTTTCAAGTTGCTGCGGCCGGGGTGATATCTTCGCGCTTAGCGGCTTTTCATAACGCGTTCATGTAACATGTCCGTGCCTCCGTCTGATTACCACGGATTTTAGCTATCCCTCCGGGAGTCGGGAATTTCATAGCCAAGTGGTGTATGGACGTAACTGCCTGTAAATCCTTCAACACGGGCCTGCCGAGGATCCTGTGGTAGGCTGAACGGGTGTCCACTATCAGGAATTCCATGAACTTTCGGAGGTGGCACGGTGGTTTCCCAAAATCTACTGCCAAGGTAATCCTTCCTCGTGGGACGAGACTGTCCCCGGTGAAACCAAATAGTGGCTCGGTGATGGCCGTCGGTTCGTAATCTACGTCCATTTGGTCGAATGCATTGCCGAATAAGATGTTCACGACGCTTCCGTCGTCGACCAACATCCGGCCTAGGCCATTCCTAGCGACAACGGCGCGCACCACTAGGGCGTCGCAATGCGGGTAATGTATCCCGGACTCGTCATCCTCAGTGAATGAGATTGGTGGTACTCTAGGCCGATGCCCGTGTACCTGCCAACTCTCTAGGAGTTCCCCCCTGGCAGCTTTCGCGTAGTTAGGCCGTGAGTTCATCGTGCTTCCTCCGACGTACGGTCCTCCAAAGATGGTATTTATCTCTCGGACAGGCGGGGCTCCTTGGGGCCTTTCGGCCCTTGGTTGGTCCCTATTTCCCCCGTTCCTCCCTTCGTCGCGACGAGGTCCATCGTTGTGGCGCTGAGGAGGTGGTCTTCGCCCTTGTGTGGGCGGTCCTCGCCGTCCTCGCGCCGCTTGATCCCTCTCGCCCGGCCCATGGTTCCTGTGGTTGATTAGCTCCCTCACATCCGGGCAATCTTCCGTATTGTGCACCCTGGTCCTGTGTATACGACAGAACTTGGGCGGGGTCACCGCGGGTAGGGGGGCCACTACTGGTGCCCGTGGGACTGGGGCTACCTCTGTCTGATTGAACCTCCGGTAATGGCTGTTGGTGGGTTCTGAGGAACGCCTCCTCTGAAAACGAGAGAACCGAGGTTCCGGAGAGCGACGCCCCTCCCTCCTGTATCGATCTCCTCTCTCCCTTTCAGCCCTTTCTCTGTTCTCGATCATTTCTTCTGATGCCTTCTCTTTCTACGATGGGTGACGTTCTGTAGGTCCTGAACGCTCTCCTGTCGCAGGTTGGTGTGGTGGGACTCCACATCTTCTTCTGTAGATCGTTCAGATGTCATGCTTCTTTGGGTAGAAGACACGCTTTACCACAAGCACTGGGTCGTGTAAGGTTTTTCGTTTTCCACAGACGGCGCCAATCTGTTGACGTCTGAACCTGCACCAGTCCACGTGCCAACAGATCTCCAGTCACTCCTCTGCCAGCCGTATGTTACCTGCACACTAGGACGACCGTTAGGAACCAAGATCTCCAGAGAAAAAGGGTCCGGCGATCGTTGGCACTTCGACGATCAAGTCAACAGCCGGTATATAAGGAATACGCGGGGGCGGGAACAAAATAGGGGTGTGGGAGAGACAAGCAGGCAGAAGTTTGAGCGGAGTTTAGGGTGGGATTCTTAAGCATAAAAAGTGCGTACCTTGGAACAACCGGAGACGTCGTATTTATAGCGCAAGAATTCTAATTGATTTGGAAGACAAATCAATTCGGTTTCCAATCGGATCCTCCTTCCTTATGTGATAAAGATACCCGAGATTGCCTACCTTCTTTGAGTTTATCACGTTGCATGATTTTAGGAGATCACGATTGTGTTTCCTTGTGGAGATTTGTGCGCCCAATCCAACGCAATCTTTCTTTAATTACTTCTCTGGTTGCCTCGGCGTATCGAGTTGTTTGCTGGTTATGAATGATGCGAGGCCTGACGAGGCCCTATGGTTCGCATGAGGGCGCCGAAGCCCTCCACATGACTCGCGGATTTCTAGCCGCCGAAGGCCCGAGCGTGAGACGGGCCCCTCCAAGGCTCTAGCAGGGCCCAGATGGGGTTCTTGACGGATTACAAACTGGGCCTTTACTGGGCTTAGATGGGGCATGTACTGACGTGGCGGCCATATCGTAATCGTACGGTAACATCACTGATGTTATGTATGTTACAAATGATGAAATCAATAGTTTTATTTGTTAAATTTAGCATTGTGTTACATATCTGTATCATACTGATGTTACATAGTATCAATAGATTTTTAGAGTCCAATGTGTATATTAGTACGAATTTATTGAAGTTTAGAGTTGATTTTACAGTTGTAACAGTTGTAACAGTTTCTGTTTAGTATCCCGATCTGATAGAGATGTTATAAATGATATTTTGTATCACTGAATATGTTACAGATTATATTATATTATTTTACACATCACATGTTACATGAATTAATATTTTGTATTACTGATGTTTTATATCTTAATTTGTAACACAGATTGTTACAAAATATCATTTGTAATATATGTATCAAATAGTGACACTATAAAGGACTAAATTGACATAAAAGTATAAATATAGGGATCAAGTTGCAAAAATCTAAAAGTTGAAGGACTTATAATGCAAATAAATGAGGACTAAATTGAAATGAAAAAGAAAATATAAGGACTAAAGTGGAGTTATTATAAAAATAAAAGAATTCTCGTACAAATAATCAATGACTCAAGCAGCAAATTTATATATTCAATTACCATATATTATTTAATATAATAATTTTTTAAAAATCAGTATTTTTAAAATAAATGAAACAAGAATAGTTTTTTAAAATTATTTTTATAAATTAGCTTATTTATAAAAAAAAAAAACCCAAATAAAAACCTCCACAATTTCCCCACTTGTATCTCTATGTTCCCACTTCAAAACTCAGCCTAACGACCCTCACTTCGCCTGAAGAAACACTGTCCCACTTCAATTCCAGCCAAACCACCTTTATTTCACCTGAAGAAAACCGTCCACAACCCAAAATTTAGAGCCTCATTTGTCCACCACTCAACCCACTTAAATTTCAGACAAACTGCACCCAAACTGCCCATTATCAGCACCATTTGTTCCACTTCAACTTCAGCCAAATTATTCCATTATCCTTGATGAAATTGGCCCCTTAAAGTCCCACCTCCCCTCATTACTTTAACCTCCAAATCACAGTTTTCAGCCCCCAAAAATTTTCCAATTTTGGCACCCTTGGGCCACTTTAATCCCCTTCACTTCAATCCTAAGACAACTCTAGCATTTCTCCCTTTTTCCTCATTAGTTTCGGCTCCCAGCAGTAGGCATTTAACATTCATTTTTGCTCCAGTAATTTTCCTTCTTCCCACATCATTTCAACACCAAATTCCAGCAACAAATTCCAATTTTCTTCATCATTTTCCGCCTCTTTTTTTGTCTAGAAATTTAGCCCCGCAGTGTGCTCTTATCCTTAAAGAAAACCAGCATAAAACTTAAGGAAGAACTCTCCCTTTTCCCCTTCAAAATTTGGCCCAGCAGCAAGACTATTGTTGTGTTTTTCTTCACAATTCCAGTCACTTTCTTCCCCAAAATTCAGCCATTATTCTTCTTTATTTTTAACTTCACATAAAGCTTGCGACAACAATAGAATTTTGAAATAAAAAAGGCAAAGGCACGGAGTTATTTTTGAGGAAAGGTAGAGCCAATTTCATCTACTAATTCGACTCAACAGAAATTCTAAATTTGCAAGGAAGTTTTTATACTACTTAAACCATGTTTTTACAGATTTTTACTTTGGGAAAATAATACGTAAGTTGTATTCCATTTTAAATGTTTATGAATGAACATTATGTTAGAGATCGAAAGTAATCACTTGAGAATGTTAGCGATTGAAGGTAATGACTTACAATGGAATGTGGCGCCAGTCACCAAATTCTGTTGTTCCTTAAATATGTTTTAAAGTACGACATGTTGTTTTTTTTTATGCATAATAGATTCAGATTGTTGTTTAATATGCATAACAGTTCCAGAAAGTTGTTTAATATGCATAACAGTTTCAGAAAGTTAACATGCCAATTAATGAAATAGATGAACTGAATCAAAGAATGACCCAGGCGAGAACAAAGCTCTTTGTCCTTAAGACGTTTTTACCCCGTCACACGGTGCTTACGGTATGTGGTAAAGCGTCTCCCAAGATAAAACAATTAAAGACTTGCATAGCAGCACATTGTACTGCAAGAACAACGAACCAGAGAAAGGATCACTCTTTGAAAATTCTGTGCAATGCAGAATTAAGAGAAAGAAGGAAAACTATATGCCTCTTTCTCTGACTGAAAGTCTGAGGACCCATTTAAATAGATGAGGAAGGTGGCGGTTTGATCAGATGATGGGGGTGGCGGTTGAGCAGCTCCATTCACCACTTACCGTTCATGCGCACGGTTTTAAAAACCGATACACCACTTTGAAAGTTGTTTCTTTGGAGGGAAATTTAATATAAATTTGAATAAATTTTATCCAAAAAAAAATTAATATTTGACATAGGCCCGATCCAAGCTTCGGCCATGGCCCACAACCCGAACCCGAACCCGAACCCGTCTCGTGCTGAGCCGAGATGGCCGGCCGGTCGGTCGATTGGACGGATGGACGGCAGCGGTGCGCGCACGCATGTGGGCTTTGCTCTATTATGAGCATGCCTACGTCATCTCCCCTCTAAAGACTTGTGGTGCCCATTAGGACCCAAACCCATTTCCAAACTTGGAGTTTATTAAGTGGTTCAAGGTTGAGTTTCCAACCAATGTGGGATAAAACACTTGTCAATTATTTCCCATTTTATTCCTCATTTATAGTCCAACTTTCAACCATAATCTCCCATTCATAATGGAATGGTTTTATACAATTAAATATACTATGTTTATCTACTCGAAACATAAAATTTAATCGAACATTTACTTTGACCAATCGAAGCTTGGGTCCCACCCAATTATTGTGCCAAAGTGGTCCATTTCCAACAATCCTCCACATGAATGGAAATTATCACGACTATGCAATACAAACTAGATTTAGAAAGTACGAGCGAAAGGCTTATTACATCAAGAAAGGTAAATTTTGGCTTTGAACCTGCCTTAGTGGAATACTATCAAGTTTACTTAGTTATTCAGTGAATTTGATGTCTTGAACTGCTTAGCTGTTAATGTAAACCAAGACAACAGTATCCACGCAATAACCTTCTTATCAATTCTTTGGTTCTCATAGTTGTGTTCATTTTGGCCAAGTGCTCTAGATAATTTAAGCCTCAAATTCTCATGGAAGCGGCCCTACTTCACACTTATATAGGTGATCTCCTATGAAGAGTGCACTTTTATAAAGGAATGGATAAGTCCTTAACTGAGTCTTAATAACTTAGTTGTCCTATTGAACCAAGATCTTGTGATCTCCAGTCAACTTTGTTGAGTTACCATCATTAAGATTCATGCATATTAGGCTTTAATCCCATTTCCTTTGATAGATAATATACTTGATCTCTTGGTAGGCATTTTGTAAGCGGATCCATGAGATTCTCCTTTGATTTCACATAATCAATGGAGATAATACCATTTGAGATCAACTTCTTTATGGTATTGTGTCTACGACGTATATGTCTAGACTTACCATTATACATGTAATTTTGTGCCCTTGCAATAGTCGACTGATTGTCGCAGTGAATACTAATTGCAGGTACCGGCTTAGGCCAACACGGAATATCCTCTAAGAAGTTACGAAGCCATTCTGCCTGTTCTCCAGCTTTATCTAATGCTATAAACTCTGATTCCATTGTTGATCGAGCTATGCAAGTTTGCTTTGAGGATTTCCAAGATACAGCCGCACCACCAAGTGTAAATACGTAACCGCTTGTGGATTTAGAATATTTCATATCAGATATCCAATTTGTATCACAATATCCTTCTAATTCTGCTGGATATCTCATATAATGTAATCCAAATTTTAAGGTATGTTTCAAATATCGAAGTACCCTATTCAATGCATTCCAGTGATCATTGCTTGGATTACATGTGAACACATTCAATTTATTAACTACAACCACAATATCTGGACGTATGCAGTTCATTAGATACGTCAGACTTCCAATAATTTGAGAATATCTTAATTGATGTATAGGTTCACCTCTATTTTTGGCTAAGTGTAGACTCGTGTCTACTGAAGTTTTGACTGAACTTTCATCAAAGACTCCAAATCTCTTTAGCACAGATTCAACATAATGAGATTGTGAGAGAACAAGGCTATCTAGTGTTTTAGAAATTTTAATTCCAAGAATTGTATCTGCTACACCCATGTCCTTCATATCAAAATGTTTTGTTAACATTTTCATAGTAGACACAATAATATCATGATTGCTACCTAGAATTAGCATATCATCAACATATAGACGTACTAAGACATATGCTGTTGGTGTACTTTTATTATACAGACATTTGTCACATTCGTTAATTTTAAATCTATTTGACAACATTGTTTTGTCAAACTTTTGGTGCTACTGCTTTGGCACCTGTTTTAATCCTTATAAGGACTTCACGAGTCTGCAAACTTTTTTCTCTTGTCCATGAGCAACAAATCCTTCAGGTTGCTCCATGTATACTTTATCTTCTAACTCACCATTTATAAATGATGTTTTAACATCTATTTGATGAATTTCGAGATTGTGTAGCGTAGCAATTGCAATAAGGATTCTTATCGAAGTAATCCTCGTTACTGGTGAGTAAGTATCAAAGAAATCAAGACCTTATTTTTGTCTATATTCTTTTGCTACCAAACGAGCCTTGTATTTATCAATATATCCATCCGATTTTAACTTTTTCTTGAAAATCCACTTGAAACCTAGAGGTTTATTTCTAAGTGGGAGATCAACCAACTCCTAGGTGTGATTTTGCATTATTGATTCAATTTCACTATTGATAGCTTCTTTCCAAAAAAGAGCCTCTGGGTTCTTCTTCATTTTCACTATCCTAAGTTCGTTTTGTTGAACTTTCATCAATTTTGTCTTTACGAGGAAAGACATCTGAGAAGAAACTTGCATTCCTTGATTCAATGATCGTATGTTCATGTATATCAGTAATCTCAGACTTATGCAAAAGGAAGCGATATGCACTACTGTTATGAGCTTATCCAATAAATATGCAATCTATAGTTTTCGGTCTTATTTTTATTTGTTTAGGTTTTGGCACTTCTAACTTTTCCAAACACTCCCATACTTTCAGGTATTTATATGAAAGTTTGTGACCTTTGCATAACTCGTAAAGTGTTTTATCCTTTACTTTGTGTGGTATTTTATTAAGAATGTGATTTGCAGAGAGGATAGCTTCTCTCCACAAATTCTTGGGTAGACTAGAACTAATAAACATAGCATTCATCATTTCTTTAAGCGTGCGGTTCTTTTGTTCTGCAATACCATTAGATTGAGGTGAATGATGAGCCATTGTTTGATGAATAATGTCTTGTTCAGAACAAAATTCTTCAAACAGCGCTCCATATTCTCCATATCTATCACTTCGAACAAATTTTATTGTTTTGCTAAGTTGATTTTCAACTTCATTCTTATAATGTTTAAACATTTCCAAAGCCTCATTTTTGCTTCTTAATAAATAAACATAGCAGTATCGAGTGCAATCGTCAATGAAGGTAATAAAATATTTTTTCCCACCTTTAGTTTGTACGAATTTCAAGTCACATACATCCCTATGAATTAATTCCAAAGGTGAAGTATTTATTTCAACAGAAGGAAACGGTCTTTTGGCTAACCTAGTCTCAACACAAGTTTCACATTTGTGATTAGGATCGAAACTTAAAGAAGGTAGCAAATTTAAGTTCATTAATTTGCGCACAGATTTAAAGTTTGCGTGTCCTAATCTGTTATGCCATAAACAAGAAGATTTAACGATATACGCAGAAGTAGAAGCTTCATTAATCGTGTTCAATTTGGATACAATAGTAAGGACGTTCATTTTGAACATCCCATCAGTCATTTATCCCTTTCCCACATATATTCCATTTTTAGTTAGTACAAATTTATCAGTTACGAATACTAACTTAAACCCATTCTTACTAAGAAGAAAACCAGAAACAAGATTTTTTCGAATATCTGGTACATGCAGTACATTGTTGAGGACGAGTTCCTTACCAGACGTCATCTTCAAGGTCACCTTTTCTTGTCCTTAAACTTTTGAGCTTGAGGAATTTCCCATGAAAAGTTGTTCTCCGTTGATAGTTTTGTAATCAGAAAACATGTTCTTTTCATCACATATGTGGCGAGTGGCACCAGTGTCCACCCACCATTCCCTGGGATTTCCAACACTATTACATTCAGATATTACAACAGATAGGTGCATTTCTTGAACACCTTCAATCAAATTTTCAGTTTCAACTACATGTGCACGGTCATTTTACTTTTTAGGCTTGCGACAGTCAATTGCGCGATGTCCAAGTTTGCCACAATTGTAACAATCTCCTTTGAACTTCTTGTTCTTTTGGTTGTTCTCATTTTTCTTATGAGCATAACTTGAGTGCTTCCTTTTCATATTCTTTTTTATACTTTATTCAGCCATGTTTTCCTTAGCTTCCATGTTTGGTCCCCCATTCCTCATTTCAGACTTTTTAATGTCTTCTTCGATCCTCGAGCGCACAATCAACTCCTCCAAGTTCATTTTCCTTACGCTTGTGTTTGAAGTAATTTTTGAAATCTCTCTATGAAAGTGTGAGTTTCTCAATTACAGCTGCTACTTGGAATGACTCACTTACAGTCTATTTTTTAGTATGTAAATTATGGAGGACTACCTGCAAATCTTGAACTTGGGAAATAACAGATTTAGAGTCAATCATTTTATAGTCTAGAAATTTACCGACATGAAATTTTTTAGTTCTAGCATATTCTATTTTATATTTTTTCTCTAAAGATTCCCATAATTCTTTTGTAGATTTCATTATACTATATACACCATATAGTCAATCATTCAGTCCATTCAGTACATAGTTTTTGCATAGAAAATCTATTATATTTCCATGCGTCCAAGGCAATAACCGAAGCTTGACTATTTTTTTCTTGTTGAACAGAATGAGGATCCTCCGTGAGAAACCTTGCCAAGTTAAGCGTGGTTAGATAAAACAACATTTTCTGTTGCCACCTCTTAAAATCGACTCCGTAAAATTTTTCAAGTTTATCCCTGTGAGGAATATGAGTCGAAGCAGATGGACCAACCACAGTAGGCATCACAGTAGGTGCCACCGTAGGGAAAATTGCAGTAGTCCCAACAGTGTTAGCCATTTCTATTTTCAAAACAGAAGTTCAACAAGTCAGAATTCAATGTTATAAAATTTCAATTTTGAAAATCGAACCAGAAGGTGCAAATGTTAAAAAGAATATAATTTCGGCACTTAGATAGAAAGCATGCAAATTTGCAAATTCAAAACTTTACAGAAAGCATGCACAACAGTACAATTTCAGAACTTTACAAAGAGCATGCACATCAATACAATCTCGGAAACATGAAATGTGAAAGTTCTAAAACCTAGATTAATTAAATTAAAAATAATTTTAATCTTAATTAAACTAGCAGTGGACAGAACACAGTTAGAACTTGCGAGTGATAAAGAGAACAGTTCTGACTCGCACAATAGTGTTTGTTTACCTAATCTTGTTAAGTACAGAATTTAAACAGTTAAATACGAACACAAGATGTAACGTGGTAAACTCCGAAGAAAAACATCCATGGACCCCCCAAGCCATGGGTAAAAATAATCCACTAATAATCTTGTTCAAAAATACAATAGTATCGATTTTTGTAATTTCGCAAAATTAACAAAATAACAATCAAAAGAAAACAGATCAACTCCCTTTGATACTTCTTCTGACTTGTTCATGAAGTGGAATCAAACTTACCGGTCTTGACTTTATCGCCACTTTCCTATTGTACTTGACCGCAATCACCACTTGGATTAAGAACTCTTGTTCTTAACTTCACGCCAAGTAGCTTGAACAAGATATGAAATTGTTCGTCGAGCACCAATTCGTTTTTAATTCTTTAATGAGTTTGAAGAAATTTTTTTTGCTTTGAAGTTGAATTAATGAAGCATCTAGTCTTATTTTTTCACAATGAATCCGGGCAGTTTTTGCTTAGAGAAAACAAGAACAAAAATGATATTTCAAAGCATTTATTCTTCAATGTCTTGAAGTTCTCGTTGGCTTTGAAAATTTAATCAATGAAGCACCATGTCTTGTTCACATTGAATGGATTTGGGCAGTTCGAAGCTTATGGAATAAGAACCAAAATTGTATTTTCAAAGCCTTGATTCCTTATTGATTTGGGCGGTTCGAAGCTTATGGAATAAGAACCAAAATTGTATTTTCAAAGCCTTGATTCCTTATTGATTTCTACTATTATTTATAGTTAAAGTAGAAATCAAATTAGAAATTATTTCTTACCTAAAAATATGTAACAAGAATGGTAAGACAATTAGTAGGAAAGAATATATAGAAAAATATTCTTAAATTTGTAGAAGAAAAGAATTTAGGAAACTAAATATTTTCTTCCTAAACAAATCTAAGAGAATAAGAAAAGATTTTTTAACCTACAAAATAAGTTGTTAATAATATCCACGAGATCAGAATATATCGTGCATGGAAACAGAATTAAAAACGCAGCTTTACTTATCTAAAAAAATAATATGCTTATTAGCGCAGTCAGTTAGAACTGGCGTTATCCAGACCTGTCAAAAATGAAAATTTTGACCTGCTCTTTTAACATTAAAAATCATTAATATTAATTAAGTGAGCCAATATAAAAGGTGAAAAATAGGACACATATTTTTTCAACAATCTCCCCATTTGGCACTGCTTAATTACAAACACATAACTATCATATTTTTAATGTAAGAGTGAAGTGTGTTATGGCATGTGAATAATTAAAGAAACCATGAGCATCAATTTATAATGGTTATTTCTCCCCCTTAGTGTGTAAACCAAAAACTCCCGCAAAGAAAAAAAATGCAAATACTACACACATTAGCCACAACTTTAATATTGCTTCCCCTAGCAAGATATCATCAAATTGTAATCGTCAAACCACCATAAATCTAAAAATACTACTAGCAAGTTTAACCAACAAAGTACCATCATCAAAGTATAAACAATAATCACAATCTAAAAAAAATACTACTATCTACTACTCCCTTTTTGTAATAAGAGAGCCAAAGGAAATACCAAGAACGGAAGAGAAAAACAAAAGTAAAGCAATGCTAAAGTGAAGGAAAGCAGAATGTAAGAATTACTACAGTCATCTATATAAAGTTATAACCAAATAGTTAGAAAGTTAGAACCAGAAACAATTAGTTCCGCGAAGATCTTGACTTCTTTGCACCGGATGCAGATGCTTTTGCATGTCTCTTGCATATAGGGGCATCTGATGGAGTAACGTGTGGATGAGCATCTAGCATCGGTGCAGCATTTGGGGCAGTAGTTGTCTCAACTACTGGATCACAAGTCGAAATCTCCATCTGACCTCCAAGATGTGTAGAGAATTTCAGAGTAACTATTCAGTATGCTGACTTTATATGCTCATCACCCAGATATTCAAGTTTATCCAACACCCTACGCATAAAAATAAATTCATCAGAAAAACTTTTGGTTAAGGTGAAAAGTTGTTCTACCCAAGTCTTGACTAGCCCCAACTGATTTTCCAGAACATCCAGACGCCCAGATTGATCCAAAGAAGAAAGAATGTGCTTTGGAACCTTGGGAGTGGGATTTGGTGTTCCACTTAAGTTTGAAAATTCATGAACACCCAGGACATGTATAGTATCTGAGAACCTATCTGAATCCATATGAGGCACGCCTTGATGAGCAAGAAAATGATGAATAAGAGCTAGATGTAGTAGTATGTACTGCTTAGCCCACCGTGGCCCTTCATACACAATTCTATCAAAAATCATTTTGACCTAATTTACACGCAAACACATTCCCAACTTATTTAAGATAACAGCCATATCACCCGAGATATCAGATCGATAAGTCAAAGGGTCAATGTTGTTGATTAAGATACGATGGAGAACTTTGTATTTCACCAGAAGTCTAGAAGCCGTCAGTTCACTCGCCTCTGGCCAAGTTGAACCAGTCATCTCTTGAGCAATGTTATCCTTAGTTAACTTTATCACTGGAGATAGCTATATCATCCATTTCAAGCCATTCTCTTAGAGAGTTAGGATTGAAATTAACATGTCTTCCCCTGACAAAAACTTGCCACCTAAATTCATTTCCAGCCTTACCCAAATTATTGGGAACATTTGCCATAAACTCCTTGACAAGAGTCTCATTAAACGGTTCAGAAAAACTCAACAAATTATATAGTTTATGAAACCCAACAATCTTATCTAGATCAAACGCAACAAACTTAGGAATAGATACCTTGAATTCAACTAAGAACTTGTGAAAAGAGGTAAATCAAAGAAACAGACCTTCAGCAGTCTCAGATAGAAAGCAGTAGTTTTGAAGATCAAAAGAGTGTCTTCCTCTAGTCAGAGTATCAAGCCTGAATAGGTGGTGGTCCGAACTGGGAGAGCCAGTACTTTGTAGGCACCCTCTGAAGCAGTGGGCGGCCCGTTCTGTCTAGCAAGTGTAGGCTCTCCAGCACCAATACCAATTTTACATTTTCTCTTTTCAGCTCTCGTCTCTCTTTACGTTAGAGGAGGTGTGGGAGTAGATTTCGAAGATTCGTCAAGAGTAACATCGAAATTAGAATCTGACTTTTGAGAAGGGTGCTTACTTGAACCTTCTATGATTGGGCGATGCTGTTCAGACTCCTCATCACCAGTCCCTTTATTTTCATAAACTTCTTCTTCAATTCTAGCACTGTCAGACCCACTGTCACTTGTAGATCCGTCATCTTCATCTCATTCTTCATCTGGTTCTTGAGCACTTAGGATAACCTTCTTGCTCAGAAAAGTAATGGGGTCTTTAGATGTTTGAGGGGCCTGTGATTTAGAATGGCTAACCGGCGGTTGATATGCAACAATGTTCGTAGATTGGTCAGCCTAAGATGCAACTGCCACTGGAGAAGTGTCTGGATTTGAACTTGAGGGTTCCAGTCTTCGTGCACTTCACCGAAGAGTCTTTACCGGTGACATTTGAGGCCCCATTGCAGTTTCAGCAGCAGACACCAAAGCAGCATTGTCCTTTGATGAACTTCTTGGATGTTTCTTCGATTTTGGCATTTTAGTATTCAATATTGTTTGAATCTGAAAAAGAAAGCTCAACACAACTTCGAAATCAAGTATAAGAGGCTTTGGAGTTAGGAAATTGAAAATTAGGTGTGAAAGATGAAGAAGGAAACCCTTAGTCATGGTTTAATAGGGGAATTTTTTCATAATTGCACAATGAGAGAACAATTAATTTGGGACATGTGTAAATTAGTTACCAAAATCTGATGATTAGCAGTTATGGACATAAAAACCTTCCTTAACTAGATATGTCAAATTTGAATTAAACCGTGTAAGATGTTAATTTGTGGAAAACGGAATTTTTGAAATTAGGAAAGTCAATTTAAAATTCAGTACAGAATAAGATTGGATTTCGTATAAGATTCATCCAGATTTTTCTCAGTTAAAGCTGATTGAGCTACCAAAATTAGACTGTTGATTGAAAATTCTACGAAAAGGCCCACACAAGGTTAACCAGCCATCATCTGAACATATCTCTTTAAAAAAATATGTGCGTGTCAGACAAGAGTACCATAGCAATTTTTCTTTTGAGTACTCAGAGTGCTGACTTTATATATATATATATATATTTTGTCAAGACACTGAATTTTTTAAGATCGTGGAGTTGACTTTCTCACAGCCATAGAGGTAGTCCTTTTCTACATGATTTATGTTCATTATCAAGGATGGCTGCACACATCTATGGTGGTAGCCCTCTCCTCCATGAAATTGTCTGTTTAACACAACAATATACTATAGTGTCAGGAGACATAGATAATGACCATAGGTTCACAACAAAGTACAAAACTACTTTAAAGATAACAATCTAGTCAGTAGTGAGGCACAATCAAACAAGTCAATATTGTTCTCAAAGTGTACTTATCTGAGAATATTTTATCATAAGTATAATGAACATACCATACGAATTGGTTAATCAAAGTAAATCTCAAAATTCATAGACTAGTCATACATTTATATCATATGCTATTTGCAAGAATACTCCTCTTTTTTTTTAAAATAAAAATAAAAAATAAACAAATACAAACAAACACACATGATAAAATCAAATAAAGAAAGAAAGACACGACTTCTACAAAGTAAAATATTTGTTTTTTGTTTTTTTTAAGAAAACTAATTCATCAAACAAATGCCCACGGCCTTTCGTAGAGTCTCAAATTTAGCAGAATCTAAGGTCTTGGTGAACAAATCAACCAACTGATACTCAGTCTGAATATGTTCCAAAGTAATTACCTTCTCTTGGACCAAATTTCTAATAAAATGATTTCTAATGTCAATATGTTCGGTCTTAGAGTGCTGAACAAGATTTTTAGAAATATTGATAGCACTAGTGTTATCACAAAATATAGTAACAGAATCCTGATCAATACCATAATCAGTTAGCATTTGTTTCATCCAGAGTAGTTGAGTGCAACAACTATCCACAGCATTATACTCAGCTTCTGCAGTAGATAAGGAAATAGAGTTTTGTTTCTTACTTAGCCATGCAATGAGATTGTTACCAATGTAGAAATATCCACCACTCGTGCTTTTCCTACCATCTATGTTTCCAACCCAGACAGCATCAGTGTATCCTGTAAGATGAGAGTTAGTATCATTAGTATACCATAAACCAAAATAAGAAGTGCAGTTAATATAACGAATAATTCGATTCACTGCTGCAAGATGTGATTCTTTTGGTTTAGCCTGATAATGTGCACAAACTCCAACACTGAATGATATGTCAGGACAGCTTGTAGTTAGGTACAACAAATTGCCTATCATGCTTCTGTACAAGCTAGAGTCAACCTCCTTGCATCTGACTGACTTGGTTTGGTCAAGGCCGAACTTATTCACCAGATTTTTAGTATACTTGGCATGTGAGATAAATATCTCTTAACCAACCTGTTTGATCTGCAAACCTAAAAAAAAATTAGTTCACCAACCATACTCATTTCAAATTCATTTTACATAAGTGTAACAAATTCTTTGGATTTTGTTTATAGTGAAGAACTAAACACAATATCATCGACGTAGATTTGTACAACTATTAATTCAGTTTTGAAATGTTTGATGAATAAAGTTTTGTCATCTCCTCCTCTCTTGTATCCCTGTTCCAATAAGAATATAGTCAATTGGTCATACCAAGCACGTAGAGCTTGCTTTAGTCCGTATAGGGCCTTTTTGAGTCTGAACACATAGTCGGGAGAATAAGGATCAACAAATTCCTTAGGCTGCTCAACATAGACTTCTTCATTAAGGATTTCATTCAGAAAAGCACTTTTGACATTCATTTGGTACAGCTTGAACCTCATTTGACATACCACAGATAGTAAAAGTCTAATGGATTCAAGTCGAGCCACATGTGCAAATGTTTCATCAAAGTCCACTCATTCTAGTTGAGTATATCCCTGTGCAACCAAGAGTGCCTTGTTTCTGACTATGTTTCCATATTTTATCTGATTTATTTTTTAATAACTACTTTGTCCCGATCACATTTGTGTCTTTTGGCTGAGGTACAAGTTCTCAAACTTTATTTCTGTCAAATTGAGCTAGCTCTTCATACATGGCTAGAACCCAATTTTCATCAATAATTTCTTCATTTATATTTTTTGGGTTCAATTTGTGAAGTGTAGCAAACATTTTCAACTTCATTAGCAAGCATCCTCCTAGTCATCATATCGTCTCCAGAATCTGAGAGAACATTGTCCAATGGGTGTGCTTTCTGTATCCAAAAAAGAGGTTGCCTTCTCATAATCTGTTCGTTGTTTGTATTTGGTACATCAGAACTTTTAGGAGCAGGGGCAGAGACACCAGAACTTGATGCTGGCTGTTCCATCTGTTTATCATTGTCTGATACAGACACATGATTGTCTTGAGTAGGTTGACGTCCAGCAACCTGTTCTTCCAAAGACTGAATATTAGGCTCCTGTGAATAAGAAGAAAAATCATCATTGTCATCAATTTTTACAATGATTAATTCAATGATAGTTTGAGTACGCATGATATAAATTTTGTAAGCTCGGCTGTTCTCAGAATAACCAATAAATACTCACTCATCACTTTTTGAATCAAATTTACCCAAGTATTCTCATTTTAAACATAGCATTTGCTACCAAAGGTATGGAAATATTTGAGATTTGGTTTCCTTCTTTTCCAGATTTCATAAAGAGTTTGAGTGGTTTCTGTTCTTAGAGACACACGATTCAAAATGTAACAAGCAGTATTAATACCTTCAGCCTATAATTTAACAGGAAGCTTCTTACTATTTAGCATTACTCTAGCCATCTCTTGTATTGACCTATTTTTCTTTCCACAGAACTATTTTGTTCAGGGGTTTTGGGAGCAGAGAATTCATGAAAGATGCTATTTTGATCACAGAATGTAGAGAAAATAATATTTTCAAACTCCCTCCCATGATCACTTCTAATCCTCAATATTTTTATTCCCTCAAAATATTTTTCTGTTATTAATTTTAGGTACAAAAATTTAAATCTTTCAAAAACATCAGATTTTTCTCTCAAGAAATCTACTCAAGTATATCTAGAAAAATCATCCACGCATACATAAATATATTTCTTGCAACCAATACTTTCAATTTGAATAGGTCCCATCAAATCCATGTGAAGTAATTATAAAACATGAGAAGTAGTGAGAAACTTACCTTGCTTGTGAGTATTTTTGGTTTGCTTACCTTTTAGGCACGAACCACACAATCCTTCAGATTTTTCAGTAAGCTTAGGAACGCCTCGTACTGCATTCAATTTTGTTAGTCTCAACAGATCACTATAGTTTAAATGTCCCAAACGTTTGTGCCACAACTTGGTAGAGTCAATCTTTGAAATATGACATGTAATTTTGGTGTCAAAAAGATAACATTTATCACTAGATCTAGTACCATGTAGAATGCAGCTACCATCATAATTCAAGACTTTACAAGAATTTTTTGAGAACATAACCAAGTGTTTATCGTCACAGAGTTGGCCTATACTAATCAGGTTAGCTTTTAAACTTACAACTAAAAGAACTTCTTTTAACGGAGAGAATCCATCAATTAGAATAATGCCTACACCTTCAATTTTACCGTGAGCTCCATCACCAAAAGTGACCAAATCACCTTCATGACTTTCGTAGTTAGTTAGATAAAATCGATTTCCAGTCATATGTCTAGAACAACCACTATTAAAATACCAAGAGTCAGGAATAAAACTTCTATAGGCAACATCAACCATATAACAATTTAAATCACCCTTTTAAACCCAAATTTGTCTTACTTTAGTGTTGCTACGGTGTCTCATTTGTCTATTGACCAAGTTTTTACTATATAAACAATGAAAGGAGTCGTGTCCTAGATTACCACATATGCAACATTTTACAAAGTAATTTGATTTACCTATCTGTATTGAGAATTGATACATTTGTTGTGTAACTGATGGTCGTGACTGTTTCTGAGTCTTGACATTGGTCAGAACCTACATAGGCAGGTCAGCCTTAGTCCTAACGGCAATGGGAGCAGATTTGTCCAAAAATACAGCAGACTGTGTTTCTTTGATGAAGTTGATTTGATTCTCAACTTTTCTTTTATCTTTTCCAACATATTCCAAACCTTCTTTGACGTTTGGAGTTCTTCCATAGCTTAGGGTTTTACTCAAGCGAGATGCTCTAATTGTTAATTGATTGATAATTTCTTTTAAAACTTTTAATTCATCAAGAAGTTTCGCAATTTGACCATCATTCTCTTTTAAGATGTTGGTTAGAATATTATTTTGAGAATCAATTTCAGCCTTGTCATCTTCCAAAAATTTTGCATGAGTAGAAAAGTTTTTCTCCTGTTCGTCTTTTAATTTTTTGTTTACATTGCTGCAGTTAGAACAGACACAGACTGGTTCTTCAGATGTTGTAGTCAAGAAGTCAGAACCTGCAGTCAAGTTTTGCATGGAATCAATACTAGATGTTAAGTTCACAGTTAAGGACGTTACCTGATCAACAATAGTTCTGTCGTCCTCATCTGAATATTTTTCATCATCTTCACTCGGTATGAAATTTCTTTAAAGTATTTGTACATTCAAAGGCTATGTGACCAAAACCCTCACACTCATGGCATTGAATTCGATTGTCAGATCTATTCATAGATGTAGTGGGGTTTTGTTATGATTGTTCGAAAATATCTTCTTTTGTTGGAGTGGGGTATTTAAGTTCTTTCCCTTTTGATTTCCTTTTAGAAATTTTTTGAATTGTTTGGTGAGCATGGCCATGTTTTCATTCACTCTCCTCACAATCAATCTATTTTTTATCGTTTTTAATTTTGAAGGCAATACCATATCCATTTCCTTTCTTTCTCCTTTGTAAATGTAAACACCAAAGATCCCACCAATTCTTCAACCTTCATATTCTCAATCTCCTTACTTTCTTCAATTGTAGTTACTTTGGAATGAAAATGATCAGGCAAGGATCTGAGAATTTTTTTTACAATTTTGCTCTCCAAATATTTCTTTCTCAATGTATAAGCAGTATTGGTAATGTCACTGAATTTTGTATAGAAGTCCCTGAATTGTTCATCGTCTCTCATGGTTAGTTGTTCAAACTCTAGAGTAAGAATTTGAAGCTTGGATGACTTGACCATAGTGGTTCTTTTGTGAGCAATTCGTAAGATGTTCCAAGCATCTTTTGCAACCTGACAAGCAGAGATCAAACGAAATTTATTAGAGTCTACGAAGAAGAATATGGCATTTAAAGCTTTAGAATTCCAATTAGTATAATTAAAATCAGTTGTAGCTCCCTCGTCTACCTTTTTCTCTCTTTCTACACCATTTTCAATAACGGTAGGAGTTTTATAGCCATGGACAATAGATTTTGCCAAGATTTTTAATCAAGGGATTGAATATAAATTTGAATCCTAATTTTTCAATAGGCATAATTAGTACCATCTAAAACAGGCGGTCTAAACGGAGCTCCGTCCATATCTAGGTTTCTTTGGATCGCACTTAAAAAATGTACCCTCTCTGATACCAATTGAAAGTTCTAAAACTTAGATTAATTAATTAAAAGTAATTTTAATCTTAATTAAACTAGCAGTGGATAGAACACAGTCAGAACTTGCAAGTGATAAAGAGAACAGTTCTGACTCACACAACAGTGTTTGTTTACCTAATCTTGTTAAGTGCAGAATTTAAACAGCTAAATACGAACACAAGATGTAATGTGGTAAACCCCGAAGGGAAACATCCACGGGCCTCCAAGCCATGGGTAAAAACAATACACTAATAATCTTGTTCAAAAATACAATAGTATCGATTTTTGTAATTTCGTAAAATTAACAAAATAACAATCAAAAGAAAACATATCAACTCCCTTTGATACTTATTATTTGACTTGTTGATAAAGTGGAATCAAACCAACCGGTCTTGACTTTATCACCACTTCCCTATTGTACTTGACTGCAACCACCATTTGGATTAAGAACCTCCGTTCTTAACTTCACGCCAAGTAGTTTGAACAAGATATGGAATTGTTCGTCAAGCACCAATAGTTTTTGATTCTTCAATGAGTTTGAAGAAAATCTTTTTACTTTGAAGTTGAATCAATGAAGCATGTAGTCTTGTTTTTCCACAATGAATCCAAGCAGTTTTTGCTTAGAGAAAACAAGAAAAAAAAAATATTTCAAAGCCTTTATTCTTCAATGTCTTGAAGAACTCGTTGGCTTTGAAAAATTAATCAATGAAGCACCATGTCTTGTTCACCTTGAATGGATTCGGGCGATTTGAAGCTTATGGAACAAGAACCAAAATGGTATTTTCAAAGCATTGATTCCTTATTAATTTCTACTCTTTACTTATAGTTAAAGTAGAAATCAAATTAGAAATTATTTCTTACTTAAAAATCTGTAACAAGAATGGTAAGACAATTAGTAGAAAAGAATATATAGAAAGATATTCTTATATTTGTCGATAAAAATAATTTAGGAAACTAAATATTTCATTCCTAAACAAATATAAGAGAATAAGAAAAGATTTTTTAACCTACAAAATAAGCTGTTAATAATATCAACGAGATTAGAATATATCTTGTATGGAAACAGAATTAAAATAAGCTTTACTGATCTTGAAAAATAATCTGATTATCAGCACAGTCAGTTAGAATTGGCGTTATCCAGACCAATCAAAAATGAAAACTTTGATCTGCTCTTTTAACAATAAAAATTATTAATATTAATTAAGTAAGCCAATATAAAAGGTGAAAAATATGATATATATTTTTCCAACAAAATGTATATCAAACAAATTAATAAAAACGTCTTAAGATTGTTGTTTTTTCTTTTATGCATAACAGATTCAGATTGTTGTTTAATATGCATAACAATTTCAGAAAGTTATTTAATATGCATAACAGTTTCAGAAAGTTAACATGCCAATTAATGAAATGGATGAACTGAATTAAAGAAGGATCGAGACGAGAACAAAGCTCTCTGTCCTTAAGACGTTTTTACCCCGTCACACGGTACTTACGGTATGTGGTAAAGCGTCTCCCAAGATACAACGTTCAAAGACTTGTAGAGCAGCACCTTGTACTGCAAGAACAATGAACCAAAGAAAGGAGCACCCTCTGAAAATTCTGTGCAATGCAGAATGAAGAGAAAGAAGGAAAACTATATGCCTCTGTCTCTGACTGAAAGTCTGAGGACCCATTTAAATAGATGAGAAAGGTTGGCGGTTTGATCAAATGATGGAGGTAGCGGTTGAGCAGTTAGTGAGAAATAGGAAAAGAAATATACGGAAAGAAAGAATAGATTGCAGAGAATTCTTAATGAGTATTTAATCAATCAAAATTAATTACAGAATCAGAATATGTACACCTATTTATACACACTTACATATACATACAGAATGCATACAGTTAGGAATAATTAAAGAACCAAAACGTGATGTGCTGATATGAATTGGTATAAATCTGTTACAACCATCAGCAAGTGGCTTAGCTTCTAGTCTCTTCTAAATCTGTTATACATGTTTCCATTTCTTCATCCTTCCCCTTTATTGATTTGATCATTTGAGTCCCTAAAATTCCTTTCTCTAACACCCCCCTTCAAGCTGGAGTCAACTTCAATTACTCCAAGCTTGTCTTGAAGATACAAATATCTAGAATTCATTAGTGGTTTAGTTAATATATCAGCTATTTGATCTGCTGTAGGAACATAACTGATTACCAACTGCTTAGCAAGGACTTTGTCTCGTACAAAATGTATATCAAGTTCTTTGTGCTTGGTTCTTGCATGATAAACAGGATTTGAGGCCAATGTACTTGCTCCCAAGTTATCACCCAAGATTGTAGGAACTTCAGTTTGTACAATACCAAGTTCTTGTAAAAGAGATTGAGTCCAAACAATTTCTGCAGTAGTATGAGCTAAGGACCTATATTCTGCCTCAATGCTTGATCTTGCCACAACCTGTTGTTTCTTTGAGCTCCAAGAGATAAGATTACCACCCATATAAACACAGTAGCCTACAGTGGACTTCCTGTCATCTGGACATGTGCCCAGTCAGCATCTCCATATGCAACAATGTTGAGATCTTGTGCTTCATGAATAATCAACCCCATATCAAGAGTTCCCTTTATATATCGAAATAGTCGTTTCAGTAGACTCCAGTGAGCATCAATTGGATTTTGAAGATATTGACTAACTCTATTAACAGTAAAGGAAATGTCTGGCCTTGTGTGTGTCAAATATTGAAGTGCTCCTAATGCACTCCTAAACTGAGTTAGATTCTTCAACGGTGTTCCTTTTTCTTTACTTACTAGTCTTCCAGCTACCATAGGAGTAACACTAGGCTTCAGATTTTCATATCCAAACTTCTTCAGTATATCCATAGCATATCTCTTTTGCAACATATGAAGTCCAATTTTATCTCTATAGAATTCAATTCCCAGAAATTTCTTCAGATTTTCCATATCTTTTAAGGCAAAGGATACATTTAGCTTCTCAATTAACTTCTGTATTGTCGCTCTGCAATTTCCAGTCAGAATAATGTCATCAACATACACTAGTAAGTAAATTACCTGATCTTGTGATATCTGATAGAATATTGAGCTATCATCTCTGGATTGTTTAAGACCCCACTGCAAAAGTGTCTTTTTCAGTGTATCATACCAAGATCTGGGGGCCTGTTTGAGTCCATATATGGCCTTGCTAAGTTTGCACACAAACGATGGTTCAGTTTGATTTACAAATCCATGAGGCTACTCCATGTAAACTGTTTCTTCTAGCTTTCCATTCAGGAAAGCATTGTTAATATCTACCTGCCTTATCTCACAACCTTTTGAAACTGCAATTGTGAGAATGATTTTTAAAGTTGGTGCTTTGGCTACTGGGCTAAAGGTTTCATAGTAGTCAACACCTGAAGTTTGTAAGAACCCTTTTGTCACTAGCCTAGCTTTATGTCTCTGAATTTCCCCATTCATACCAAATTTCAGTTTGTATACCCATTTGTATCCAATGACCTTCATTGTAGGTTCAAGAGGAACTAAGATCCATGTTTGATTTTTGATCAAAGCATCATATTCTTCCTTCATTGCTTTACACCACTTTTCACTTTTCAGTGCTTCATCCAAGCTACCTGGTTCTACTTCATGTGTACAATGTGAAACAACATTAGTCATATAAGCTTTTGGTTTTACAATTCTTGTCTTTGATCTAGTAATCATAGGATACCTGCATTTTTCTGTTTCCTGCTCAACTTCTGGCATTTCCACCCAGATTCTTATCCCAGCCTGAGATTCTGGAGCATTAGATACTGAATCTCCTTGTACAACCTACTGTGACTGTTCATCATTCAAACTTCCTTTCTGTTCAAGCTGCTGAGACTGTTTATTAACCAATCCTTCACCATCTTCTATTACCTCCTTATTTTCAACAGAAGGTCTGTGTGCAGATTCATCGGTAGGATGCATCATATCAACTGATTCTGAATTTGTTTTGTAAGAATTGAGTTCCAATGGAAGATGATGAAGAGTTGTAGGTGACCATTTAGTTTGTTGTGTTTTATTGAGGAAACCTTCTTTGAAAGGAAAAACATTTTCATCAAAAACTACATGTCTGGAGATGTAAGTTCTGCCACTAGAGCTTAAGCACTTGAATCCTTTGTGTGATGCACTAGGTCCTAGATACACACATCTTTGGGTATGAAAGTCAAATTTATGTTTTTGGTATGGTCTTAGACATGGATAACAAGCACAACCAAAAACTTTGAGAAGATTGTAGTCTGTGGTATGTTTGAACAAGAGTTCATAGGGTGATTTCTGTTGGAAGAATAGTTTAGGCATTCTGTTAATGAGATGTGTTGCAGTCAGGAATGCTTCCCACCAATAATACAATGGCATATGTGCTTGAGCTAACAAGGTTAGACCCGTTTCAGTTATGTGTCTATATTTCCTTTCAGCTATCCCATTTTGGGCAGATGTATGAGGGCAAGAATATCTGAGGTTAATTCCTGATTCAACAGCTAGTTTGTCAAGACTTTTGTACTCACCTCCATATCAGATTGTAATGCTTTGATTTTCCTCTCAAATTGGTTTTCAACTAACTTCTTAAATTGGATAAAGTAATGTAACACTTCAGATTTATGTTTTAAAGGATAGATCCATGTGTATCTAGTGCAATCATCAACAAATAATGCATAGTACTTAAACCCTGAGGTAGAGACTATAGGAGATGGTCCCCAAACATCAGTATGGATCAGATCAAGTGGCATTTGAGCATGAGAAGATGATAGCTTGAAGGGTAATGCATGTGATTTTCCAAACTGGCATGCTTCACAAAAAGACAAACTTTTATTGCTGATAATTTTGAATTTATTACAAGACAACCTTAAAACCTGTTGTATTACAGAAGCAGGGTGATGTCCTAATCTTCTGTGCCAGATTTTAAGATCTGAATCTAGACAACTATCACTAATAGATTTAGTAGGCTAGTTCATGCTGGTATTGAGAAAAGCATGACTGAATTTGGGTTGATGATAGATGGCTGATCTTGAGCTTGAGTTGTGGGTAGACAAATTCAGTTGATACAATCCATCCTCAAGTTTTCCCTGCACTAGAGCCTTCCTTGTTAGTAGATCCTTCACAACACAGCCATTAGGAAAAAAATTCAACAGATACATTGTTATCAGCAGTTAACTTAGATACACTTATGAGATTTTTTTTTTATTTTAGGTACATGCAGCAATTTCTTCAGAATCAATGTTCTATCAGAATCAACATCAAAATTTTTTGAACCAATATGAGATATTTGCAGTGAATTACCATTACCTACTACCATCTTTTTCTTACCTCCATACTCCTTTGCTTGATCAATATTCTTCTCATCTATGGTAACATGATGACTGGCTCCAGAATCAGCATACCAAGCTTGATCCTCCACTGAACTTGGGCTTGCAGTATAGGCAGAAGGATTTGAGCTACAGTTCTGATCAGTTGGCCTTTTTTCCATATACTTCTCATCAAACCTGTTATAGCACTAGGCAGTAGTGTGATTGCTCAAACCACATATCTGACAGGGATGTCTTACTTCATTGGATCTTCCAAATCTCCATCTGCCTCTGAAGTTTGAATTTCTTCCACCTCTATTTCCTCTTCCATTAAAAGAGTTAGCACTCTGTGGATTGCCATGTATCAGATTGATTGATCCAAAGTTGCTCTGCACTTGATTGAGATATTCCAACCTGCTTTCAAAGGTCATGAGTGTGGAAGACAGCTCATGCCAAGACACTTGATCTCTGCTATTCACTTGTACTACAATGGGAGTGTATTCTTCATCAAGTCCAGCTAGAACTTGGGTTACTAGATCAACATGATCAATCTTCTTTCCAGCTATTTCAAGGTTATCAGCAAGTTGTTTGACAGTGCTGATGTACTGATCCATAGTCATGGACCCTTTTCTGATTCTCTGCAATTCAGCTGTGAGAAAAGTCACTCTAGACCTATTGAGGATTCCATAATTTTCATTTATGGCTTTCCAAAGCTCACTTGAGCTACTACAACCCATGGCACACATCACAATCTCTGATGTCATGGAGGAGTACATCCACCCCATTAGAAGCTGATCAACAGATATCCATCTGGAGTATTCTGGATTTGGAATCATCTCTATAGTTGTTCCAATCTCATGAGTGATTTGAGAATTGATGAATTGAGGGGGACATACCTTGTTGCCCAGAAGATATCCTTCTAAACCATGGCCCCTTACAATAGGCATTATGACATTTTTCCATAAGAGAAAATTGTCTTTGTCCAATTTGACTGATGCTGCTTGAGTCAGATTCATACTGAAGAGAGCGAGATTACTCATATGAACTGGAGTTTGATTCATGGAGTTAGAATCAGAATTTTGTGATTGATTACCGAGGTTGAAGTCTGCCATTGTGGCTCTGATACCAATTGAGAAATAGGAAAAGAAATATACAGAAAGAAAGAATAGATTGCAGAGAATTCTTAATGAGTATTTAATCAATCAAAATTAATTACAGAATCAGAATATGTACACCTATTTATACCCACTTACATATACATACATAATGCATACAATTAGGTATAATTAAAGAACCAAAATGTGATGTGCTGATATGTTAGGTATAATTAAAGAATGCATACAGTGGCTTAGCTTCTAGTCTCTTCTAAATCTGTTATACATGTTTCCATTTCTTCATCCTTCTCCTTTATTGATTTGATCATTTGAGTCCTTGAACTTCCTTTCTCTAACACAGTTTCCCAAGCAGCTCTCCATTCATCACTTACCGTTCATGCGCACGGTTTGAAAAACTGATACACCACTTTGAAAGCTATTTCTTTGGAGGGAAATTTAATATAAATTTGAATAAATTTTATCCAAAAAAATTAATATTTGACATAGGCCCAACCCAAGCCTCGGCTACAGTCCACGACCCGAACCCGAACCCATGCCGTGCCGTGCCGTGCCGTTCGATCGGTCGGCGGCGGCGCACGCGCGCGTGTGGGCTTTGCTCGATTATGAGCATGCCTACGTCCTCTCCCCTCTAAAGACTTGCGGTTCCCCTTGGGGCCAAACCCATTTCCAGCCAATGTGGGATAAAACACTTATATATAGTTTTCCATTTTATTCAACATTTATAGTCCAACTTTCAACTATAATTTCTCATTCATAATGGAATGATTTTATATAATTAAATATACTATGTTTATCTACTCGAAACGTAGAATTTAATCAAATATTTACTTTGACCAATTGAAGCTTGGGTCCCACCCAATTATTGTGCTAAAGTGGTCCATTTCCAACATGGCATGTCGTAGTTATGATTTCGTAGAACTTTCTCATATGTTAGTATAATTTCTACTTTGTGTTTCTTTAGAAATGTTCATACCCCAAAGTTATTTACTCTTCAGATTGATATGCTTGGTAATGATGCGACAGCGTAGAGTAGCGACCGTAAAGAAAAAGTTGGAATTTTATATTCCTTATGTTTTGGAGTTGAGATAATTGAGCTTTTATTAAGGAAATTAAAATACAATGTTGGAATATGTTTTAATATAGTAAATTGGAAGAAAACCCGAATTTATGTTTAAACCGCCATTTTGAAAATTAATGTTGAAGTTATAGCCTTGTGTATTAAAATATTTAGCTTTCTTCCCTGACTTCGAAATGTCATAACTCTTTGTATACTGTGAATTTTTGAGTCAAACCAATGGCTTTTGATAGCTTTATAAGTTTTCTGTTAGTAGGATTTAGAATCACCATAAAAGAATATCGTATGAATTTATTATGACTATTTTCCGGGCAGTGGTAGTTGTACCTGAGACAATTATCAGGAAACTTTGGCTATATTTTCCTCATATCAAACAACTTGGCTAAGGTCTGGATTTTTGATATATTGTAGACTAATGTGTCAAGTACTTACACTTCAAAAATGATAATTTTTCGATCACGTTTGGCCGGTCATTTAATTTTTGGCGATATCTAGTGTTGCTGGTAAAACCTTAAAGTTTTGGTAGTTTATTTCTATGTTCCTTGTGCACTTGTAACTTTTCCGCTACAGATAAATTTTAAAACCAATCAAGACCATGGAAAAATTAATTTGTAGTCGTCAAGTGTTATTTCAAAATTTTTAAGTGATTCTCCGGGTTGAAAAAATCTGAGGCGTTACACTCCCACAGATTATTTGGATTAGACTATGATATGTTAGAATAAATCGAGTTTGGCCATCACATTTTCTAGAAAAAGTATAATTCATGTATTGAATTTGAATTTAGTTAAGTGTCATAAAATTCCATAGTTTGATCTTGAATTCATTGTTTGATTAAGTTGTTTGAAGAGTCACCTTGTTATTTGATTTGTCACTTTAATTGTTTTGTTGGTTCATATGTCATCTTGGTATTTATAAATAGTACCGCATGTTGCAATATTTTGTAAGGCAAAATAAGAAGTGAAATTTCAGATTATATTTCTCTAAATTATCCAAATTATCTTGCCACTGGTACTAGAGCATCAAATTTGCTTAAAAAACAATGTTCAACAACAATCTTGTTTCCCTTGTGCCTCGTTTCAATGGAGAAAAAATTGATTATTAGAGTAATCTAATGAAGTTGTGTCTTGAATCTCACTTATGGAGTGTTGTTGAAGATGGAGTACAACCACTTGAAAACCAATCGTCCAAAGAACCAAAAAACCTCTTGAAGAGAAAAATGCAAAAAAGATTAAAAAAAAAAATACTCTTCCTAATATATCAAGCTATTGAAATTCCAGTCTATGAGAGGATATCAATGGCAAACAGTTCCCAAGAGGCGTGGAAAATTCTTGGGACAATTTACTATGGCCAAGGTCAAGTGAATAAGGTTCATTTGTAATCCTTGAGGGAGGAATATGAGAAGTTAGAGATGAAAGACAATGAAAAAATTTCTGAATATTTTACGAGAGTTAATTTCATAGTAAATCAAATGGCATCAAATGAAGAAATTATGGAGACCCAGTAGGTTGTAGAAAAATTATGCGAAGCCTACCAAGTAAATTTGATCATGTGGTGATAGCTATTGTAGAATCATAAGATCTTTCATCAATGTCTTTGGAGAGCTTGCAAGGAAGATTGGAGGCTTGTGAAATTATAATTATTCAAAGAAGTCCTCAAATTACTTCTTCACGTGATCAAGCTTTAAAGTCCAGTTCATATTTACGAGAGCTTGTGGCTCTCATCGTGGACGAGATTGCGGACAAGGAAGATGAGGTGGAAGATATTCTTATAATCAACATGGACGAGGCAAAGGAAATGAAGAGTTGATAGAAGAAGAGGAGATCCTTTCACAATTGTCAAAAAGGAAGAGGACGTGGCTCTTATCATAAAAAAGGTAAAAACAAGAAGAAACCTGTACTGAATATTTTCATTGTCATAAACTCGAGTACAAAATAAGCGATTGTTGGATAAAATATCCAGTTAAGAGAAGTGAAGCCAGCTTGGTACATGAAGATAAATTTGAAAATTCTCACAAAACTTCATTGATAGCTTCCAATGGAAATGTTTCCAATATTTGGTATTTGGATAGCGGAGCAGCCGTATGACTAGAAACAAGAATTTGTTTTCAAAACTCGTAGAGCTTAACCATGGGCATGTGACAATTAGAGATGCCAAGTCCTACAGAATTCAAGGTGTTGGAGACATTGCTTTCAGAACAAAAACTGGGCTGGTTGAGAATATGTCTGAGGTATATTATGTAACTAAGTTGCAAAGTAATTTACTTAATGTTGGTCATCAATGAAGAAAGGTTTTGATATTCACTTTGATGATATTTTTTGCATCATGAAGAAGAAAAATCATCTAGTTGCAAACATTGGCTTGGGGTCAAATAACTTATTTTCTCTCAAACTTGATATTTTAAATGAAACTTATTTCCTTACTGCCATTAATGAAGATATTTCCAAATTGTAGCATGAAAAATTTGGTCATCTCAATTTTTTTGGAACTTAATGGAGTTATCAAGCAAAACTATAATTCAAGGGATGCCCAAAATTGATATTATAGTGAAGTTTGCGAAGAGTGTCAAGTTGGGAAAACAACACCAAGAGCCATTTCCATCAAAATCTGATTGGGAAACACATTTCCCATTGGAGCTTGTTCACACTGATCTAATTTGTAGTCCCATTCGAGGTAACCAGTATTTTTTTTTATTTGTTGATGATTATACCAGAAAAAATTGGGTTTATTTTGTCAAAGAAAAATCTGAAGCTCTTTCCTATTTCAAGGAATTCAAAGTTCAAGTTGAGCAATTTTCGGGTTGTCAAATAAAACATTTAATAAGTGATTGAGGAGAAGAGTACTTATCTGTTTCATTTGAAGAATTTTGTGGAGAATGTGGCATTGGACATGAATTAATCAGCTCGATATTTACCTCAACAAAATGGCATTGCCAAATAGAAAAATAAAACGATTATGGAAATGGCTAGATTTATGATGAAGAAGAAAAATATGCCGGCTAAATTTTGGGCAGAAGAAGTTTCATGTGCCACTTATTTAATCAACATATCACCCAAAGAGCTTGAACAATTCTACTCCGAATGAGACTTGGAATGGAAGAAAACCAAGTGTTCATCACTTGAGAACATTTGGTTGTCTTGCTTTCCCACATATTACAAATTCTGTGAGAATTAAGCTTCTTGATAAATCCGAAAAGTGTATCTACAGTAAAAGGACTAAGGCTTACGAACTTTACAATCCGAAGACAAAAAATTTTGATTATTAGATGTTCGTTTTGACGAGAAATCTTCTTGTGATTTTTCAAGTTCATCAAATTGGCAGATGCTTGATTTTGAAGATAATGAATCTCAACCATCACAACATGATGTTGGTCAAAGAAATGAGTCTCAAAATTCACCATCAAAGCTGGTAAGAAGGACAAGAAGTTTGAGAGAAATTTCACTGCAAAAAACCGTGGCTTCAGAAACGGATTTTTCGTTGCTAAAGCCACGATATCCGTGCCTAATAGTCGCTACCAACCCAACGGACTATTTGCAACGGAATTTCCTTTGGTAAAAGTTTGTGCCATTACCTACGGAATTTCCGTTGGTAATGACACACACTATTACCAATGGAAATTCCGTTGTTAATGTCCCAACCCTTTACCTACGGAATTTCTATTGGTAATGACACACGCTTTTACCAAACGGAAATTCCGTTGGTAACTTTCAGCGACCCTCAAAATAGCAACGGAAATGACAAATACTATTACCAAAGGAAAATCCGTAGGTAATAGTGCAAATTTTTAATAATTAAAAAAATTAATTTTATATACTTGGTGGACCCCTGACCCGACTTGCCAATTATGGGCTTGAAACTCGACCTACCAAATGCCCGACCCAATCCACTAAGCTTTGTCAAGTATTTTTATTATTTTATTAATTTAGAATGGATATAATATGATTTGAACTTTTGACCTAAGAGTTGTGAAGTCACAACCAAATCATTGGAGACAAATGAATTCTTATAATTATATTTGTTTTTATAATATATATTAATTCAATTATCAACATTTTCTATAATTGCTTATAAAGTAAAAAAAAAATATTAGTAAAAAATCAAATATCATACTGTGTTAACACTTAAACGTAAAATATCACATTGCTCGAAAAAAATTTATTGCTATACAAACTGTATGAAATAATGATAAAAATTATTTGCTTTCACATTTAAACATGAAATGCCCAACTAAAGGGATGTCGTATAATAGGTAAACTACTCCACCTATCTTTTCTTCGCACGGGATTATAGTTTGAATCTTTTTTATTTTTGTAATTGCATAACTTTGTTATAGAAAATTCGAACGTTAAATGAATGAAACTTAATTTACAGCTATTCCTTAAGTTATTAACCATCAACTCCATATAATTGAATCTTTTTTTATTTTCAAAATTTGCTTTACATTACTCATGAAAAATATGCGGGTAACAAGATTTACTCTTCACCAACATACTTTTCGTAGCTCAATAGTTGAAATATTAATATCACATACGGATTATCTGTAAGTGATAGGTCAAAAGATTTTTTTGACTTATGAATTATTCTTCTCATAAATTTCTTGTAGGTGAATAGTTGAATTGTATTTTTTAATTTCAAAATTGATTTATATATCCGTAGGTAATAAGAATCACTTTTCACCAACAGATATTCCGTAGGTGAAAGGTCGAAATATATTTTGGTCTTCAAAATTGATTAATATCACATACGGAATTTTTGTAGGTAAATATGATTTACTCTTCAACAGGTATTCCGTATGTGAAATGTCAAAATATTTTTTGGTCTTCAAAATAATATCACCTACAAAATTTTCGTAGGTAATATGAACCGAACAAATACCGTAGGTGAAAGGTCGAAATATTTTTTGGTCTTCAAAATTAATTAATATCACCTACAGAATTTTCATAAGTAATATGATCCACTCTTCACCAACGGATATTCCGTAGGTGAAAGGTCGAAATATTTTTTGGTATTCAAAATTGATTAATATCACCTACGGAATTTCTGTAGGTAATATGATACATTCTTCACTAACGGATATTCCGTATGTGAAAGGTCGAAATATTTTTTGGTTTTCAAATTTGATTAATATCACTACGAAATTTCCGTAGGTAATATGATTCACTCTTCACCAACAGATATTCCGTTGGTAAAAGGTCGAAATATTTTTTGGTTTTTAAAATTAATTAATGTCAACAGGATTTCCGTAGGTAATAAAAATCACTCTTCACCAACAGATATTCCGTTGGTGAAAGGTGAAAATTCGTTGGTGAAAAACTATTACCTTTGCCAACGAAAAAGGCCGTAACTAATTACCGTAGGTGAAAGGTCATCACTTTTACCAATGGACAATCCGTTGCTGTAATCCGTTGATAAATTTCTGTTTGTGAAAAGGCGATTTTTAGTAGTGTTTATGAGGAAATTGAAGATGCAATGAAGCAAATCCGATATTCTTTGCCATCTTTGCAAGTGAAGATCCAATTACATAAGAAGAAGTATCAAAAGAAAAAAAGTGGACTCAAGCCATGAATGAAGAAATCAATTCAATAGAAATGGTACTTGCGAACTCACTATTTTACCTTCGCAGAAATCTCTGATTGGTGTAAAATGGGTGTTCAAAATAAAGACCAATATGGATGATACCATCAACAAATACAAAGAAATATTAGTTGCAAAGGGATACAAGAAAAAAAGAAGGTAAAGGCTTCAAAAAGGTATATACTCCCGTTTCTACACTTGATACAATTCGGTTGATTGTTTCTCTTGCTACCCAAAATGGTTGGTCGTGTCAAATGGATGTGAAATCGGCTTTTTTGAATGGTTTTCTTCAAGAAGAAATCTATCTTGAGAAGCTACCTGGATTTGTTAAAAAAGGTGGAAAGATAAAATGTACAAACTCAATAAGGCGTTGTATGGGTTGAAGCAATCACTTCGTGCATGGTATTAACGAATTAATGATTATTTTGTGAAATCTGATTTTAAAAGATGTCCTTTTGAGCACACACTTCACATTAAAAGGAATTCTAAAGGTGGCTTTATGGTTGTAAGTCTCTATGGTGATGATCTTATTTTTGTTGGGTAGTATGCCCATATAGTATAGTTTTTGCTGTAATAAAATAACAATTTTATGATAAATAAAAGTTTGTTCTTTTCATTTATTATTATTGCATTTGTTTAATACTGAGTATATAAACAAAGTGCCAATGATCACTTGTGATAATGTAAGTTGAATACTTGCGTTGAGAAGTATAGTGTGACACAACTTATATTTTGATCATCAACAAAATTATTCACAACTAATGTATAAGGGTTGGCGCCTTCTACCGGAAGGTTGTAGTGTTGATTATTTAATCATTCGGGTTTGCGATTTGTCCTTATCGCAGAAATGGATAAATAGTGACACTAGTACACTAAGAGTGTATTGAACGGACCACGTGTCGAATTTAATTATATAGCATGACCGTGTGAATAATTAAATTCCACTTGATCACCGAGTATTTCATCTAAATCCCTTGACAGGATTATGTATATCTTTTCGTTAGTTTGATGGTTCTTTGATTCACCAATGGGCGAGATCAATTTAGTTGATCAAATATCTCAGTGAATTGGGAGCTTGAGAATAAGCGAAGTAGATAACACGAATTCGTGTCGGGAACTGTCACCTTGAAAAATGGGTCGAGTGACAACTTAAGTATTTTATGTTGAAAGGTTATAAATCTGAGTTTAGTATTTAGCGACGGCTAAACTTCGACATCTGTGAATTAGTTCACAGAACCGTTGAAGAAAATGTAACTTAAAGTTAGTGAGAATAATTAGAGGGGCAAAACGGTCATTTATGCTCATACCTAATTATCGGATCTTAGACATGGATGAATTATATATACGATAGGTCAGAGGAAAATATTACAGCTTCTGTAATTTTATATATTCCGAGAGTGCAGTCTCTTGCCTTTAGTGGAAAAAGCAAAAGACTAATAATTAGATTGAAGGGTCTAGGGTCGACTAGACGGAATCTAATTATTGGAGCTTGAAAAATATATGTCCGATCAGGTCATGTGGTAGCTCTATAAAGTTTTGGACTTAATCACAGTTACTATAAAAGTTTTGGACTTAATTGTAACTGTGATATAAGTTCAGAGATTACATGTGTAATTAAATCAATCATAAACTAATTGGACTTGGATGCATTCAGGACTCATGTCGTTGTTTGCAATCAGAACGCTTGCCTTATTTATATCACATTGCTTGTCACATAAATTCATTTCAATTGATTCAATCAAGAAAAGAGAAGAAATTTAGCTTCTCAATTTTCTAGATCTGACCAGTCCAGAAATTAGTTTTAGTTTTTTGATTAAAATTAAAAGGTGCCCACACGCCGGTGTAATCCAGACTTAGGAGAATACTATAGAAGGCTTGAACGTTGGAAGCACCAAGTTCGTGAATCAAAAGCAGCAAGTTCGTGAATCAGATCCAGATCAATATCGATTATCGATTCAGGTATAATACTAACCCATTAGTATTTTAATTATAATAAATACGTGAACATCTAGCAAAGATCCTGATTTTATGAATTAAAGAAAATTTTTGTTTTCTAGCTAATTCTCGTGCTAGTTTCTAACAAGTGGTATCGGAGCTGTCTAGATCGTTCACGTGTTTGTTATATAATCTAGATCTGATATTTGTATGTTCTAGTCGAGCGATGTCTTGGATTATCTGTTTATGTGTTGATTGAATAATTGATATTATTTTAAATTGTGATCCAATTATTTTGTGGCTCCACTTGTTCATTGTATTTCGTTATTTTGAATCTGTAACAAGATCGGTAGATTACGACTCCATCGTCTTGATTTAATTTTTAATTGCAAAATAGATTCAATTGTGAGCCCTAAATTGGGACTGGTTAATTTTTGTAATGATTGAAGATTGACGGTTGGATCGATGAAACAAAAAAAAAAGGAGAAAACACTGACAGGACCCACAGCCGTACAGATCTCGCCGGATCTGCATCCGGCGTTGCTGCACAGATCACAGATCTGAGCGAAACGTGTCTGCACAAATCAGATCTACGCACCGACGTGGGCGTACAGATCGATCTGCGCGACTGAACGCGTGTGCAGATCTATGATCTGCGCGCAGTGCGCCTGGGTCTGTTCATCCGGCGCGCTTGTGCAGATCCATATCTGCGCACCGATGCGGCGGAGCAGATCCAAGATCTGCACGACCGGCGTGCACGCTCTGGTGCGGAGATCTGAGCGATCGGACGCCATCGCAGATCAGCAGGGCGCCATCGCAGATTGAGAATCTGCTCATGGCGTGGCACGGCTGGGAAGTTCTCGGATCTGCTTGGTCGACGTGCTGTACGGTGCCAGAGACGACCTATATCTGACCTCGGGGATTCGTGCCATGGCTGAGTGGTGTTTGCTTGTTCAAGGAAGAAGAAGACCACTGTTTGGAAACTTGGATTATTCAGCTTGTTTGGCAACCGGTTCAATTTTTGAGTGTTTGGATCCCATTTATTCTTGGGCTTATTTGCCAATTGGAGCATAGTTTTGGGCTCAAGATTTAAAGTTAAATATTGGGTTTGAGCCCAATTAGTTTTTTAATTTATTTCTTGAGTCTTGTTTTGGGCCACAAATAATTGTTAAATTTATTGCTAATGTATGCTTTAAATATTTGTTTGAGATATTATTATTTTGTAAATTATATCATATAGAATTAATTTTGGCATCACTCGTGAAACTTAGAATAGAATGCATTTTCATTGGAACATTGATTTTTTCTCGATTAATTTAATTTAAATTAAATTTTTCTGGAAAGGAAAATTCGTAATAATTAAACTGTATGTTAATTTGATTAATGTGAACAGTTGGTAATTATTTTAAAATAAAATCTATTATTTTAAAATATTGAGTGGGAGCGGGTATTTATTTGAATAAAAACTCACGGTCTCCTCTTGTCAATCCATAAGCAATAGAATACGTTAGCCTCGTGCCGGTAACGCAACGGACTCCCTATAGGAGGGCTGCGTAATTCGGGTTGTTTGATTGGATTCTTTTTTGGTAAGATCGTTTAGATAGAATATAATTTGAGATCATCCTATAGATGGCAGGATTATTTTTCAAGTATTTAGAGATCTAGACAAAGGTTATACATTCAAATCGAGATTATCTACGAACCTTCTATAGAGGCTCTCGTTTATAATCTTGGTGACCAAATAAAGCGATACTGAATTTATCTAGACCTTTATTGTCAAGATATGATTTGTCTAGTGGGAGGGTCCCAGCTTAATCAGTGGACACGGTGACCTTTCCTATAGAGAGGCCTGTTGGATCACAAGGATTAAGTAGTCGTTACATTATTGTAGTTTTATGGATCTACATGTGCATTCATGTATCATATGTTAAATTCACTGCTCAATTTTAATATGCAATAATTTTGTTATTTTCAACAAAATGTCTCTCGGTACATTTTCCGTTATCCTAAAACAAAACCAACTAACCGGAAAAAATTATGTGGATTGGAAACGTAACCTAATGATTATTCTCATCGTTGAGAAAATTGATTTTGTGCTTGAAGAAGATTGGCCTGAGCAACCCAATGAGACTGCAAGCAAGGACATGAGGGATGCTTATGATAAGTGGGTAGCTGCAGACAAGTTGACTCGCTGTTACATTTTGGCATCAATGTCAAATGTGTTACAGCAGAAGCATGACAGTCTTGAGACCTCTTATGACATAATGAAAAGCCTCAAGGACATGTTTGCACATCAAAGTTGGAGAGCTCAGTTCGAAGTCATTCGTACCTTACAGAACATCCGTATGAAACCCAAAACGCCAGTAAAGGACCATATGTTAACCATGATTAGACACTTCAATGTGCTGGAGAATCTGGGTGCAACCATTGATGCAAATACTCAGGTTGATATGGTATTGAACTCTTTACTTGAGATGTTTTCACAGTTTACTGTGGAATATCACTTACACAAGATGGATATGCCATTGACTGAGCTAATGAATGAGTTGCAAAATGTGGAAAGTGGTCTGAAGGCCAAATATGGTAATGCTTATGTAGCAATTGGTAGCTCCTCTGGTTCCATGCCGAAAGGTAAAGGCGGAAAGAAAAGGAAGAGAGCTAGCAAGAAGCCAGTAAGCAACAAAAAGACCAAAGCAGATGGAAAGTCGAAAGGCAAGTGTTTCAGCTGCGGCGATAAAGGTCATTGGAAGAAAGACTGTCCCAAAGCACTAGCTAAACAGAAGCAAAGTGCGGGTGAGTTTTTTATAACTGAGTCTTGTTTGGTGGTTGATTCTACATATTCCTGGGTTGTAGATTTTGGAGCTACTAATCATGTTTGCATGTCAATACAGGTGCTTCAGGAGAGCAGAAAACTCAATGAAGGCCAGTTTACTATCACAGTCGGCACAGGAGCAGTAGTTTCGGCGAGAGCTGTAGGAGTAGTTTATTTTTATTTCAGTAGTGGTAGGCGTTTAATTCTTAAGGACTGTTATTATGTCACGCAGATGAAGCGGAATTTGATTTCCATTTCTTGTTTAATAGGACAAGGTTATTCTCTTGATTTTGCGCCTAATAAAACGCTTTACATTTTGATGAATAAATCTCCTATTTGTGCCGGATATTTGATGAATGGTCTTTATATATTAAACTATTCTACAAATGAAATCAATAATACTTCTGCAAACCATAATAAACAAAATACATACCATACTAGTGATACTTATCTATGGCATCTTAGACTTGGACATATCAACCTTAACAGAATACAAAGACTGGCAAAGGATGGTCCCCTCAACTCAATTGAGGTCGAACTATTGTCGGTTTGTGATTCTTGTTTGGAAGGTAAGATGACCAAAAGGTCCTTTTTAGCAAAGAGACATAGAGCCAAAGAAGTGTTAGAACTAGTTCATTCTGATGTATGTGGACCTATGAATACACCAGCGAGAGAGGGGATATGAGTATTTTATCACCTTTATAGATAATTACTCTAGATTCGGATACATTTATCTGATGACTCGAAAGTCAGAGGCTTTTGAAAAATTCAAAGCATATCGGACTGAGGTCGAGAAACATTTGAGTAAAAGTATAAAGACATTTCGATCAGATCGAGGTGGCGAATATCTCTCAGGAGAATTCAGGGACTACTTAACAGAAAATGGTATAGTTTCTCAACTGAGTGCGCCTGGTACACCCCAACAGAACGGCGTTTCAGAAAGAAGAAACAGGACATTGTTAGATATGGTTAGGTCAATGATGAGTTTTTCAACTCTACCTATCTTATTTTGGGGATATGCACTAGAGACAGCCGCTTATATTCTTAACCTAGTTCCATCTATGTCTGTTCCCAAGACTCCCCTAGAAATATGGAATGGGCGCAAATAAAATTTGCGTCACATCCGAATTTGGGGATGTCCGGCTCATGTGCTGAAAGGAAAGACAGAAAAGTTGAAGTCTAGATCAGAAATATGTCTGTTTGTGGGATACCCTAAAGGTACCAGGGGATACTATTTTTATAGTCCTCTAGATAGGAAGGTTTTTGTCAGTACAAATACAACCTTCCTAGAGGATAAATATATTAATGAACGTCAATTCAAAAGTAGGGTTGTTTTGGAAGAAATGAGTGGGAGTAATCCCAACTCATCAATTCCTGAAACACAACCTAGTGACAAACTACCCATGGTATCGCAAACACCTAAGGAACGTTATCTGAGTGGGAGAAATGATTCATTATTTAATCCCATAGATCAAGAAATGTTCAAGGTAATGATGAGGTAATTGTATCACCTGAAGGTGATACCAACATTGATGAAAACGTTGCAATTCCAAATGAAGCCACGATTCAAGATCCACCGCCCCTTAGGCAAAGTCAAAGGGTCATCAGAAAACCGTCTAGGTACTTGTTTGTTGGAGAATCCAAACAGGCGATCTCCGCAAAACAAGTAGATGAACCGAATTCATATAAGGAGGCTATAAATGACGTGGATACAGATTTGTGGAGACTAGCTATGAACACTGAGATGGAATCTATGCATTCTAATCAAGTCTGGGAACTTGTAGATGCACCAAAAGGGATAAAACCCATTGGGTGCAAGTGGGTCTACAAAAGAAAGAGAGGAGTAGATGGGAAGGTGGAAACCTTTAAAGCAAGGCTAGTGGCTAAGGGTTTTACCCAAAGAGAAGGTATCGATTACGAAGAAACCTTTTCGCCTGTAGATATGCTTAAATCTATCTGGATTCTCTTATCCATTGCAGCTCATTATGATTATGAGGTGTGGGAAATGGATGTCAAGACGGCTTTTCTTAATGGTCATCTTGAAGAGTGTATCTATATGGTACAACCAGATGGGTTCGTAGAACGCGGTCATGAATCTAAAGTCTGCAAGCTGCAACGGTCCATTTATGGACTAAAGCAGGCATCAAGATCTTGGAACAAAAGATTTGACGAGGTGATTAAGACATATGATTTTGATCAGAACTTCGATGAACCCTGTGTCTATAAGAAGATACAGGACAAAAATATAATTTTCCTGGTGCTTTATGTGGATGATATTCTACTCATAGGAAATGATGTAGGTATGTTATCATCGACGAAAGCGTGGTTGGCCCAACAGTTTCATATGAAGGATTTGGGTGAAGCTAGTTATGTTCTAGGCATTCAGATCTTGAAGGATCGAAAGAACAAGTTTATAACATTATCCCAAGCTACATATATTGACAAAATACTTGTTAGATTTTCCATGCAAGATTCCAAGAAAGGCAATTTGCCGTTCAGACATGGAATTCAACTTTCTAAGGAACAATCTCCAAAAACTCCTGAAGAGATAGAGTGCATGAGTAGAATACCTTATGCGTCAACAGTGGGTAGTCTCATGTATGCTATGTTGTGCACTAGACCTGACAGTTGTTATGTTGTTGGTATGATCAGTCGTTATCAATCTAACCCAGGACCGGAACATTGGGTGGCTGTAAAGCATATCTTTAAGTATCTTCGGAGAACAATGAACCATATGCTAGTTTACTCATCACCAAACATTGTTCCAGTTGGGTATACAGATTCTGATTTTCAAGCTGATAAAGACTCTCGTAAGTCCACATCAGGATCATTGTTTACACTAGGTGGTGGAGCCATTATATGGAGAAGTATCAAGCAATCATGCATTGCTGATTCCACCATGGAAGCCGAGTATGTGGCTTCTTGTGAAGCTGCTAAAGAGGCCGTATGGCTCAAGAAATTCCTAATGGACATTGAGGTGGTGCCTGCATCATCACAGCCCATGACATTGTACTGTGACAATAGTGGGGCAGTGGCAAATGCTAAAGAACCAAGGAGTCATTAAAGGGGAAAACATATAGAACGAAAATATCATCTCTTAAGAGAGATTGTTAGTCGTGCAGATGTAATTGTCAGCAAGATTGCTACTGATGATAACCTCGCGGACCCATTTACTAAAAGCCTTCTGGCTAAAAGTTTTGAGGGACATCTGCAAGGTATGGGGTTACAAGACATGACATATATACTCTAGGGCAAGTGGGAGAATTGTTGGGTAGTATGCCCATATAGTATAGTTTTTGCTGTAATAAAATAACAATTTTATGATAAATAAAAGTTTGTTCTTTTCATTTATTATTATTGCATTTGTTTAATATTGAGTATATAAACAAAGTGCCAATGATCACTTGTGATAATATAAGTTGGATACTTGCGTTGAGAAGTATAATGTGACACAACTTATATTTTGATCATCAATAAAATTGTTCACAATTAATGTATAAGGGTTGGCGGCTTGTACCGGAAGGTTGTAGTGTTGACTATTTAATCATTCGGGTTTGCGATTTGTCCTTATCGCAGAAATAGATAAATAGTGACACTAGAACACTAAGAGTGTATTGAACGGACCACGTGTCGAATTTAATTATATAGCATGACCGTGTGAATAATTAAATTCCACTTGATCACTGAGTATTTCATCTAAATCCCTTGATAGGATTGTGTATATCTTTTCGTTAGTTTGATGGTTCTTTGATTTACCAATGGGTGAGATCAATTTAGTTGATCAAATATCTCGGTGAGTTGGGAGCTTGAAAATAAGTGAAGTAGAGAACACGAATTCGTGTCGAGAACTGTCACCCTGAAAAATGGGTCGAGTGACAACTTAAGTATTTTATGTTGAACAGTTATAAATCTGAGCTCAGTGTTTAGCGACGGCTAAACTTCGACATCTGTGAATTAGTTCACAGGACCGTTGAAGAAAATGTAACTTAAAGTTAGTGAGAATAATTAGAGGGGCAAAACGGTCATTTATGCTCATACCTAATTATCGAATCATAGACATGGATGAATTATATATACGGTAGGTCAGAGAAAAATATTACAGCTTCTGTACTTTTATATATTCCGAGAGTGCAGTCTCTTGCCTTTAGTGGAAAAAGCAAAAGACTAATAATTAGATTGAGGGGTCTAGGGTCGACTAGATGGAATCTAATTATTGGAACTTGGAAAATAGATGTCCGATCAGGTCCCTGTGGTAGCTCTATAAAGTTTTGGACTTAATCACAGTTACTATAAAAGTTTTGGACTTAATTGTAACTGTGATATAAGTTCAGAGATTACATGTGTAATTAAATCAATCCTAAACTAATTGGACTTGGATGCATTCAGGACTCCTGTCGTTGTTTGCAACCAGAACGCTTGCCTTATTTATATCACATTGCTTGTGACTTAAATTCATATCAATTGATTCAATCAAGAAAAGAGAAGAAATTTAGCTTCTCAGTTTTCTAGATCTGACCAGTCCAGAAATTAGTTTTAGTTTTTTGATTAAAATTAAAAGGTGCCCACACGCCGGTGTAATCCAGACTTGGGAGAATACCATAGAAGGCTTGAACGTTGGAAGCACCAAGTTCGTGAATCAAAAGCAGCAAGTTCGTGAATCAGATCCAGATCAATATCGATTATCGATTCAGGTATAATATTAATCCATTAGTATTTTAATTATAATAAATACGTGAACATCTAGCAAAGATCCCGGTTTTATGAATTAAAGAAAATTTTTGTTTTCTGGCTAATTCTCATGTCAGTTTCTAACAATTTTACCATAGAAAATTTGGAGATGTTGACTGATTTCAAATTGTCCATAATGAAAGATTTTGAAATGACCAATTTAGAGTAATTGCATCATTTTTTCGGCATTGAGGTTCATTATTAATCAAAGGCAGGAATTTTCATTTCTCAAGAGAGTTATAAAAATTAAATTCTAAAAAAAATCAAGATGAAGCGTGCAAATCTCGTAACTACTCCATGTGTCGCATGTTTGAAGTTAAGCAAAGAGGGTGAAAGAAAGTTCATGAGTCCAACCATGTTTTAAAGCTTAACTGGAAATTTATGTATTTCACAGCCACTAGACCCGATATTATGTTCTCGGTGAGTTTATTAGTAGGTTAATGGAGAAAACTTGCTCAAAATTGGGAGACAGCAAAAAGAATTTTAAAATATGTCAAATAAACACTTGACTATGGCATTTTCTACGAAACACGTGTTCCCATCAAACTTGTTGATTATACTGATAATGATTTAGGAAGAAGTATTGATGATTACTGAAGCACTTCTGGTGTGCAATTTCTTGGTGTTCAAAAAAGCAACCAATTGTCCCACCACTAAGGTCGAGTATATATATAGCAGCTTCTTTAGCTGGATGTCAAATTATATGGTTAAAAGGTGTTTTAGAAAGCATGGAATTCAAGCAAGAAGGTCCTACAACATTTTATTGTGATAATAGTTCAGCAATCTCTGTTACGAAGGATCGGGTTCTACATGGAAAAACAAAGCACATTTGTCTTCGTTTTCATTTCCTAAGAGATCAGAGCTTGTTAATAAAGGTGAAATCAACATTGAATATTGTTGAAGTGAAGAACAACTTGCTGATGTTTTTACAAAAACTCTTGGAGGACATTTTTTCAAGGAATTTTGCAGTTTTGGGAGTCAAAAGCAAATTCGGTTTACGGGAGGCATTGTAGGACTAAACCGAATTTGACTATCACATTTTCTAGAATAATTATAATTAGTATATTAAATCTAGTCAAGTGTCTTGAAAAATTCCATAGTTTGAATGAGTGGTTTAAGGAGTCATGTTGAATTCATTGTTTGACTAAGTTGTTTAAGGAGTCACCTGATTTTTTAGTTTGTCACTTTAAATGTTTTGTTGGTTCCTATGTCTTCTTGGCATGTATAAATAGGACTTGCAGTATTTTTTCTAAGGAAAAATATGAATTGAAATTTCAGATTTTATTTATCCAAATTATATTTCCTTCGTGATCAATAACATGTAGAAGGCTTCAAGAATTGTCCATAAAGATCCTACAGCTGAAAACTTTTTCGAGCGAAATGGGAAGTTTATTTGTGCCTCTTTGTAAATGATTCTTTTTGGTAGGGAATAATTGCGATAAAACTTGTTTATGATTTCGTTGCCAATTGTTGAAGTAGCTGCAGATTGCTCATGTAAACTTCATTGTCCTATAGCAATTGCACGAAATTTTGCAAAAGTTAGTGTGATAGTCCAATGCAGAAAGCTGAATTTGTCTTGCAATGCCACCAAAAATGACTTCAGATGTCTTATATAAGAATTAATTTTTTATTTTTTTCTATTTTTTCTTCTGCTTAGAGGCCTATATTCGATTTACTTTGGCAGTTACAAACTCCAAATTAGATTTTAAAGCCAACATATACAAATTAAGTGCACATTTAGTAAGCATTATTAGTACTAATTTGTACTAGAAAATGAATTAAACGAATTGACTTCTTTTTCGTTTTATTATTGTTAGTATATGATACATGTTGCTACCAACTGATAAATGTGATTTTACACTTACCTAGGCCGTTAAAAGTGGATCATTGTGATTGCTTCTGAGTGTAATTTTACTTAATTATGTGTTGATTTTGTTATTGTAGGTCAAAACCCGAGTTTGGTGGTGTTTGGAGCAAATTTGGCAAAAACGGACTAAATTGAAATAAAAGTTGAAATATGGGAACCAACTTACATGTCCAAATAGTGAAGGACCTGAGCTGCAAATAAATAAGAGAAGAATTGAAATAGATGTTTAAGTTAGAGGGCTAAATTGATAATGTCGTAAAGATTAAGGTCTTACCGTGCAAATAAATGAGGAATGAGATGCAAAATGGGGATGAGCTTGACCCATCCGATCGCATGGGCAAAGTCCATTGCGATCGGGGCCAACGAAATTATAAATAGATGTCCAATTTTTTCTTTTATGCAATCACGGGCCATTGCCACATGCTCGCATGGGCTTTTCAAGGTTTCTGGCCAGTAGATTATTTTTCTTTTCTTATTTGTTTGTGCTTTTTATATATGGACCCCTTTTTGGACGTGGATTGAAGCACGAGTTTAGAGTAATTTTTGGCTCTACAAATACATATTATTATAGAAGAAAATGAGAGGAGATTCAATAGAGAATTATACACAATTTTTTACACACTTTTAGAGATATACTTGGAAGAATTCCTCATCAAATTCTTGAGAGAGAAAATTACAAGAAATCATTGGAGCTTTGAATGATTTTGAAGAAGAAGAAGACATTATTGTCCAAGAACATTGAATAGATTCAAGATTAAGAATTGTATCAACTTCTATTTTAAATTATCTGAATTATATATTACTTTTTATCTTGTATTTTTGTAATCAGAACATGATAGGCTGAATTCTTATGACTAGGATTTTGATGAAACATTGTTGGCTCTTTAATATGATAAATTGCTCATTTTTATTTTTGCGTTTGGGTTAATTGTTTATTATTTCCTTACTTCGTTTTGACGATTAGCTACCATTAGAATGTGTTAGTGATTTATATTGCTTTCAAGATATTTGATATAAATTAACACAAGATAACAAACAATATAAGGTCCTATAATTGATGGTCTATGTCATTATGCTCTATGAAATCGTTTTGTGATGATAGTTGTGAATTAATGCATGCTTATGTGTTCGTAATTTAATTAGAGATAAATTCACATTTGAAAAGCTCAAATGAAAATTTCAGCCCAATTATCCAAAAATATAGTCTTTCCCTTGTAATTACAATCACCAGAACTCAAGAGATGCTTGCTTGAAGGAGAGTATCAGAGTCCAATGAAAGATAAGACGAGAAGTCAGTCTCAATGGTCAGTTCTTACGTCTCTGGGAATACGATTCTGTGGTGTGCCGTTTATCAATCTCCCAATCCCAAGATAAATATGGCCATATCAGTATTCCAAATGCAGCAATCCCCTTTTTTCTTTGCATTTCTCTCTCCGATGTGCTCCATTCAAATTCTTCTCCGCAATCCCCTTATTGTATTTAGTGAAAAATGCAGGTGATTTGGTTGACAAGGGTGTTAAGCTGTGGCGGACATAATCACATAAACTATTTTTGGCATTTTCAACGTGTTAATCACAAGGAATGGGTTATTTGTTATTACAGGTATTTTGAAGCTTTCTTGTGTTGTGTAACTCTAAAAAAACATTAATAAATGGTGGAGAGTGGAACAAGATGATCCATCTGGCCCAACAAATTAATATGGTTATTGGTTAATCCGTTAGTGGCTAAATGCTGTGTAGGTTGTGTTGAGTTGCAGAGTTGGATACACAGGGTGAAGGGGAATGGGGTTACCATTACTAGTATACCGCTTTTCATTGCAGTGGGATCTGACCGTACATGATTTTAATGAATTGAAGAGATGAATGTTGAAGATTGAGAGAGTGAGACTTTTGTTTTAAGGGGGTTTGATTTTGAAGAATAAGAAGAAACGGAGGAATTGAGAGAGAGATATGAGTTTTAGTTTGAGAAAATAAAAACGTAGTGACGGATAAAGAAGTACTTTTTTTGTGCTTGTAGTGGAGTAAACCTCCCTACGGTCGATGATAAATACAGATTATTTAAATATTCCAATACCCATTTAAATTGTTTGCAATTTGCCATTTGAATATTTGATTGAAGTATATAGCATAAAAATAATTCTAGAATGTTTTTTTTTATTAGAGCATTTTTCTTGTACTGAATTTTGATTTGAAGCCACTAATTGATATTTTTATGCTTTGAAAATAAAATTTTAAGTAAATAAATTAACCCCTTTTATTGTTAATTTTTTGCAGATTAGAGTTCAAAATTCAAAGATCGAATTCTCTCCAAAATTTTTGACAATACCAATAACAGTTAACTTTGCAGAGAGACGTTTCTCAAAGTTGAAGTTGATAAAATCTTATATTCGATAAACAATGTCACAAGATAGACTGAATAGATTGGCGATGGTGTCTATTGAAAAACGTGGGTCAGAGAAGATTGATTGTAATAAATTAATTGCTGATTTTTTGTCACAAAATGCTAAAAGAATACATTTAAAGTGAATCTTTGAAAATTTTAAACTATTATTATTGTAGTTTTGAATATTTTCATTAAGGACCCCATTTAAATTTTCGCCTAAAGCCCCCATAATCTCAGGACCGGCTGTGATGAAGCCTATTGTCCTCTCTATTTAGTTTAGCCGGCAAGGCAACAATAATACAATATATCCAATTGTCCTATCCATTCAAATTCTATTTTTGATCGAATTAATATCATCCTGTAAATATAAACTATAAATTTATAATGCTCCGTCAATAATAAGTAAATAACTTATAACTTATAAATTATAATCAAAAAGTCTAATAGTCAATAATCTAATAAGTATAATCAATAAGAAATATCATTAATAATCATTATTTATATCTAATCATTATATCAAATAAGTCATATAGTCAGGGGCACCAACTTACCTAATATTCTAATAAGCACATGCACACAAATGACAAATCAAAACCAGTTAAACCAATGTCATTAGCATTTAGCAAAGCACAATCTTAAAATTCTCCTGGAGAAGTCGGAAGAAAAAATAATTTCCAGCTGTTCGTGACTTCGTGTAATCATGTTCTTCAGCTGTCGTTCCCGTCCAGCAGTTCTCGTTCCCGCTCGTCAGCTCTGGTTGACTGGTTTAGTGGTTCGTCTTCAACGGTTCGTCGGCACTCACTTCAAGCTTCAGCGGTTAGGTTTTTTCTTCTCTGAGTCTCTTCTCAAAATCTGATTAATTGATTAATGGATTGTCAATTGGGGCATTTATAAAATGGGTTAATGGATTTGATTAATTAAATAATTTTGGGCTGGAAATATATGATAAATGGGTATGTGTTATTGCTATTTGGGCTTTGTATTTCAGATCTGACTACAAAATTAATTGGGTCAAACAACAAAACTTAAAAAAAAAAATTTGCCTACTAGATCTGGGCAGGGATTGGACTAGGCTATAGCCCAGTCCCCACAATTCCGCCTCTGGTTGAGAGAATGGACACCACATAAGCATTAATGAAAGAAAGATTAAAGAGTAATGTTTAACTTAGAACACAAGACACTCCACAAAAACTAGTAACTTGGAACTCAAGATAATCAACAAAATAGGCAATAAATCATAACTAGGGTTTGACAATATTTTTTTGCACTAGGTCCACATGGATGAAAGGTATTGATAATGGAATAAAATACATAGTCTCCATATAAATATTGAAACTCAACACTGTCTTTGTATCGATGCTTTCACAATTCCTCGCAATTATCCTCTATCAAATTGTAGAACTTTATCTTGTCTTACAACCAGAAGAATGTTTCCATTCTGAATAGTAAAGCCAGCAACATGTAGCTTATTAGTCTGTGTAAGTCACATGGCTTTCGCTCGCATTTTAAATATTCGGCCCCATGAACCTTCTTCCGGATCAATAAGCAACTACACAATAAGTGATGGCTTATAATATTTGATCAAAATAATTTATTTGAAAAAGTTTGTTGAATTTCCGTTCTTATAAGTTTTTAGTTTGCAATTTTGGCTATCTTATTGCAAACCCTTCCTTGCACTTATAGGTAATTTTATGAATCTTGAAACACCTTTTTTCAAACTAAAAATCATATTCTAAGGGGAAAAAAATGGCACTAGAAAATATTCTTAGAATTTTTTTTGAAAAAAATGGATAGTAGACACGAGAATTAAAAGAGAAATTACAATTCTTGTATAAATCTCTCAAAGAATATCATAATGTACTTTCAAAACTTTTACTCGGTGGGTAGCTCTCAATTTACTTCTAACTTGGTTGGTGAGAAATGAGGTCTCTTTGACCTTTTATTGTTCCACCTCCTTTAAATAGACGGTGGAGATTGATTTTGTTTTACGGTTGATATTTACATGGATTCTTCTAGAAATGTTTTTTCTACAACCTTCTAAACATTTATTAAAAGTTTGCTACAACTTTCTTACATGGAACATTTGGATACAATATCCTCTTGTATCTCTCTTCTTTATTCTATGATACTCCATTAAGTTCCACCCATGAAATAGTCTAGAATTGTCTTTCTCCATATTTCTAGAGTCTTCTCAAAAACCTCTTCAAAGTTCTGCAAAATATGTAGGTCGACGGTCTACACTGCTAGCTGGTTTTAGTTGCCTTCGGCTCCTCGAATGTATCATACGTCCACCGTACACTACTAGCGCATTCTTAAATGCAAGTGTTGGTTGCATTGTGAGTCTTCATTTATGTCACAATCGAAGAATAACATATAGCTACCATACTTACAAGTGTAATGCTTGGTTTGATATTACTATGCTTTTAAGAGAATCAGCTTTTGTTGTGCTATAGAAAGAATCATATAAGTACTTGATAAAATCTTGTTTCATAATTGATGTATGTTTCAAAATCAGTATTTAAGCATTTGGTAACAAAAGTGATTTATTGTTGTGATTGTACAAAATTACTAAATGAACATTGATTATAATAATATTATTTTATATTATTATTATCATGAGTAATATTGTAAAATTTATTTTTACTTCTATAACAATATGTAATATTATCAAATATTTTTTCAAAACAATGAATTTATCATAATTATTTTAAAATAAAAATAATATATATATATATATATATATATATATATATCTACTAAATCTTAAAATTTTAAAACATTAAATAGGGTAATTTGCAATTTTGGTCCCCCAACCTTTCAAATCTGTAACAAATCTACTCCTAACTTTTTTTTTGGGCATTGGTCATCCCCAACCTTTGAATTTTGTTGCAAATCATGTCATTTTGACATATTTTGATGGATTTGCCCTCTTCTTTAAATAAAAAATACAAAATAAAAGCTAAAATAAACAAAAAAATAAAAGTAAATTGTAAATGAAGTCCTACAACTTTTAAAAAAACAAAATAAGTTCATCTTCACCCCACCCCACCCTAAAAAGAAACTGTAATAAACATACTCTCTCGTCTTCCCAGATAATCCTACTTTGCTGATAACTCATTGATCCAGTGGACTAATAGTGTTTTTGGTGCAACAACCAACACTCTTAATCAAAGTGGAACTAAACAATCCGGCTAGAAAGCTACAGATTTGGAAAAAAAAGAAAAATAAGAAAGAATCAGACTAGAAAGATCAATTATCCACATGATTATCTTGATAAATTAGAAAAAACAAATTCGTACTCCAGATTAAAAGTTTTTTCTACCTGTATTGTCTTTCCGAGGCCCATATCATCACCTAAGATACCACCCTTGCCCTTAAAATGAAGGGACCAAAGCCATTTCAAACCATCACGCTGCACTCTCTAAACCTGCAAAGAGAAAACGGCTGCACTCTCTAAACCAGCGGATTTACGTTCAAAAAATGAGGTGGAAGAAAAACTGGGGGTTGGGCTTGGGGTAGGAGTGAAAAAGGACCAGAGAGCCCCAAACAACCAAAAAAGCCACAAGAGCTCGCCAGCAAAAAGAAGTGTGTCAGAAAAGAATGACGTAGTTTTGCTTCGAGCACTATGCTTGGCCATGGAAAAATTTTGATACTTGGACTGCTTTGGTGACACCATTTTATAAAATCCCTTGATTTAATGAGCTATAAACACGTCGTTGTGGTGAAATTCGTGTAGTAGTAGAGCGTTACATACATATGTAAATGTATCTTTCACCCCTGAATTTAGTAGAAGATTTGGCTGAGTCTGGAGAAAAGAGAAAAGTTCCAAAATAGCTGAGAATTTCTAACTAATGGGTTTGAAAAACTGGATTTTTGGGGTGGGGTGGGGTGGGGTGGGGTGGGGTGAATTTTTGGGGAAGATAAAATTATTTTGTACTTTTTAAAAGTTGTAGGACTTCATTTGCAATTTATTTTTATTTATTTTTGTTGTTTTTAACTTTTTTGTACTTTTTTTTTAATTAAAGAGGGGGACAAATCCGTCAAAATATGTCAAAAAGACGTGATTTGTAACAAATTCAAAGGTTGGGGATGGCCAATACCAAAAAAAAAATTATAGGTAGATTTGTTACAGATTTGAAAGGTTTGGGACCAAAATTAGAAATTACCCCATTAAATAATTAAAGCATACTAATATTGTACAAAAATTAATTAAATTTTAATTTTAATTATTTGTGGAGATGAATTATAATTAGAATACTAATAAAATATGTGACATAAAAAGAATTACATTAATTAATTAAGGTCAAAATTTGTATTTTAATAATATATAGATAAAAAAGTTAAAAGCAGAATCTGAAAAGCTACTATTTTGCTATTTCTCAAAATCTGCTGCTAGAGGATACAAATTTTTTAGAATCACTTTTTAAAATTTTATCAAACGCTTAAAACAACTTTTGATTGTTTGACAATCATAGGTTGAGCTCCAAGATCAATTCCAAACGGGCCCTAAGTATTTATCAATATTTCTAAATCTTATATTAAATTTAAACATGTCATGAGATAAAATTTAATAAAATAAAATGTTACATAGTCGATTTTATTTGAATTTTATTTTAAAAATGATTTGTTCAATTTGGTGACCAAATAATTATTATCATAAATGAATATGCTCAATTATAATTTATCTAATCAAGTTAATTTACGTAAAAATCATATTAATCATAAAAAAAATTACATATATTGAAAAAAAAATTAAGTTAATTATTAATTTACATTACAAAATAGTTAATTGATGTATTATTCTATTTAAAAATTAAAATATTTTATTTTCATATATCTTCAATAATTATGTATCAAATTAAAATAACTAAATACTCAACAATCGATTTTTTTATGAAATTAACCTATAACTTGGAATGGGAGATAAGGATGAAATTGAACACCTATTTCGAGACTAAGGATGAAATCGAATATTTATACAAAATTGGTAGGCAAAATTAGAGTATCAACTAATTTTACCTTTTACCGTGCATATATTTTCTCTCTCTAGTCCTTACATCAAATATTAGTTATCACTCTTGTACCCGAGCGTGTGGTGATATTATCTCATATTCTATATTCTTTCCTTGTACAAATTTTACTTTTTTGAAAACTCCTTCATGCAATCTTGCCTCTATTCGATTATATCCCACATTTGTCATTCGATTTTTTTCCAAATGAACGTCATGTTGAAACATTTTGCGTGGACTAGTATAACAATGGTCGATTTACTTATAATGTTTTTGTTAAAGAATGTTTTGGACAATTATATTATTATAACGTTGAATGTGCACATCGACCATAATGAGTAGACACGTTTATTACTTGTTTGATGCCCAAAAACATACTCTCTTGTAATGTTTTGCTTGTCCAAATAACCAAATTATCGCTCGGGTAAAATTGAGTAAAGCCCAATAGAAGCCGATTTTGTGGTGGTTGGTTATAAGCCTTGTATAGCCAACTATAAGCCAAATCTTGTTGGTTTAAATGTAATCCTTAACACTACAATAAATGTTGCATATGTCGTCACTATTGATCGAAAAGTCGCTACTATAATGTTACAGCGACGACTAAATGTCATCTCTATAGTCTAGTAGGTATAGTTTTTTGTGACGATATTTTGTCATCTCTATAGTCGCAGCTTCTGCAGCAACGACAAAGTCATCGCTATAGGAGTCAAATTTTTAATAATTAAAAAAATTAATTTGATATACTAAAGGGGCCGGACCCGACTTGGTGGACATCTGACCCGATTTGCCAATTATGGGTTTGAAACCCGACCCACCAAAGGCCCAACCCAATCCCCTAAGCTTTGTGAAGCATTTTTATTTTAGAATGATTGTATTATGATTTGAACCCTTAATCTAAGAGTTGTGAATTTACAACCAAACCATTAGAGACAAATGAATTCTTGTGATTATATTTGTTTTTATAATATATATTAGTTCAATGAGAAACATTTATAATTGCTTGTAAGGTAAAAAAATAAATATTAGTTTCACACCTAAGATTTCAAAAAAACAATTTACATATAGAGACGACAATGTCGCCGCTATAGGTAAATTTTGTTGTCGCTATAGTTAAATAAAAAAGGGCAAAGCTTCCCGCCATCTTCTAAAAAAAAAAAACTCATCTATAGAGACAACAATGTCGCCTCTATAGGTAGATTTTGTCTCACTATAGTTAAATAAAAAGCAGCAAAGCTTCCCGCCATCTTCCAAAAAAAACTCACCTATAGATACGACAATGTCGCCACTATAGGTAGATTTTGTCATCACTATAGTTAAATAAAAAGCAGTAAAGCTTTTCGCCATCTTCTAAAACAAAAGCGACAATTAAATTGATTTCTAGAGACTACAAATGTCTTCGCTATGTCTCTCCCTATACTATAGCGACGACATAAGTTTGTCATCGCTATATACGCTATTCTATAGCAACGACAGAATAGTCGCTGCTATTTGTCGCCGTTGTTGCCGCTGTTTCTTGTAGTGTAAGTGCATACCAAAGATCAAAGGCTTGTTGGTAAGTGTGATTGATTGAGCAATAGAAGGAGACAAGCGGCGAAGGGTTGTTTCTTGATGGTAATCTTTCTCACGCAATCGCAATGTTATCGACAATATCTCTCTTAAAATTTTGATGCGATAGTTTATAGTTTTCTCATTGCCTTTGGAATTGCGGCTCCATCAAGTGTAATTAATGAAATACCTAGGACCAAAATCTAGTGGGGGCAACTACCCCCACTAGATCCCAGGTGACTCCTCCCGTGTTCATATCACATCTTGTTATTTGCTAACCAGAGCTCATGTAGTAAGAGGGAGAAAGCTAAACGGAAACAACAGATCTTAACTCAATTTAGATACTATAGTCCCATTAATGATCTAAAAATATATAATAATCAATCTAATATAATTAAATAAACAATTAATCCCAATGTAATGTAAAATTTGAAGTTGACACTACAACGATCCCCATTGTTTTACGGATGCAATTGAAGGAAATATAATAGTTTAAAGGAAAAATTGCATATTTGGTCCCCAACCTTTTAAAAATATTGAGAATATACCACAAACCTTTAAAAATAGCACCAAACATCTAAAACATTTGAAAAAATAGGCATGGTGAGTTCTTTATGAAGAAATTAACCTCCCTTTAAATAAACAAAAAAAAACAATAATAAAGAAAAAGAAGAATATAAAAATAATCAAATGTACCCCCAAAATAGAAATTAACATAGTAGTCGTCTTCTTTATCAAACTCCAAAATCTAAAATCCACCACCACCCTATGAATTCGCAAAGTCACCGATGTCACAGTTGACAAAAGCGTCTTGATCATCAACAACTCCACATTCTCCTCACCCAAATCGTGACAATTAACTTCTAAACAGCATCAAGTGCAGGGTTGGAGGCTTTACTGTGGTTAGAAGAGATAAAATTGAATGGTGTTGGTTGGGTGTGGTGAGGTGCATGTTCGATGACGGATTTGCACTTGTGGCGAGCTTGGAGTGCTTTCTCCATGAGGCGTTCTTGATGATCTTCTCTAGGGCAGGGATTAGGACTTCGGATTTTTGGGAGTGATGGTGGATTTTGGATTTTGGAGTTTGATAAAGAAGATGACTTTTTTGTTATTTTTTATTTTTTTTTGATACATTTGGTTATGTTTCAATTTTTTTTTTTTTTTTTCTCTTTTCTCGTTTTTTGTTTTTTAGTTTATTTAAAGGATAGAGCAATTTTGTCATAAAAGACCTATCATGCCTATTTCTTCAAATGTTGGAGATGTCCGGTACTATTTTTAAAGGTTAGGAGTATATTTCTTATGTTATTGAAATATTGGAGACCAAATATGCAATTTTTCCTAGTTTAAAACAATCATCACCACCAGTCTAACCATGGGTCTTGATCTTCTACCCACTTATGTTGCCCACTTATAATGTCCACGATGAGATGGCATCACATGATTGGTAGTTCATGATCCCACACTCATTATTTTTACCAATCATATGATACCACCTCAGCGTGGGTATTATAAATAGGCAACATAAGTGAATAGGAGATCAAGACCCGTCTAACCATCCACGATGGCTAAAATATGTCTTTCCAGTTTCCATAGCTAATCCCCGCCCCATTAGGGTCGGGGCATGGCGAGACGGGTCGGGGACTGGGTTTTTTGCCATTCCTACTTTCCATAGCTATATAGCTAACTGTTTAGTCGTTCAAATAGTTTTTCTTGATGAGTATTATTTCTAAGTACATTTTATAAATGTTAACAGCATGAATATTCGTGTAGTATAAGGCCTATTTAAATGGACGTCTTTTTTCAGCAAATAAAATGATTTTCTTATCGTTTTGGTGCGAACAAACTAATTAATATTTTATGAGTGAAACAATCTACAATATATATTAAGAATCTTAAATTTCCACGGGTCAATTGTAATGAAAATAGAGATTAAAAGAGAAGAGACAAGATGACATGGAATTCCCAAGTCGTTATTTTGATTAAATATCGAATAGTCAAGTAATATTGTTGTGCAGTAAACTTATCAGCATTGAGTCAAATAAGTTGTTTTTATAAAATTAAATACACATTTTTATAAAGGATTAGGTAAGAAAACTAAAACAAATGATTATTTTTCACCTAAACATTAAAAGGCCATTTCCAATATTTCCCAAGATTTTGTTCCTTGTCATTTACCATGCCTTTTATTTTGGGGATACTTTCACTACTAACCACAAAAAAAAAAAAAATTTAAAAAATACTATTTAACTTTTTTTACTCTAAAAATACTGTTTTTATTTTTGTAATACTTGTTGTTACATTTGTTACGTTTGTTATATTTCTTATATAAAAAAAATGTGTGTTACATTTGTTATTTTTGGAGTTTAAAATATTAAAAAATAATTGTGAAATTTTAATAGAAAATAAAGTATGTAGCAAAATTATCACTTGATTTTGTGTTGAATATCCATTCTAGGTCTTGGCATATATCAAAGACCCAAGCCCAACAAATTAGTCCAAATTAAAGAGGCCTAATGGTAATTAATTTGATATAGTAAATACTCTTATTCCAAGTGTGATCAGAATAGTGTATCCTAATTGCATGGTGAATATTGGAGAAGGAAAGTCCAATTAAGACTCTAATTTGATACCTTAATTAACATTATAAATTGTGGCAATAGGGGAGTAGAATTTATGGGTGAGTGCATGCATGAGAGACCCAACTCACCCAAAATAAAGAGAAACTCTAGAGGGCAACAATGTAGAAAATTCGTAGAATTTGAACAATATATGCAGCTGTGATCAAATCTTATTATATCTTCGCGCTCTGTAGTTCGATCGACATGAAATTTGGACAGAATGTTCACAACTCACTGTTCTTTAAATCGAATTTTGGTGAGATTTTTTCTTTGTTGTTTTTGAGTTTGATGAGCCCAATTTTAGTGTATATGTTATCCACTTATCTTATTTTGTTAGTAATTATTTATTGATAAAAGTAATAATTAATGTCTCGTTTGGATTTGAACCAATTGTGAATGATTATGAATATTCGGTGACCAAGGTGGAAGTTTTTGGAAGTATGGGATCAAGTTTAAAGCTTTGGAGCAAAAAGAACGAAATTTGCATGCAAAACTTGAATTGGGGACCAATCGCAAAACTATTAAAACTTTGAGGACCGAACATGCAAATTTTGGGAAAATGGCAAATTGAGACCCAATTCTTTTTGTTTGCCGTGGTCAACCGCAGTAACAAACCGTGGCCCGTCTAAACATTTTTTGTATTATTTTCAGTTATAAGTTGGGGCATTTTTCTTCCTTTCACGTACACGAGTTTCAAGATTAATAAAACACTATATAAAAATCGAATCTAGATCGAATTGAGGGAGGACGACGGCTAGAAACAAGAAAAAAAAATTACATGGTGAAGAAGACTTTTAGAAGATTTCTTCTACTTCAATATATGCCGGGTTCTATTGAATTCTTTTGTTTTTTAATTTAATTATGATCTTCTAAGTTTTTTGAGCCAAGGTAGACAATGAAACCTTGTTTAAATAAAGTGATTATCTTTTCATTCTTTTAATTCTGTTTTCGGGCCTTAACTTTCATGGTTCGTTTTTATTAGATTAAATAAATAAAATCTCTTTCATTTTAAATATCACGTATTCTTGATAGTTAGAAATTAATTTAATTAATTCGTGCTTGGTTCTTGAACGTGTTCTATTAATTTTTTTTTTATTTTCTGTTATCTTGTTATCGATTTGGGATACATAAAATGCCAAGGATGTGAAACATTTGATTCTTTGTTTTCTTTCAATTGAGTTTGATACGGAAAACGCTTAAGTACTTTAAGATCGAAGCAAATTGGAGCATATATTGGATTTTCTTCTTTTGGATTTAATTGATAAATATTTTAAGTCGACAATAGATTGATTTCGAGTTGTAGTTTGTTTTTTTAAAATTAATCGATAATTGGATAATTGTTAAGTTAAAAAACGGTAGATTCTGAAACATTAGTACTTTAAACAACTTGAACTTCAACTTAACTTTCTAGCAATAGTTAATTAGTCTTTAATTTAGATTCTTTCAACCAAACTCATCGTTTCAACCCAACTAGTCTAGAATAATAGTTAATTTGGATTAAATTAGACTTTCTTCATTGCAGTCCATGTGGGATCAACTTCGTTGCCATTTTTCTATATTCCAATTGATTCGTGCACTTGCGAGTTATTTAAAATTTGACAACACATTTTTGTCGTTATTGCCAGAGACTGCGTCAAAAAGTTGATTTAATCTTAGTTAATTTTATTCTTGCCTAGTTATAATTTAGGACTTTATTTCTTTGAAAAAAAACTATATACAATGCACGATTGGTCGTAGATCTCTAAAAACTAAGCTAGAACCTCTAGATAGTAAAATTGAAAGAAGTTTTCATCAACGAAAACAAGCTGCTACTTTAAATAAAATTGAAGGAACAGAAATAATAATAACTATGGGTGATGAAATTGATGAGAGACCATTTATGGACTATTTTTGTCTATTAGCTAACTTGAGAACCTCGTACATCCAAGTACCCACAAGTAGCTGCTAGGAATTTTGAGCTAAAACTAAATGTTCTTAATTATCTTCAATCTTTTTATGGTTTGGACACTGAAGAACCTTATAATCATCTGACAAATTTCTCTGTTGTATGTGAGACATTTGAATATGAGAATGTTTTTCCTGATAATGTTAAACTTCGTCTGTTTTCTCTCTCTCTAAAAGATAGAGTTAGATCATGGTTCAATCATGACCTGCCAATAGTATTACATCTTGGGAACAAATGGTTGATAAATTTTTGAATAAATATTTTCATGTTCATAAAACTAATGCTATTTACAGGAAAATTTCAGAGTTTGTGCAGAAAGACGAAGAACCATTTTATGAAGTTTGGGAGAGATTTAATGGGCTCCTTATGAAATGTCTACATCACAACTTTGAAAAATGGAACTTATGCCAATATTTTTTGGAGGGATTATTATCACATATTCAAGAGTCGTTGATGGCCATAAGTGGTGGAGAGCTTATGTACAAAAATGCAACAGAAATTTGGAGCTTCTTTCAAAAGCAGGCTGTGAATAGCAAAGTCAATCTTCTCAGTCTGAATGAAAGAAAAGAAGAATCTATGAAATTCGAAGCAATGAACCTAGCTAAAAAATCAAAGAAGTCAAATGCATGATAAAAGATCTTTCCTACCAGTTAGCCTCGTTAATAGCCAATAACTCCACTGAGCTAGATGCATGTTCTGATCAAGTGAATTTCCTCAACATGATGAAGAAACAACCTTACAATCCTTATTCCAACACATATAATCCAGGATAGAGAGACCACCCCAAATTTTTTTTTCACAGGGTGTTCAACATGATAGTACGACAGGTTAAGTCCTTTAGTAAATTACCAAACAGTTCAATCAAAAAATTTCACAACCAAAACTATAGGAATAGGCAATTCAAAAATTGACAAAAACTACACAATCTGCATTAAAGCACCAGAATCACAACATTATTAAATTTAAGAATAAAGTACGAACTAGCCAAAAATCACAGGCACAATCCATCTCTAATACGAAAAATATGATGAGACAACTAGCCTCGTCAGTCCAACAGTTGGCAACAACTATTGAGATATGAAAGTTTCTGAGTAAGTCATTTCCTAATCCTAAAGGAATGTACAATATTGAGACTAATTCAAGCAACCAACAGAAGAATGCTAAATCCATCATGACTTTAACACGTATTATTTGCGTCAGCAACTAAACCGTGGAAAACCGTAGTAAATAGTTTTCGTGACGGTCCCATGATATTGCAAATGTATTTGCAGCGCCTACATTTGTGACAGATCATTTGCCTTCAGAAAACTATTGCAAATACTTTTTACCTCGGTTTGGGTTCCTTATTGTGACGATTAGCAGCCATCAAAAAAATTCAATTTTCTTGTATATAGCTTGTTTGATGGAGCTTAAAAATCTAATATAAAGTTGAAATCAAAGTTAACAATTAATTTTAATCACATATTTTATCAACCTACAACTTTTATTTACTTTTCAACCACATATTTCATCATTTTTTTTCTTGTAAAAAGATTCACCACAAGAACTTAGGATACATTTATTATCATCATTTTCATAAGATGCTTAGACAAGACAATTTGGATTTAAAGATACAAAAATCCCATGCATACACTACAACAAAAAGGGTCTATAGCGGCGACATCTATTGCGACGACACAAAGTCGTCTCTATTGATTCTATACAGTAGAGACGACAAATTAATGTCATCGCCACATACGCAAAACTTATAGCGACGACTTATGTCGTGGCAATAGATTATATGTCGTCGCCGTTACAGACTCTATAATGATGTCTTTCAATATCGTCGCCACTTAGTTTTGGAAACGACGGGAACAAATGGCGGCATTTTGATGCATAAATAGCGACGACACATGTCGTCGCAATTGAGTTGCGGATGATGCTGTAAGTCACGTGAATCATGAATTTTTTCGTAAAGTGTGATGAGGTCTATAGCGACAACTTATGTCGTCGCTATATACCTACATCAATTTAAGCGGGAAAATTGGCGCCCAATTGTTGTCTATAGCGACGACACATATCGTCGCTAGATTTATATTGATTATTTTTATAGGCACGTGAGTTATTAATTTCCTCGTAAAATGGGAATGGTCTTGTAGCGACGACTCTTATCTATAGCAGCGACAATGTCGCCGCAATAGACTCTTCTTTATCTTCTCCCCATCTCCGCATTTCTGTATTACAGACTACATGCAAAAAAATTTATTCTCCATCTCCGCATCTCCCCGGTCAATTGCATTTCCATTGTTTTCCTTCATAATCATCTTCTTTACAATTCATTTCTTCATCTCCATTTATTATCCTTACTAAATATAGTATTTTTCAAGTATTGATATTGATAAAAGTTGGACAATAATTAAAAATCGCACAAAATCTGCAGATTTTCAGAACTGTTTACAAGCATTTATAAACATGGCGAGGCCATACGTTAACGACAGAGGAAGGATTAAATGTCCATGCAAAAAATATTTAAACGGTCTCACACATCCATTTGAAATTGTCGAGGCTCACATATTTCGTAATAGTTTTGTGAAGAGTTATGTCACCTGGATATATTATGGCGAGACCGATGTTCATACTGCGAATGTGTATAGACAGAATGAACGAGCTGGTGTGGAGAATGAGATGATGGATGTAATAGACGACGTAGTTGGTGATGAGCATGTAGGTACAAGCACCGATGGTTACTATGACGAACTGTTTCAGGCTCTCCATTTAGAACTGTACCCGAGAGTTTCATCATTTTCATCCCTAAATTTTTTAGTCAAGTTGATACATATTAAAGTTATGAACAAATGGACAAACAAGTCTGTCGATGATCTTTTAAAATTGCTGAAGTTAGCATTCCCAAACATAAACATGGTTGACTCTCACTACGAAGCTAAGAAGCTGATGACGAAGCTTGGTTTGGGTTACAAATCTATTCATGCCTACAAGAACGACTGTGCACCATTTTGGGATGAACATGTTGATAGACAAACTTGCCTGATTTGCTAGAAAAGTCGTTGGGTGCACACTTCTGGAAAAGTGAACGGGAAGAATGTTCCACATAAGGTGTTGCGATATTTTTCCTTGGCCCCCAGACTAAAACGTATGTTCGCGACGAAGGATACTGCAAAATTCATGAGGTGGCACAGTATAGGAAGGTCTAGGGACGATGACGAAATGCAGCATCCCGTTGATGGAAAGGCATGGCGGGATTTTGACATGAAACATCCATTATTCGCAAGTGAGATCAGGAATGTCAGGTTAGGTTTGGTCGTAGACGGATTCAATCTATTCGGTGACATGAGTCTGTCGTACAACATGTGGCCAGTAGTTGTAACAGTTTACAACTTGCCAACATGGTTATGCATGAAGTCCGAATACCTCATGCTTACTCTGTTGATACTTGGTCCTAAAGCACCGGGTAAGGACATTGATGTATTTTTATGACTATTAGTGGACGAGTTGAAGGAGTTGTGGGCCGATGGGATTGACATGGGAGACTGTGGAACCAACAACAAGTCGGTATTCAGACTGCGTACAGCTTTGTTGTAGACTGTTAACGATTTTTCAGCAAGAAGTAGTTTGTCGGGTTGGAGTGGTCAGGGGTACAAGGTATGTCCGACGTGCAACGAGGATACTCCTTCCGTCCGTGTGATAGGTAAGACAGCTTATGTGGGTCACCGTCGGTTCCTGCCATCCAGGCATCATTTTTAGAGTAATTTAGACTTTGATAGAAGGACATATAGGCGACCACCTCCACATCAGTTAACGCCTACAAACATTTTAGCATAGTTAATCTGTGTCAGATATAGAAGTCCAGGAAAGCACCCAAATTACAGTGGTGCTACAATTCGGAGAAGTGATGACGAGCTAAATTGGAGAAAAAAGAGCATTTTCTATGAGTTGCCGTATTGGACTTCTACAGAGCTCAAATATAACATCGATGTCATGCACGTAGAGAAGAATGTTTGTGATAGCTTGCTCGGCACAATTATGGACGATCCATTCAAATCAAAAGATACAGTCAATGCGAAGTGCGATCTGATGCAATTAGGGATCAAATGGGAGTTGCGCTTGTATCAGAACAAGAATAGGTGGATGAAGCCTGCCGTATGTTACACCATGTCGTCTTCAAATCGTAAGAAGTTTTGTAAATTTATCCGATCGGTTGAGTTTCTAGATGGCTTCGCTTCTAATCTTTGAAAGAATATTGCTCTAAATGACAGCCGTATTATCAGGTTGAAGTCATATGATTGCCATATTATCATGCAACGGTTATTACCAGTTGGATGTCGGGCGTTATTGAATAAAACAATTTCTACGGTAATTATTGAACTATGCACGTTCTTCAGAAAGCTTTGTGCAAGAACACTAAAGATTAGCGACATGATAGCTTCTCACGATCACCTTGTACTCATTCTCTGTAAGTTGGAATGGATATTTCCGCCAGCCTTCTTCGACATCATGATTCACCTTGTAATGTATTTACCAGAAGAGACAATCCTTGGAGGTCTGGTGCACATGAGATGGATGTATCCATTCGAGCGATACTTGAAGAAATCAAAGAGCTACGTAAGAAATCGAGCTCGGCCTGAGGGATCAATAGCTGAAGGGTATGTTGTGGACGAGGTATTGACTTTTTATTCGAGGTACTTCGAAGACATAAGGACAAGGTTCGACCGACCAGACAGAAACGAAGATGCTACTGTTCCACAGACACAACTTTCTATTTTTCAGTTGCAGTGTCACCCACTTGAAAAGCAGTCACCAATGACGTTTCGTACTCAAGTTCGAAATCAAGCGATTTTTTACGTCTTGAACAACTGTTATGAAGTTGAGCCATTCTTGCAGTAAGACGGCGTTAATTCTTGATTATTATTCCTTTATCTCGAATTAACTTTATCATTTGAAACGAACTAATGAACTTTGATTTTCCATACTTTGTTCAGAGAACATAGGTAGGAACTACTGAACAATGGCTGTCCAAACATAGAACTAGTGCACAGAAGAGAATTTCACTCTTGGTTCTACAGAAAGGTAAACAAACATCAACTGAATAAAATTGCAACTTTTCAACATTATTGCTTTCAATAAATGAGAATAATTCTCGTCATGCAGCTATATGCAATGCGCCAAAGCCACAACCATCAAGTTTCTCATGAGTTATTTGCGTTGGCCAGTAGATGTTACCAGTAGGTTAGTCATACACGGCTTGTGTTGTCAAAAGAGTTCGGTTCCTGACATATGATCGTAATATTCGAAGAAAAACTCAGAACAGTGGTGTGTTCGTCTCAGGGACAGGGGGTGAGATTTACTATGGGCAGCTGCAAGATATACTAGAACTACAATATAGACTGAAACTTTCAGTTTATCTATTCTGATGCAAGTGGCTTAGGTGTGATGGGAGACGGATGGTAACTGAGAATAACGTTACCAGTATTGACATCAGTGCAGAGGCGTTCAAGAATGATCAGTTCATACTTGCGAGCTAAGCACAACAAGTGTTCTACATTGAAGATCCATCTCGTGGTCTGAACTGGCAAGTAATACAAATTATCCATCACAGGAGCACGTGAGACAAAGTAAGAGCTAACATCACAGAGATTGACCTGCTCCACAATAACTACTCTTCTGGTTTATCTCTAGTCGTTGATCTTGGCAACATAGAGCATGTATCCTTGCACAGGGATGATGATGAAGCTGATGAGATAGAAGCATCGATTATCAGGAGAGCCTCGTCAAATTCTGCAGGAGAAACTTTATTTATAAACCACGATGATGTGGAAGACGATACAAATGCAGAATACGAAGATGACGAAACATCGAGTGAAATCAATGATGACGTCAGTGACGATAATGAGGATCAATCGTATCATGATAGTGAATCAGATTGAAATGTTATTGTGCGTCACTTAATTTTATGAAATAATTTTATAAAAATGCATGTTCAAATTGTTGTTACTGTTTTCGGCTTAAATGTTTATCATTCATACTATCATTGCTATTGGTCATAATGTAGGACAAAAAAGTTCTGCAATTGTACAAAAACATGCTAATAGGGACCATTATATCTAACATCGTAAAACTTGAAGGACTTATGTTGCAAATAAAATTGGATGAAATTGAACTAAAAGAAAATTTATGAGGACCCAAATGAAAAATGTTTAAAGTTGAATGACCTAACTGCAAAAGTGTTTAAAGTTGAATGACCCAAATAAATATTAAATATTACAATTTAAAAATTAAATATTAAATATTAAAAATCATTATTGATAATTTTAAATATCAATAATATTAAATATTAAAAATTATTTCAATTTAAAAATTACCATTCAGTCATCTGTATAGTATCTTCAATAGCGGTGACATATGTCATCGCTATTGCCCTTAAAATTGGGCACCACGTTTTAGGCACGTGTTCTTAAAAGATGGAAAAAAATGTCGTCAGATTGTTGATCAATAGCGACGACATATGTCGTCACTATTGTCCTGAAAATTGGGCGCCACGTTTTAGGCGCGTGTTCTTAAAAGCTGAAAAAAATATCGTCGCTTTAGTGCTCAATAGCGACGACTGTAGAGTCAGACCTTTTAATTCACGCAGAACCTTCTTCTTTTCTATTTTGCCTGTGCTTGTTCTCCTTCCAGTGCCTTCGCCTGACCGTCGTCGCCATCTTCTCCGGGCTCTCTGTCGTTGCAACCGCGTAAATACTCTCTCTCTCTCTCTCTCTCTCTCTCTCTCTCTCACACACACACACACACAAACACAATGTTGAATTCCTTGACTCATGGTTCATCTCTTTCTTCGGTTGAACTTTGATTTCGGTTGAACTACAATTTCGGTTGAACTACAATTTCTGTGCCTGTTTTTGTGAATGTTTCTTGTGCCTGTAAACAATTTGATTTTTGTGCCTGAATAATTTTTTTGATTGAAATTTGATTGCGGTTGAACTGATTTTGGATAATTACATGTTAAAAAATTTGGATAATTACATATTTTGTTTGAATTTGTTGGCTGTCTGTTCTTGAGGTTTACTTTGAAGGTTGATAATTAAATGATTATTTCATTTTAGGTTAGATGATGGATAAATGAAGGTTGTTTTTTAGGGATGAATGTTGGACGAAGGTTGAATTTTAGGTTGAATGAGGTTGAATTTTAGGGGCATAGTTGACATTATCTTATTCAAAATTTCCCAATTAGAAGTTTAGGGACTTCTTTGCAATAAAATAAGTTTAGGGACCAAAGTGAAATAAAATATAATACATTCAAATTTTTCCATAAATTTAAAGTTTAGGGACTTCTTTGCAATAAAATAAGTTTAAGGACCAATTTGAAACAAAATATAATAACTTCAAATTTTTTCCATAAATTCAAAGTTTAGGGACTTATTTGCAATAAAATAAGTTTAGCGACCAATTGAAAATAAAATATAATAACTTCAAATTTTTTCCATAAATTCAAAGTTTAGGGACTTCTTTGCAATAAAATAAGTTTAGGGACCAAAATGAAATAAAATATAATACATTCAAATTTTCCCATAAATTTAAAGTTTAGGGACTTATTTGCGATAAAATAAGTTTAGGGACCAATTTAAAATAAAATATAATAAATTCAAAATTTTGCCATAAATTCAAAGTTTAGGGACTTATTTGCAATAAAATAAGTTTAGGACCAATTTGAAATAAAATATAATAACTTCAAATTTTTTCCATAAATTCAAAGTTTAGGGACTTCTTTGAAATAAAATAAGTTTAGGGACCAATGTGAAATAAAATATAATACATTCAAATTTTCTTATAAATTTAAAGTTTAAGGACTTATTTGTAATAAAATAAGTTTAGGGACCAATTTGAAATAAAATATAATAACTTCAAATTTTTTCCATAAATTCAAAGTTTAGAGACTTCTTTGCAATAAAATAAGTTTATAGACCAATTTGAAATACAATATAATAAATTCAAAATTTTGCCATAAATTCAAAGTTTAGGGACTTATTTGCAATAAAATAAGTTTAGGGACCAATTTGAAATAAAATATAATAACTTCAATTTTTTTCCATAAATACAAAGTTTAGGGACTTCTTTGCAATAAAATAAGTTTAGGGACCAAAGTGAAATAAAATATAATACATTCAAATTTTCCCATAAATTTAAAGTTTAGGGACTTATTTGCAATAAAATAAGTTTAGGGACCAATTTGAAATAAAATATAATAACTTCAATTTTTTTCCATAAATTCAAAGTTTAGGGACTTCTTTGCAATAAAATAAGTTTAGGGACCAAAGTGAAATAAAATATAATACATTCAAATTTTCCCATAAATTTAAAGTTTAGGGACTTATTTGCAATAAAATAAGTTTAGGGACCAATTTGAAATAAAATATAATAACTTCAAATTTTTTCCATAAATTCAAAATTTAGGGACTTCTTTGCAATAAAATAAGTTTAGAGACCAAAGTGAAATAAAATATAATACATTCAAATTTCTCATAAATTTAAAGTTTAGGGACTTATTTGCAATAAAATAAGTTTAGGGACCAATTTGAAATAAAATATAATAACTTCAAATTTTTTCCATAAATTCAAAGTTTAGGGACTTATTTGCAATAAAAATAAGTTTAAGGACCAATTTGAAATAAAATATAATACATTCAAATTTTAACATACATTCAAAGTTAATATGGCTAACGTGATGTTCGCAATTATGTCATGTGTTAGTATGGCTGACGTGATATCGCACGAAGGTGATGGTGTAGGAGATCCTCTACAGCAGCCATCTCACCGGCTCCCTTCAGCCTGCGAGTCTGGTAAGACTTTTCGTTCAAATTGTAATTATTTATTATTTTATACATATCGTTGAAAATCGTATGATCAATACAATTTCCAATTTTTTCATTTTCAGCACCCCCGCCAAAGCAACGGGGTATCTCTCTAGGCATCAACCTTGAGATGGTTTGGCAGGCTAACAGGAAGATGCCACTTCCTATCGCGTTCGACACACAATGCAGCCGATTGGGAATAACGCGAAGTACTTCACGCGCTTTGTTGGGAACCAAGTGAGATTCACCATGCCCCCGTGCTACCCTTCATGGACAAAGGTTCTAGAGGAGCAGCAGGCACGATTACGTAGCATTATCTAGGTATGAACTTAAAGTAGTTTTGTTATTAGTACACTTAATAAATACTTGTTTCACGACTTCTACATTAACGTAATTTTTTTCACTCTTGCAGAGCTACTTCGATCTGCAGGGCGATCAGTCGCCCGACGAGTACCGGGCAGTATGTGCAGCAGTAGATCGTCTGGCGGTCGATCGTTATCGCGATTATAAACTCAAGGTGCATAATCACTTAAAAGCGCATGGACCAAGCCGACCATACAGCGAAATGTCCGCCGAGGACTAGCAGAAGTGCATTGACTTCTTCACCAGTCCTACTTTCGTGGTACGTATTGTTTATATATTTTTTATGATATTTTATATACTTTTTTAACTAATGCATTTTTTGCTAATCAATTATATGTTATACCTTTAGGAACGGTTCTCCAAAAATAAGGCCAATTGGGGTAAGGCCAAATACCCGAGCGTGCAGAGGTCGAAGAGCTTCTCTGCCACACGTTACTATCAGGTACAACATATAAATTTTCAATATCATTATACATATCTTCACTACATTACGTAAAAATGTCTACTAACTACATTTCACGTTTAAATTGTCGTAGCGGGACCCCGAGATCCAGAAGTGGCCGGAGATTATTGATTCGTTTCGGACGTTTCATATCTTCCGGGATGGCAATTGGGTGAACCCGCAGGCGGCTGGTGACTATGTGAGAATTTTTAAATTATGTTAATATAATTTTATCTGACATGCATGATATTATTATTTATTATTATTTTTTCACTGAACAGGATAAACTTATTGAGTTGAGAGAGACTCAACATACGCAGGTCGCCTCCAATAGCACGTTGTTAGACGAGCGTGCTATTGCAAAGGAGGTTCTCGGGGAACGACGAGGTCACGTCCGTGGGGTTGGCCGGGTTCCCAAGGGCACCTCTCCCTCACTAGATTCGACTGCTGCATCGTTTGCCCCACAAGGAACTTCCCATCAGTCCTCTAGAGACCCCCAGAATAACGATCTTCAATTTGCCATGTACGAGGATCAGCTACGCCAAATGCAGCGTGAAATTGAGTTTCTGAAAAGTAAAATACCAGTTGTGCCTGTGGAGGAGGAGGAGGAGGAGGAGGAGAACGGGGACGAGGACGACGGTTTGGAAGGTCCGTAGATGTTTAGAATTTTTTATATATTATTTATATTATTTGGAAATAAAAAAAAAAATTTAAAAATTCAAAACATTTATAGCGGCGACATTGTCGTCGCTGTAGTAAATTGAAACAATTAGTAATAGCGACGACTTTGTCGTCTCTATATGAGCAGTACGTATGGCGACGATCTAATAGCGACGATTTTCACGTCGCTATTATTTTGTATAACAGCGACAACTTTGGCAACGACTTTGTCGTCCCTTTATATATGTTTTCGAGATATAGACATAACAATGTTGCAACGACATTGTCGTCGCTATATATCTAGAGACACTAACATGTTGCGGCGACATTGAGCGACGACTTTGTCGTCTCTAAAAAGTTAAAGAGACGACTTATGATGATTCAACAACGACAAATATCGCCGCTATTGACCTCATTTCTTGTAGTGATATAAAGATTTGAACTACAACTGAGGGTTTTTAGTTGTGAAAACTTTTGAACAAGTTGTGTAATAAGTTGACAATATGTTTCATCCAGTCGCTGGCGGAGGGAGTGGGTGGCCTTGGATATCACGTGACCTCCAAAAAAATATCAAATTTTTTTTGATATAAAACAAAAAATTAAATGTTGCCACACAAAAGTCCACCTTCAAGTAAATATGGTCTTGAAGATGACTTAGCTTTATTTACTATATACATATAAATATTGTAAAACACTAGTTCTTTCTATTATTTTTGGGTTTGAGCTCAAAATTTGATGGCGTTTTCTTGATGTTGTTTGTTTGACATTTTGTATGCATTTTATATTGTTGGGTTTTGTTAAACCTTTTGAATTTTATGATAGAAATTGAATCGATGAATGATAACTATTGGATTAACTGGAGATTAATTGAATTTGATGAGGGATTAACTTTCGGAAACCTTACCAGACCACCACCCAACTTCGTTGCTTGTGTGCTTGGACATACATAATGAATATTGGGTAAATTGATGATTTTATTTCTTACGGCCTAAATTGATTACTATTTAGGGGATTAATTTGAAGATGAATTGATGATTTATTGGCTAAATTGATGATTATTGGAGGGATTATTTTGATGATTTATTGACTGAACAGATGATTATTGGTAGTGTGTTTTGAAAAATTAGATTATTGCCTTTTTTTACGTGCTATATGTTGAACTCAATGTAAAACAGGCTGAGAGAGATATTACAAACACACATCTTCAACTTTTTTTGATGAGTAAAATATTAATGAAAAGAGGATCCGGGATAAAAGGGATCAAAAAGATTAAACAAATTTTGTCTAAAAAATATGGTATCAAATAGTTCAATTATTGTTGTCTAAAAATTTGTTTACAACTTAATTTGTGTCTCCACAATTTCAAATCTCTAGCTCTGCTAATGCACCCAGTAATTATGTATATTTCTATATAAAAGAAACTAGGAAGGTGCATAAATTGTCCCAAGTTGTATTCATCATTTCTAGAGCATCTTCATATACTCCCTCCGTCCCAAATATATAGGCTGATTGGGTTTTTCACACGGATTAAGAATGTTATTGAAAAAGTAAATTTTACTAGTAGTTTTCCTAATTTACCCTTATTTAATGAGTATTATTTAATGTACAATTTCAAGATTAAGTTAGGAAAGATGATTATAAATAAGCAAATTAAATAAGGGTATTTTAGTAAAGAAACAAAAAAAACACCTCAAAAATAGAAACAAGCCTATATATTTGGGACTAGAGAAAAAAGAAATGTGGCCTATATATTTGGGACGGAGGGAGTATCATTTTTCATATATATGTGGAGCTTAATAATAATTTTGGTGATTGCAGATCAACTTAATTCGCTATATTATAAATTTCTGTATTTTTGTGTCTATTTTTCGTTACATTCATTGTTACTTTCAGGATTTAGATTAGCGCGTAATCCCAAACAATGAGTGACATGTTACATAGGACAGCATTCATTAATTAATAAACCCCATAGGATAGAACACTTTCTTTATCTTGAAAATAAAGCATGGACAAATAATTTCCAAAAAGAACCAATGAATCATGTCAATGTAATAAACTAATAATAACAATTTTAGAGAATTTTCTCCTCTACATGCCCAAAAAATAATAACATACGTCTATCTTCATATTTCTCAATTTCTCAATTTTCATCTATTCGAATCATCTCCACAAATCTATCTAATTCTTTCTTCTTCCTCTTCAAATCCATCTCATTCTTCTTTCTTCCTTCTTCATCTACTGAATGTACAGTCGTATCCCATCGCCTGTAAAGCGGTATACTAGTATAATAAAATATTGACAAAGAAATAATAGAAGCCCCACCATTGACCTTGTTTTGAGCCACAAAGCTTGTTCTGCAATTCTCATGAGTTAGTCAACAATATTGTTAGCTTTCATAGCAATCCATGCATTGAAATGCAGCTATATTAAGCCTGCAAACCACACTCAAACAACACAAAATACAAACATGAAAATTAAAATCAAACTCATCAGAACAGCCGAGCAGGCAACGTCGGCTCAAGTTGTTGCATCAAATGACGATCTCTTAACTGAAATACTGTTATGTCTACCCATAAAATCACTCATTCGTTTCAAATTAGTATCCAAACACTGGCACTCTTTGATTACAAATCCGAAATTCTGCCATCTACGTAATCCGAACCCCAATTCCGCCTTAGGCCTCTTATTGCCCTGCACTAACTTCCGCGTTAACCCCTGGTTCGAATATGTCCCCTTCTCTGTCCAAAATCCAACCAATCCACCTTTTAGAAAACTCAAGTTTACTAAAGACCCATCTGGCATTAGTATTGTACAGTCTTGCAATGGACTCCTACTTTGTAGTAGCTTTCGATCTCGTGACCATAATCGTAAGTACTATGTCTACAATCCCACTATAAAACACTTTTCTACACTTCCAAAACCAGATCAAGAAACCGGGATCAGAAAGAGAATATGTGGTATGAGCTTAGCATTTGATCCTGCCAAGTCTTCTCACTACAAAGTTGTCTGTGTTCAACACTTAGAATTGGATCAAGGAGAGTATGAATATCAGATTGAAGTTTATTCATCTGAAACCGGTCCTTGGAAAGTATCCAGCCAGCCTTTCACAGCTGAAGCCAATTTCGAAAAGGGGGTATATTGGAACGGTTCGATCCACTGGGTTGGTAATGGGACATTCGAGTCTTTATATTTCATCATTGATGAGGAAAGGCTCGAAACATTGCCAATGCCTCCTATCCCAGATGGTTGGGAGTGGAGAAGCAACTACTATTTTGGGGAGTCTTGTGGTCATTTAAACTTTATTGAGACATTCGGTCCACAAATTCAGTTCAATATCTATGAAATGAAGAGGAACTATTATGAGTGGTTTGTAAAGTACCAGGTTGACCTGTCACCACTTGTTACTGCGTTTCCTGGTATGATCCGAAGTGGTCTTAACCCGACAGACTGGTATTATTATGCGCTGTCCATATTTTGTCTGATTCGGGGTGAAAAGGATGAGGATTCCTTCTTGGTTTTGCAAATTCCAGGTAAGGCCATACGATACAATCTTGTTTATAAGACTTTCAAAAAGCTCCATGATTTTGAGGGTGCTGCGGTTGAAGATTCCTTAAGATTTTCATGGACAAATGGATTTCAACACATTGAGTCTCTCTGCTGTGTTTGAATCTTGCTATGGTGTTGATTAATTAGCTTTTGTCTACATGTTATCTTTAATGAAGTATTTAGCCTAATAGTACTGCACAGTACTGAAATAAATTAACTGTAAGATGCAGTTACCACTCCTAATTAGCAGTAATGTTCTCCCCTCTCTCAAATTGAGCAATTATCTTTATCATCATCTATTTCCATATCCATAATTCAGTTCCAGAGTGGAATTTCAGAAAAGTGCAATGCTTTTAGCTCATACGCACGAAGTGGTGCTAGATGAAACTTAGTCAAAAATAATAAGAAAAGACACCAGTAATGAGAACATATATATAATTCTATATTTTCATTCACTTCACTGCACACTAGTTGAAAGAATAACAAACCTCAAGGCCATTTTCCATATTCAAGATGAAAATAAACTACCACGAATACGAGGCCGTTTCTTAGAATTATTTCAAGAATTGAGTAGTAGAATAAAAGAAACACCTTGAAGAGTGCACCAGGAATGGGAATATTGGCTAATGTTTTCCTGATTTCCACTCCAGTTGCAGAAAGAAGGGTATAGTTTGGTATTAGGCTCTTATGCAGCAGTGACAAGTTTGTCACTGGTGATGTATCATTTTCTGCTAGCCATTCCTCTATTGCCTTCTGATCATAAGTATATCCATCCGAAGCAACACAAGGATCATTTATTACATCCCGTAGCAAGAAAAATCTATATATTCATCAGAAGTGAAAATGAAAATTTGTGAAAATGACCGATGTCATGATTATGAACAAATGCTCAAGTTAAATGATTCTTTGATACTCTCACCGTTGAAGACTAAGATTATTAAATAAATGTTTCCGTCTATGAGGTGGTTCAACATGGTACTAGAGAAGACAAATGTTCTGGATTCAAATATTTGCCACTGCTCGTTTATGAAAATTATGCACATTTCAGCCTTTGAGTGCAAAAATGAATCTGGCTCACATGTGAGGGGGCGTTGAAGACTGAATACAATAAATAAATGTCCCCATCTCTAATAGCTTAAGGTTTTAGACGAGGTGGTTCAACACTCAAATCATATTATGCATCCCTCTGTGTGGATATTGCCATTGGCTCATATGCTTGAGAGCTTTTTCTTGCTTCATAACATATGCTTATGCTTACAATATGCAAATTATAGATTTCACAAAGAAGATGCACGTACCTTAAGCATTGGGTGTATAAATGATTAGGAGAACCTATTGGAGCAATGGATGCTAAATTCCAAGCCTTCTCAGCAACCACTCTTAATTTCTCCAATACAGGTAGAATCTGAGTTTTCAAATCAGTTCTATCTCTATGGCGAAGCTCTGTGCACTCGAGTGCCAAGATAGCCAACTCCTTTATCAACTGGCCAATTCTGGCCTCTGGATCCAGTATCTGAACTAAACAATCGTCATCAATGGCGATTTCTGTCCAGGAAACTGCTATGGCTGGTTTTGCAGTAAGCAACTGCAAAACCATCATTCCAAAAGCATAAAAATCAGATTTGGGAGAAACCAATCCTATCCTTTGGTATTCAGGATATATGTAGCAGAGGGTTCCCAGAGAACTTGCGTTGTACAAGGTGGAAATATTAGAAGTGCCCAAATGAAGCATTGTGGAAAGGCCTAACATCACCAATTTTGCTTATGAAGTTGTGGTCTAGCAATATGTTTGCAGGTTTGAGATCGCGATGGATGCTTGGCTTTGGCTTTGAGCTGTGAAGGAATACAAGGCAGTGGCCATTTCCTGAGCAATGCGATACCTCTCAAACCATGGAATCGGACGTGTATTGTTTTTCTAATCAAGCACTCCTCCATGCTAGCATTTTTCATGTACTTGTACACCAAGCAACCATAGTCAGGACATGATCCAAGAAGTGTTAGCAAGTGGGGATGACGAATTTTGCTCAATGTTTCTAGCTCAAAGTTGAAAAAAAAAAAACAAGCACATGCTAGTATTCTAATATGTGACCTGGATAACTTCAAAACATAATTTGAGTCATTAAAAGTGAAATTTCTTGTAGTGAAACTATAATTTGCAAAACTAAATATACTAGAAGGGAATTGTTAACAGGAACTTTCTGATACCTACATTCCTATTTTACTATTGCCTATCGGAATCAAATAGAATATTAACCATGCTTTCTTCACTGATGTGTTATCATACCTCCTGCTGCAATTGTTTAGTTCTGTTGCCCATAGTGTGAAGGATTTTCACTGCTGCAGTTGTATGGCTCAAACTGCATTTACACAGTTCCATTTGACCCCATTCCAACTCTTAAGATTCTCAGAGAATGATGAAGTAGCAGACATAATTTCTTCCCATGTGAATTCTTGGTAATGATGCACGGGACTTGCCAAAGAATTTTTGAGCCTTTCTTTTCAGTTCCATTCTTAATTTTTCTATGAAGCATATGTTATGAAGCAAGAAAAATCTGTCAAACATATGAGCCAATGGCATCCACACAGAGGGGTGCATAATATGATTTGAGTGTTGAACCACCTCGTCTTAAACCTTAAGATATTAGAGGGGGATATTTATTTATTGTATTCAGTCTTCAACCCCCATCACGTGTGATCCAGATTCATTTTTGCAATCAAAGGCTGAAATGTGCACAATTTTCATAAATGAGCAGTGTCAATTCTTGAATCTAGTACCTTTGTCTTCTCTAATTGTTAGAAAGAGGACTTATTTGGATACTACTTTAGGAGAATCTTTGAGAGGTTCAAGAGGCTAGAGAAGGAACTTGCATTATATATTCTCTAAATTGGCTTGTTACAAAAGTACAAGGGAGCACCTATATTTATAGTGATCAATGGACTCTTCTACATAGCTCTCAACAACCAAAATAATTGCATCTTCCAACTACCTACTAGCATCCACTAAAGACTCTCTAATACAAGACAATTCTAAATAGTGAATTATTCTAGAGCAATTAACTTATTCTAGAACATTGACTATTATAGATGTGGACTCATGGACTCACTTAATTACAATAATTAACAAGCCCAAACTAAAACAATAAAATGGCCTAAATCAATTTTATTTTACAACACGTCCCTTATACTTGATTTGGTTACTCCAAATGAGTCTCTTATCTTGCTTCAATGTTTTGGTGAAGATGTCCGCTACTTGATCTTGAGTCTTCACATACTTCAACTCTACTTCCTTTCTTGCTATGCTTTATCTTATGAAGTGATACCTTTGATCGATGTGCATGCTTCAATCATGAAACACGGGATTCTTTGCTAATGCAATTGCGATTTGTTGTCGACAAAAATCTCCGTTAGCTCCTCTTTTGTCATGTTGAGTTCTTTCATCAAGTTTCTTGACCAAATTGCATGACAAACACATGAAGTTGCGGCAACATATTCGGCTTCACATGAAGAGAGTGTGACAATTGGTTGCTTCTTCGAACTCCAAGTGAAAATGGTATTTTCCATAAAAAGGCAAATCCCGTCGTGCTTTTTCTATCATCCAAATCTCCGACCCAATAGTTATCACTATATCCAAAGAGTTTTAAATAATTAGAGGATGAATAAAGTAAACCATAATCAATGGTACCTTTGATGTAACGAAGAATCATCTTTGCAGCCATCATGTGAGTAACTGTTGGTGACTCCATATAACGACTAAAAAAGCCAACTCCATAGAGAATATCTGGCCCTGTGCATGTCAAATACCGCAAGCTTCCAACAAGACTTTTGAAATTTGTAGGATTCAGTCTTTCTCCTTCATCATTTCTTGACAACTTAATTCCACAATCAACAAGTGTGTTTATCGGCTTGCATTCTCCCATGTTGAATTTCTTGAGCACTTATCTTGCATAGCCTTCTTGGGAGATAAAAATGCATTCGTCGCTTTGCCTCACTTCTATGCCAAGATAGTATGATATCAATCCAAAATCGGACATTTCGATTTCTTTGGTTATACTCCTTTTGAATTCTTCAAACATTCTTGGATTATTTCCAGTGAAGATCAAATCATCAACATATAAGCAAACAATCAACATGTCGCCATTTTTATTTACCTTGGCATAAAGAGCATGTTAATGATGGCATTTAGTAAAACTATTTTCTTGAAAATACTTATCAATTCGACTATACCATGCTTTCGGCTAGGGGTGGGCATTTTATCTGGAACCGAAGTTCCCGGACCGGAACCGGTAGATTCGGTTCGTGCTGGTTCCAGTCCGGTTGCTATCACTAAATAACTAGATCTGGTTCTAAAGAACCGAGAACCGGCGGTTCTGGATCGGTTCCGGATCTTAGGAATCGGTTCCAAATACTTGGTTAAGAACCAAAAAATTTCAATTTTTTTTTTTAATTTTCAGATTTGCATTTTTTTTTTTTTTAACTTTTCATATTATTCTTTACCAAATTAACTCCATTACATAATATTATGTAATCTTGTTGATTTTTAGTTTTTGGTTCACTTTTTGGATGCTATTTAGATGTAATATTGTTGGATTATTGGATGTTTTTCATGCTATTAGATGTAGTTTTGGTACCGTAGATTTTATTAATTATTATTATGGAGTATGATTGGATTATTAGATATTTTTCATGCTATTTTTTGGTGTCTATAATTTACAAAATTTGTTTATTTGTGCATTTAGTTTGAAATGACAATTATTAAAAAATAAAAAAATAAAAAAACGGGTAGAATCGGAACCAATGGTTCTGGATCTGGTTCGGTTTTGGTTGAAAGTGGGTGGTTCCGGTTCTTTTTACAAAATACCCGAACATGAATGGGTGGTTCCATTTCTTCCACTAACCGAACCGAACCACCCGATGCCCACCCCCTACTCTCGGTGTTTGCTTTACTCCATATAAAGTCTTTTTTTATTTTAAGATTTTATCTTCTTTCCCTTTCACTTCATAGCCAAGAGGTTGTTCAATGTAAACTTCTCAGTCAAGATATCTATTTAAAAAAGTGGATTTCACATCCATTTAATCAATTTTCCATTTATTTTGAGCTTCCAAAGAAATAATTAATCTTATAGCTTCGAAGCGAGCAACGGGAGCAAATACCTCGTCATAGTCAATGACGGGTCTTTGATTGTATCATTTCGTAATCAATTTTGCTTTGTCTCTCAACTTCCCCTTTAGTATTCTTCTTTGCTTTGTAGACCCATTTCACTCCAATTGGTTTTTTTGCCTTTCGGAAGTGTTGCTAGCTCTCATGTATCATTCTTCAAGATTCCTTTAATTTCTTCATCCATAGCTTCTTGCCATTTCTTGCTTTGCACCGCTTCTTCAAAACCTATTGGCTCACAATCTGCAAGTAGACAAAATAGTGTTAGTTCATTTTGATTTTTGGTTACCTTATATAACTCTTGCAAGCTCCATGTACGTGGTCTCCTTGGTTGTGTGCTTGTGCTTGAACTTTCACTTGGTGAGTGTCCATGAAGGTTTGCTTGTGATGAATGAGATAGAGTTATATGATCGTGTATTTCTTCTCTTGCTTGCTCTACTTCCACTTCTTCTTCTTCTTGTGTAATTGATGGAAAATTGTAGTCATTGTCTTACGTGTCCTATCTCCATGAATCTTCTTCATCAAACTCAATGTCTCGGCTAATGCTGGCTTTCTTGGTGTTTGGATTATAAAGCTTATATCTTTTAGATCTTGAGTCATATCCAATAAAGAGAAATTTTTCATTTTTATCATTGAGATTGGATCTCCTTTGGTTGTGCACATGGACATACGCAATGCTTCAAAATACTTTCAAGTGCGAGATGCCGGGCTTTCTTCCACTCCATGCTTCTCAAGGTGTCTTTTCCCCACACACTTTTAGTTGGAGACTAGTTGGGGAAATAAACCGCACAATCCACCACTTCGGCCCAATATTCTTTTGGCAACCTCTTGTTTTTTAGCATGCTTCGGCCATGTTGAGGACGGTTTGATTCTTCCTTTCGACAACACATTTTTTTGGGGAAGCTTGAACTGTAAGGAACTATCGAATTCCATTGTCTTCACAAAATTTGTTAAATCCCTTTATGTAAATTCTCCTCCTTGATCGGATCTCATGGCTTTGATTTTGAGACAACTTTCCTTTCAACAAGTGCTTTGAATTTTTTGAAGACATCAAACACCTCGGACTTTTTCTTAAGAAAATAAACCCACGTTTTTCTACTAAAATCATCAATAAATAGGAGAAAATAATTGCTCTTACCGAGGGATTTAGTATTGATTGGCCCGCACACGTTAGTGTGAATGAGTTCTAGTGACTTCTTTGCTCTTGTACTTGATTCCTTAGGAAAGCTCTTTCAACAATGCTTCCCAAGTAGGCATCCTTCTCACAATTGATTTGGGTGACTAATGGTAATTCCCTTACCATTCTCTTCTTCGATAGAAATTCCAAGTCACCAAAATTGAGATGCCCGAACATTAGATGACATAGATATCTTTCACACAAGCCTTCAAACACTTTGCTACATCATTTTGGATATCTAACAAGAACATCATATTACTTGGCATTGGCACCTTAGCAATTAAATTATTTTTGCAATCTAGTAGGAAAAGATTTCTTTCTTTCAAGTGAATGTCATATCCTTTCTCCAAAAGTTGTCCCAAACTCAAAATATTGTTCTTCATGCTAGGCACATCCTTCAATTGGTTAGCCACCCCTAAAACTCTAGAAAAATATTCGGAAATTGTTTCGGATTCCCTCATTTGTAAAGATTCGAACTCACCTCTTAAAGTTTGTAGACAAATCTTCTTGACTTTCTCCGCTCCATTGTATGTGGTTTGAAGTGTATCCCAAGCTTTTTTGGAGGTGTTTGTATTTGAAATTTTCTCAAATCCATCATCATCAAGTGATTGGTAGATGAGATAGAGAGCTTTCTTATCTCTCTTTCTTGAATCCTTCAAGGCATCTCCTTGTCCTTGAGGTATAGTAGCATCATCTCTTGGCTCATTGTACCTCTTCTCTACAATCTCCCATACGTCTTGTGACCCGAGCAATGCCTTCATTTTAATTCTCCATTTGTCGTAGTTGCTCTTGTCAAGTGATGGAACTTGAAAGGAACCATACCGTTTGTTATCTCTTTCAAAAAAATCTTATGGGCTCTGATACTACTTTGTTAGGAAGATGACTTATTTTGGATAGTACTTTAGGAGAATCTTTAAGAGGTTCAAGAGGCTAGAGAAGGAACTTGTATTGTATAATCTCTAAATTGGCTTGTTACAAAAGTACAAGAGAACACCTATGTTTATAGTGATCAATGGACTCTTCTACATACCTCTCAACAACCAAAATAAATACATCTTTCAACTACCTACTAACATCCATTAAATACTCTCTAATACAAGACAATTTTAGATAGTGGATTATTCTAGAGCAATGACTTATTCTAAAACATAGACTATTCTAGATGTGGACTCATGAATTCACTTAATCACAATAATTAATAAACTCAAACCAAAACAATAAAATGGTCGAGATCAAGTTTATTTTACAATGACGGTGAAATTTTATCAACAATTTGCTTGTATAAAAGCATTCGGTTATTGGGAAATAAATCAATATAGTTCTAATGTCAAATCACAAAAAAATTAGCATGTCGTGTCAACAGAGAAAATACACAGCCCTTCACACCTTTCAGTTCTGAGACCTCCAAATTTGAAAGAGCAAATAAAAAAAAACCTATCAGCCACGCAAATCAAAAGCAGGAGAAATTTACTTGACCAATATGTCACAGAAGAATGCCTTGCCACCTGAAAGTTTCTATGCATCATGCATGCATTACATTTCAACAGGCTACACAGCACGCGCCCGTGTAACTTGCCAATCGATCCGTAGTTTGCTAGTGTCAAATTCATAACTAGTGCAATAGTAAAGCTTAGTTTGTTATTACTGTTTTAAAAGTTGAACACAAAGACAACAGTCCTGAGTTCCTAATAGATATTCGTCTTCGGTCTTCCCCGACTGCAAGAAACGTATAGCAGAAATTTCTGTCGAGAGAAAGTACGAAAACCATATAGATGAAGAAATCTGTAAGCACTTCCATAATATACATTTGAAAGTTTACAATGAAATACATCCTCAGATGTCAATAAATTTTGGAAACCACGACGAATGAGATTAAACCTTACAAACCTAGCTAGATGTTTTATCTCTACACTTCTACTTCTGTATGAATCACGATTTTGTAAAAGAATCTAACATTCTAAAAACTGCGTATACAAAACAAACAACAATTTGTGGCAAATTCATAATGGATAATGTGAAGTTATGTCAATCTTCCCCTGACTTCCATTCCATAATGGCAGAAAGAAGGGTGTAATTTGGTATTAGGTTATTATGAGGCAATGGCAAGTTTGTCATCGGTGATATGCAATTCTCTTCAAGCCATGCCTCTATCGCCTTCCTGTCATAACTATACCCATCCGCAGCAACACAAGGTTCACACATTACTTCCTGAAACAAAAAAAAAAAAAGGCTGTTATTGACAGACAAAAATGGAAGTAAAGAAGCGGTACAAATATGCTTCTTTTTTTTTTTCGGTGTCTCCTTGCCACATAAATGGGTATGAAATTGAGTGTTGGAGAAGATTGGTGCGTCCCTATTTAAAACTAGACATGTCAACAAGATGTCTAGGTAGCTTGTCCTTCTTACAGGAGTGAATTTTCGGAATAGATAAATAAATTAAGGGTTTCCATTGCCAAAGTATTTAATTTACTTGTATGAAGAAACTAACAATCATCTTGGCAGAAATTTAGAGGTGAACAAGACTTACCAAGGATAAAACATAAGAAGCACCAATAATCACTGAATAGTTAGAAAAAAATACGGGCATACCTTGAGAATAGGGCATATGAAATGGTTAGGAGGGGGAGGCTTAGCAACTGATGCCATATCTCGAGCGCTGTCAGCAACTTCTTTCAATTTCTCCAAAACAGGGAGAACTTGATTTTGCAAATCAGGCCTATCCCTTCGTCGAAGTTCAGTGCATCTTAATGCCAAGAGAGCCAAATCCCTAGTTTCTTCAATTGGCCATCCACCAGCTTCTGGATCAAGTACCTCCATCAAACGGTCTTCATCCATCGCAATTTCCACCATATAAGTGATTGCCATTGCTGGTTTTGCTGTCAGTAATTGCAAAATAACCATCCCAAAAGCATAAACATCAGACTTGGGAGAAACTAATCCTGTCCGTTGATACTCGGGATCGATATAGCAAAGCGTCCCCACCAAAGCTGTGTCCTTATAAGTGGCAGAAGAAGAGTCAGAGTGAAGCACTGTGGAAAGGCCAATATCGCCAATTTTACTCACATTGTTCCGATCAAGCAATATGTTTGCCGGTTTTAGATCACGATGGATGATTGGTTTTGGCTTTGAGTTGTGCAGGAAGACAAGGGCTGAAGCTACTTCCCATGCAATTCTATACCTCTCGAACCATAGAAGTGGAGGTGTGTTATTTTTCCTCAGCAGCCTATCCTCCAGACTCCCATTTTCCATGAACTCGTATACTAGGCAACCACGTTCAGGACATGCACCCAGAAGAATCAGCAAGTGTGGATGACGAGTTTTGCTCAATATTTCAAGCTAATACAGAAAACAGAAAATATCAAGCCTTTGAAAATCTGAATTAGGTCATATTATTGATTTTGCAACTAATTTGCTGAAGAAAAATGACTGATGATAACTCTGTCTATATATCAACAAACTTAATTATACATTCTTATTCTTGTCAATGTAGTCCACATACCTCCTGCTGAAATTGCTTAGTTCTACTAGCTTCTTTAGAATGGAGAATTTTCGCAGCTGCAGTTGTATGATGAAAACTGCATTTATAGACAGTCCCGTATGCTCCCATTCCAATTTTTAGATTCTCAGAAAATGATGAGGTAGCAAATACAATTTCCTCCCATGTGAATTTCTGGTACTGGTGTACAGAGCCCGTCAAGGCATTTTCAAGCTTTTCCTTTTCTTTGGCTTCGCGTGACGCTCTAATCTCTGCTTCTTTTCTTTCTGCGGCTTCTCTTTCAGCACATTCCTTCACATAATCAGCTTCTCTTTTTGCAGCTTCATATTTATCTTTCTCGTGTCTGGCCAACTCTTTGGCTTCCTCCTCCTTAAAGCTTGCATGTTTCAACTTAATTCCTTCCTCCAAACGACGCTTCTGAAGATCATTTAGCTGATCAAAAGCAACAAAATGAGAATTCTTTTGTCTGAAATATTGGGAAAAAGAGTCATAAATGTATTACTGGTAGCTATTACCACATAATTTATAAATAAATTAAAACTAGTAAACTGAGGTCATTTTCAATTTAGAAATGCTTTATGAGATAGGAGGAAAGTGATGTAGAAGAATTATCCACATTATCTTTCAAAAGAATAATTATCAAATTCCATAAAATGGAATAATAAATACAAATTGACTAGAATACCTTCATTGAAGTATCAATCGCCTCGCTTTGGGCCATCGCATACATTCCTCGAATATGTCTGAGTTCAGTTCTCAATTTTTCTAGCTCAAAATTGACATTGGCCTGCCAAAAAACTTATAAAGTATTTGTCAGACTGAAGTATGCTCCAATAGCAATGTCTGTGGGGACATTACTCCCAAGCTATGTTTTCTGTGTAGCTCAAATTTTCCATAAGCAAAATCATCCATGATTTCTGAAAATCGTACTCAAATTCATCCAACGAGGGCGGCAAACTATCTTCAGGGATGGTAACAGCATAGAAAACTATCCTAGGTTATAATTAGCAGGAAATTACACAAAAAAAGCACCTCCCATTGATAAGTTTTCAAACTCATCAGTACTGGTTTTACATTGGAAGAAAATTGGCAGGAATGCTTAAAAACTTAGGAATGCTATGAAGCTATTGGCTTTGCCATGGGCATTTTGATATTAGTAACAGAAACTCAAATGAAATACCAAAATCGAAATTGTTGTTATGCTACATTAGCTTTGCAATGGAAGTTGTTCAAGCATCCACACTAAAACCAATTGGCAATGAATGAAGAGGCGTCCAAACGTGGAGACTAGTTTGGGAGGTTGTAATTATTAATGTGGAACAAGCTTCAATAAATGTTAATACATAAGAAGGCCTCATGAATGTAATAACATGGTTTCCATATTTAGCATGCATTTCGCTTCAGAGCCAAAGCTTACGTGATTTGGCCCCTGCAGAATGTTTCATTTCCAGGAACTATTTTGGCTATGTCTTAAGTTTTGGCCCTTAATCAAGTTTATGCATCTTGCTGTATAATTATTGAATATGTGGTTTAATAATACAAAACATAATTACCTGATTCTCAGAAGTTTCTGTAGCAATATCAGAGGTGGAACCTCGATCCCATGAAGGATTGTCTGTTACAAAGCTTGTAAAAATGGAAGCCTCGCTAATTCTGTCATTAACATCAGAACCACCAGGACAAGAGCTTGAGCCATCACCCTCATCTTCAATATGAGGATACAAATTTTTAGGATGTGTGATTCCACTTGAAGGCAATCTTTTATGAAGCAGGTTCTGGTTTATGGTTGAAAGAGCCTGAAACCGTTGCACTGGGAGTGAAGCCGAACGAAAATGAGCGTATGACCCAGTTGAGCCTTTATCTGTCCACTCTGAAAACAGAAAACAAAGCATTTCTGTCTCTTTAGTGCAGAAAAATGCAAAACTCAAAATGAGAGAGAGAGAGACTATATAATTGTGCTTCATCCAGGATGTCATAACTTAGAAAGAACCAATAATCAACTGTATAGGCAACTGGGCGCAGCCAATAGATAACAATGTTATAGTAGAATACATTATTGACCAGTCAAAATTATAGAATTCATTACAAAGTATACGCATCTCTATAAGTAATGGGATACCTGTTTGTGAGCTTGAAGTACGGCTTGAAGAATTATTTGTAGAACAACTTCTGTCGCTACTGTCATCTGTAATGCTTTTATTTGTTTCTGAATCTGATGGGCGCAAGGATGATAATTTCCCTTTTGAAACAGCGTAGACCGTGCAAAAACTCGGACAGCATTCTGATATTTTTGAGGACAAAGTTCGTGCCCTACTCATCCAATGAAATAATTGACTTTTATCCATCAGAGACACGGTAAGGGTAATCAGAGGTGATTAAAACAATATAGCTGTGGAATATAAAATGGAAAACCGGATAAGAAACAATTTTTTGAACTCAGTTTTAATTTCCATTTTTTGGCATACATAAATTCACCATAACTGCTATCACTTTCTTGCAATTTGGGATCTAGACAAGGAAAGAAACTACTATGACAATAAGCTTTAAGAACTGATTATACCGTTTCAAAGAGAAATCAACATTATTACCTTGAGAAAATTGTACGAGATGAAGCTCCTATAACAAGCTTATTGATCTTGCATTTTGAAATTTCAAGTGATATTGCAGTTACCACATCATCCGACTCAATTTGTATAATTTCCACTTGCACCTGCACATGAAAATAGGAAATAAGCATCTTAACTCAGTTAAAGTCGATTTGTCTTTCATGAGGCAGTCTATTTTTTACCTTTTTTTTAGTACACATCATCTTGTAAGGAAGAAGCTTTTCAGTTGCTTGCCATTCAACTTCCTTTCTGAATGCAGCAGCTACATCATCTCGAACTTGGGAAATAGGAATAAAATTCCCCACTGGAAATGAGAATCTTGTTATCAAAGTCCTAGTATTCTATATTTAAATAGAAATGCAGATATTATACTAGAACTACAAATTCCCTTTTTACTATTATCGTGAATTTAATACCAGAAAGTATATCAGACAGATTATGCTTAACAAATCAATGAGTTCCTCTTTATATTCCGAATTCCATTGGAGCGTAAAATCTGTTCCTGTTCAATATTAAAAAGTAGTTGGCCACTAGTCATCCCAATAATCTTATGTAGGAAAGGATCTATAGCATTCTTCACAAGCGAAAACCCACTCAGTAATCCAAGAATTACAGAGATTATGCCACAAACTTAGAATCCCGTCCCTCTGTGAGCTACTGGCTATTGGCATGTTTGGTAAGGGCAATTAGACAATATACACTAGTAATAAATAAGAAAAAGAAGTAAAAATGTTGTCTAGTATACTATCCAATACGACACACCAAACATGTACTATATAATTTAAGCAAAATAACCAGTTAAGCAAATCCGTTTCCTTTTCGTGTAATTCTAGGCTTCTCTAAACTATAGGCCAATCATGCACGGGGACAACTTACTTGGTGTTGGAATTCGAGTTATCAAGGGGCGAACATGTAGCAATTTGAAGCAAACCTCCCCTTCTGGAACAAATTTCTCCAGTGCCCATTTGACATTATACTTGCTTTTCCTCGTTCCTGTTATAGCTACTGCAACAATTGAAGAAGTTGGAGGGGGCAATCCTTCCACTATATTTATGATATTCTCTTCCATTACTCTGCCACTTTTTTTTCACAGTCAAATTCTCTGCAAGAATATCATAAAATGGAAATTTTATATTAGATGCACACAAGAATTCCAATGAAAGCAAAGAAAAAAAATCATGGGATTACCAGAAAAAGGTGCTTCCCACTTATTTCTTGGTGGATTTTAAGGATTAAACTATCTTCCTACATCATTTAATCATTCTATGAAAGCCCCGAGAAAAACATTATATCATTAACTCCATAATTGCCCAATTTCAAGAAAATGAACTGTGACAACCATGGCTTTCTTTCCATTTACAAAACTGAAATAAACAGCTAAAAACCGACTTTTAAGCATGGCGAAACATGCTCAAAGCAAGAAATCTTGAAAACCCAGAAAAAATATATGCATTGAGATATATCTTTTAAGCAAGAAATTTTGAAAAACCAGAAAAATATGATACAATCGCAAACAACATAGAGTCAGAATCATATATACGTACAAGATATTTAGGTCTTCAAGTGCTGAATTCTCTGGAACCCTTTTGAAATGCTAATGTACAATCACAAGAACTCCGTTTTTCCCTCTTTCAACCATGAGTCTCAAACCATTCAAATGGTGAATGGATTATGAAAATGTGAGTATTCACAAAATAAGCTAAAAGTCAGCAGTCAATAGTTTCTGGGAAGCCAGTGACATGACCCCGATGTCCACATGCATCATGCTTCCATGTTTAGGGGTTAAATTGGGATAATGCTGTTGATAATGATACTTGCTCACTAAAAGTAATTATGTGTATTCAATTCAATTGGAGTCTAATTGTAACTATGAATAAATTCACTATCCACAATGAACGATTTTTAATAACATTTCTCAAATAAAATATAAAATTCATGACAATACAGTAATTTATGAAATGGACAAAGCTTTTTTACATTTTGCATTCATTCGTTTAACGAGGTAGTAACTCGAGGCTCGTTTAGTACATGATATTGTAACAACATCAAATGAAAATATACAATATACAAAATTTTAATTAACTCATATAATGTACATTTGTTTTACCGAACAAATCACCAACGTATTTAAAATTTAAACCTCAGAAAAAGTCATAGGATGATTTTTGTGAATTGTCTTTACAATTAACATAGTTGGTCGTGTTGTTTTCGTCTTTCTATATAATTTATGTCGTTTTCGGTTGACAGGCAAACTATTTTCAATCTTTAAGCAAGTGGGGCTACAAATATAAAAAAATTAAAAATAAAATTGGGGCAAAGTTTCAATACTATTTAAGTGAATTTAATAATTTCATTTCTAGAATATTAGTGAAAGCAACATATTTAAATAATTTCTTTTATTTGATTTTCTGTATAATTTTATTTCGTTTTAGGAGATTGAATATTAGTTCTCAAAATGTTTAAATACTTACTTTTTTTCTTATTTTAAATTAAAAGAAATTTATTTCTTTGAAAAGTGAATCATTCACAATCAAATTCGTAACATTTGTGTGAAATTTTGGTAATACCAATTATGAGAAGTCAATTCTAGATTACCATACACTGCAATATAAAATTTTATTTAGAGATTTTAAAATTTGTTCAACTAATTTTTGATAGAGGGATGGGATTAGACATTAGTCATGAATTTTGTCACAATAGAATCTAGCGTACATGTGTTGACCGAGTCGTCAAGTGAGGACCCACTAAATTTATTACGTAATAATTAATAATAGTAATGTTTTAATGCTAAGCACTAAGTTCGAGATAATGAATAGGCCTGGTCATTTGTCTACAAACCTTCTCTTCGACTTCGATCAAGCGTAATCAAAATTGGCAATTGCAAAAAATCATAAATCAATCTAGATCAATCCAATTATAGGTTAATGGACTTGTCAATCAATTTTCCTTCTTTTTGTTAAGAGAAAAGTCCTGAACGCGAAACCTCTCCACCTGTGTCAAAAGTTTCTTGACTAAGCGGGTTGTAAATCGAAGATTGTGCACAAGTGGCAAAGACCTGAGGGAGATAGCCAATATGCTAACCCCCATGACAGACTCCCACAATATTTCAGTAAAAATCTATCCCACACAGAAATCAAACCTGCGTTGTTGGAGGATTTCTCTCCACATCACCTCAGACTTTACCAACTCGCCTATACACCTAGGGGCTTACTTTTCCTTCTTTAATGCCCACATGACAAATTCCTCTCTACCATGGAAAGAAGATCATTATCCTAAGTTAAATATCGAAAAAGTATAACTCATTAAGATCATTTAAGAACTGACCAATTTATGTTCAAAGTTAGACTTACTTGTTCATGTCAAAATTTTATTTTTATTTATTTGTTTAATTTTTTACTCTCAGTTCGACTTTTGATTTTTTTACTTTTCCATATTGAGTTATATTGACCTTGACCTTTGCTTGGTAACAAACTAGGCTTTGGCCAAACACAATTTCAAGTCTATCAACAACCATATCACATGTCCAATTACATTGATTGGACTCATCTTGATTTGAATTAAAATTTTGATAAAAAATTAAAATCAAAATTAACAATAAATTTCAACTACACATTTCATAAAATCCACAAAATTTTATAACTTTTCAACTACATATTTCATCAACTTCTTTCAGTTTTTATTAAAAAAAAAAAAAATGATTTTAATAAAAATTAAACACACTCTCGTTGTTGTTCAACGTGAAAATACTTTTGTAACATGTTATAATATGGTATCATAATAAATAAAAATATATAAAATTGTAAACGTGAAATCCTTTTGTAACATAAACTACATATGCACGAAATTGAATGTATTATAAATAACATTTAAAATATTTTTAACTTTGGAAACTCCATTGAACCTAACAACCTACTAATTTGCAAATAAAAGCCATAAAAGATTCAATTAGAGCATCTCCAATGTGTCTATTATTTTATAGACGTGATATATAAGTACAAATAAATGAAGTTATAAAACACCCTCTATAATGTATGCTGACGAGGACTCCGTATAACTGATGTGGTACACTAAAAAAAAAAACTTCGTCTAAAAATATGTTTAAATTTAGACGGATTTCTAGACGGAATGATTTGGCAAACTTAAATTCGAATAAGTTATTTTTAAAAAAAGTTAATTATGTGGACTTTTATTTATTTTTTATTATTTTGAAAAAATTTAATACTATATAAGCAGTAATATCAATTTTAGAAGAAATTCATTAGAAATGGTGCTATATGGACTAAAAATTTATTTATTTTACCTGTCACATAAATTCAATAGAGGTAATGTATTGCAGATATTCTAGAATGTTGTGAACCTGCTGACTATGTGGCCAAATTCACCAACTGCATGTCACATGAATCTTTTGCCATTTTTATCCTAAAAGAGACAAAGACCTGGTCCAAGTCTACTTGTACTATGTAGCATCGTCACTTGTTTGGTATGCTCAACCTAATTAAGAAATAAAATACTTAACTATAAAATATTTGTTCGGATTATATTTAATAATACACAATTTACAAAAACTAAGGTTGGACTCTCTAATCTTTTACATACTATAATTATAGAGTGTCAACCTTTAAAAATGAATTTATAGATTTTCAACCTATTTAAATCTATAAATCTGGATTCATGTAACTAAAGTTGTCAATATAGATGATAAAATTTAACGTAAATATCAAACTACTTAACATTTCTCTCAAATTCAATTAAAAGTCGTGTGCAATTTTAATGTTCAAATTGACAATTTCAATCACGTGTGGACCCAACACATTTAAGTAGATTCCTTTTGAAGGTTGGAGACCATAATCACATTATACGAAAGGTTGGAAAGCTCAAGCTTAATTTTCCCATGTGGTTTTAGCATATTTGCTTTTTTTTCAAGAAGAGAAAAAGTTACTTTTCACAAAAGAATAATATTTTGGTATTGAAATAAGAAATAAAATATTTTAGTGTGGATACGGTGTTTTAATTTTAAATAAAATATATTAGTGCGGATGTGGTGTTTTAAGAAAATACCATAATTAATAAATTTAAGGAATTTAAGAATCCAATCAACAAATTTCTTAGTCCATCTTTATTTTATATCTTCAAATTGATGCAACTTTTACACTAAAATAGTGCAACTTTCACATCAAGTCCATATGTCATCTCCAACCCATTATTTCAAATTTTCCACCAAATAAATATTGTATATTCTCATCTATTTATATTTTTAATTCTCAACAATAATTTATTTCACAAATTATTTAATTATATAGTGAATTTATATTAAACGTATAAATTTTAAAATACATTTATTTACCAAAATTATTGCATTCATTAAAAAAAAAAACATGATACTCAATATCACAATTAAAAAAAATATTTAACATCAAAAAAAAAAATGTGGGCAGATACAAATATCCAAAAAAAAAAAAACATAAAATATAATTAACAATGATACAAAGGGAAAAAATAGACTTTTTTAGTATAATAGGATGACAAAATTAGAATTAAATTTCACATCATTTCCATCTTCAAATGAACAATATTGTGTCATATATATAACGCATCACTATTCACAAAACCAAATTGGCGTAGGATTATGGCGTACCGTTGGAGAATTTTCAAAACTCCATTTCACTTCAAAATGGAGTATGGTTGAAGGTGCTCTTAGGACATAATAGGTCCCCTATTTGTTAGCACCTTAGCCGGATGGCATGGCCGTGGCGGAGGCATTGCTATGCCCTTGCTAAATGAATGTGTTCGTCGTGGGCGCATTCGGTTGAGGAATTAAAATTCATTAGTGCTTTTATGTCGTATTTAGCTAATCAATTGCATGCTCTAAAATATATAGTTGAACAAAAGATATATACGAAATTACATAATATTTGTAGATCAAAAAGTGATAGTGACTTTGTTTTTTGACTTGAGATGTTTGGATCGACTAGGGAAAGGTCTATCTATATGCTCTGTTTTGTTTTTTTAAAAGGTCACGTCTTCTGTGTTGGACAAATGTTCTCTATATGGTGAGCATTTGTGTAGAAGAACGAGAAGTTAGATATTGCAAGAACTTGAATTAAACAAAATCGGCTTCAAGGCTTACAACATCATTTTCCTTAAGACGTTATTTGCATCTACCTACTATGTGATGCTCACAAGAATGCAAATACGTCTCCAAGCGAAAATGAAGCCTACAATTTTGTTTGCGTTGTGCAAATACGAAGACAACTCAAACACCGAAAAATGTGGAAACACAAGGTTTATCCTTTGTCTGTGTTGTATGACAAAGTATAAACAATAATTTGTAGAGAAATGAATGCACAAAATGATACTTGATGTGCAAGAGGAGAGGAAATTAAGAACATAACAATGGTAAATCAAATCATGTATTTCAAATCGAAAAGATGAAATATATTTATAGATTTTCTTAAAAAATAATAAACTTATGTCGACTATATCGACAACTTCTCAATTAGTGATGGGAAAATAAAGAACCATCAGTGATTACCGAAAAGATATCACATAGAACATTACTATCGGTAATCATTGATAGAGATGCATCTAATCACCGACCATATTTCTATGAGTATTCAATTCAATTACTAATAGAAATTGATTTCTATCAGAATCATTGACATTTTTTTCATTTAATTTTATTATTATTATTCTCAAAAATACCATTTAGAAGATTTCGCCTAAGGTTTCTAAGTTGTTTGAGCCGCTTGTAGACACTAATATTAGTTGTATGTAAAGCTCCTGTAAAGGAAACAACCTTAAAGGAGACAACCTTATATTCCCATCCTTATTACGTGAATATGTCTGTATAGGTCAACTTCTTGTTAGAAAAATATCAGCAAGAATAATGGAATTTTTTTTACGATGAGTCGCATCAATTATATGCGACATTTGTGAATACTGATTACTCATGACACAAATATTTTGCCTTTTTACCTAAGAAAGATAGGAACAGGTTCTCTCGTAGTGTTACTTGTACAACAACATCGTCACCATTGCCTATTTTAGTTGACAACTTTATGAAGATTAATGACGCAACTCGAAAATTATATCTCACCCACCATACAAATATCTGCAAAGCTAGCTGGAAATATGCCAATCTAAACCATTCCTCCTAATTGTTAGCCTAATACGAAATGTGGGTGAACAAGAAACAAGGAGGGTCATCTAATGTCCCTAGTGGGCCAAATAAGAATTGCCCACTGGACACTTGTCCAATGGGCATTGGATGATGAAAAGTGTTTGACAAATTTGTCAAACACTCCTCCAATATCCACTGGACAAGTGTCCAGTGGGCAATTCTTTTTGGCCCATTAGGGGCATTAGATCATCCCCGAACGAAACAGTATTCTTTCCTTCTTTCTTTCTTTTTTTTTTTTTTAATTCTTTTGACTTCTTTTTAGAAAATAATGAAGATCATGATTACTTTTGTTGAAAACTATCCAGGTGGCACCGTCAAGAAGAAAAAAGATTGAACCATCTCAAGTTTCCGTCTCCAAATTAAATATTATTATTAGCAGCCCCGTTCTCCTGCCCACGGTGGGCAGGACTTATAGTGCCCACAGCTGATATGGCACAGCCATGTCAAAAAAATTTGCCACATCAACTGTGCCAAATCAACAATTAAATTTTCAATTAATACTCCCAATTCCAATTAATCACTCCCCTGCTGCCATCATCTCCCTCTCTTCGCCGGACTCCACCATTTTCGACCATCTGCCCACTTCGTCACCACCTCCGGACTTGCGCCACCGCCGCCTACCTCCAACCGGCTCCACCATTTTCCGGCCATCAACGCCGCCAATATCAACAATCAGACATAGCCCACTACCTTTTTTTTTTTGGGTAGCTGGTGGTTGGGTCAAAGTGTTTCTCATGAACTGGTCATTTCTTTCAGATTGAGAATTAGAATCTGCAATAGCCACTGATGTTTTGAGAACTAAAAACCATTTTAGTTGAGTGTTCCTGGTGGTGGCTGGTGGCAGAAGAGAGAGGAGGCAGAGGAGTGGCCGCCAAATTTGAGTGCCTTCACTTCGAGCCACAGATCTGGCCGCCAAACTATGGCCGGTGGCAGAAGAGAGAAGGGGTGGAGGAGTGGCCACCAGATTTGAGTCAAATCTGGCCGCCAAATTTGAGTCTCTTCACTTCCGACCAGATTTGGTCGCCATTTGGGTGCCAAATCCAATGTCCTTCACTTCTGAACGAGGGAGGTGGTGGTGGTGACCATTTTGGTGGATGGAGTTTGGAGGATATCTAGATCGGTCGATGGACTGACGACGAAGAAAATGATGTGTTCATTGTCGCCGTGAACTAGGAGGTTGGAGATTGGCGGCGGTGGCACAAGTCCGGAGGTGGTGACGATGTGGGCAGATGGTCGAAAATGGTGGAGTCTAGCGGCGAAGAGAGGGAGAGGATGGCGGCAGAATTATTGGGAAGTCGGATTGGGGAGTGATTAATTGGAATTGAGAGTTTTAATTGAAGATTAAATATTGTATTTAATTGCTGATTTAGCACAGTTGACGTGGCAAAATTTTTTGACATGGTTGTACCACATCAGATGTGGGCACTATAAGTCCTGCCCACCGTGGGCAGGAGAACGGGCCTGTTATTATTAGATGTCTTTTAATTACAATTGGTGGATTTTTAATAATTAATAGAGATTGAGGGGATCGACGCACGATCGACAATCATCAGTAATCAAAGTACTGTCAGTGGTTGCCAACAATATCATTTACAATATTGTTGATAAATAATTATATTGGTGATCACCGACGATATTGGTATTTCTCTAATAATAATACCGTCAGCAATTAGTGATACAGTTTTTTTCAATGATTATTTACACTATTTTTTATTATTATTCTCGAAAATGTTCCCTCAACAACTTTGCTTAAAGTCCTCAAATTGTTTGAGATGCGCCTAACTATAAATCATATTCATAACATATATTACATTAAAAACAAAAAAAACAAAAAAACAAAAAACCATCACCTAACCACGTTAAGTGGTCCATCCTTTATTTTTAGTCAAGTTTTGGATTAGATGAGAATGTTTATCAAGAATTAATCCTATGATGTAGATGTTTATTTACTCAATTTTGATTAAAGTCTTGATGGTATGTGAAGAATTAATATAAGTCAAAGACGTGAGATATTGAAATATTGAATAATTTATATTTTTTTGAACTTTCATTTTGGTGGTAGAATAAATATTGATGGTGAAAATTTTGAAAATTTAATTATTGCCAAATTTTGTGTTACATGATTTTCATGTCATATACTACAAGAAATATCACTTTTATCGACGCAATTTTTTGTCGTAGAAAGTCATTTTTAAGTTGTTTTGTCGAAAAATAGTCGTCAAGAGACTTTACAAGACCAAAATTTTCGTCGTTAAAAGTGCAATTTCTTGTAGTATGCTTGGAAACAAAAGGTTTATCAATTAGTGTTGTAATTTATGTTAAAACAATTATGTCAATTAATTTTATTATTATGCCAAATTTCACAATTGCTCAAGCTTTTGTTGTTGAATTTGTCTATTTTACCGAGCACCCAGCGTATTTAAAATTTATTATCTCAAAAAAGCCGTATAATGATTTAAATGAATTTTTCAATGTGTTTCATGGTTTTATTTTGCTGACATGCAAGTTTGAAACACTAATAATCTCATGGCATTGATTTATAATAAATAGACACTTAAGTTCAAATTAGTCTCCAATAGATTATATTTATAACTTTATTATTTTTTAAACTTCATAAAAAATAAATTTTTTGATAAATCGACATGTCTAACAGAACTTCTGAATATAGACAGAACTCAATAAAATGCTTGTCTTTTCCTTTACACACATCATTTTGGTAGCGTGCCATTGATATTTGCATTAGAGAGAAATTCGCCTATTTTGTTTATGTGATATATACGTTCTTCTTTTACTTTTTTAACAATGTACGATTGCATTGGAGATGTTCTTAGATTAGATGGTTGGATGTTGTTTTTGTCTTTCTATATGATTTATATAATTATCAGTGACAACAACATACTTAAATAGTTTCTTTTATTTGTTTTAGTACATTTTTATTCGTTTTAGGAGGTTAAAATGTTGAATGCTACTTACATTAGACTTCTACATTTATTTATTTTAAGATTTACTTTTTTAACTTATAATAAACTTTTTTAATTTATTTAAATATGACTAAACTTTAAAGTAATTTTTTTTACAGCAATATATTTGGCTAAGCTTTAAAAATGCTTCTGAGCACGTTTTTTAAAATTAATGAGGAATAAATGAGCTAAGTTGTTCATGAACAAAGTTTCGATCAAACATATAATTTCACTTGCCTTTACATCTTACCTTAGCTTTGTAAGTGTGGAGAACTAAGAAAACGCATTATACTTTCTACAACAATAAACGATGGTCAAACTTTTATACGATTGTCAAAGTTATATTAAATACTATAGTATGTCACATTCCTAAAAATTCTAGTGTACCATGTTGGTGTAGTTGTAGTTGGACGTGTGTTGCAGCTATTGACAAATTTTGAAGGAGTGTTCAACCCAAGCTTCATTTGTGACCAATAAAAGCCGATGCCTTACATCAAAGAGTCAACTGTAGACTCATGACTAGGCTCTTTCGTTGTCTTGAACTCTTTGTTTGAACCACCTCAGTCATCCCTCCATAAAAAATTAGTTGAACAAATTTTAAAATCTCTATATAAATTTTATACATTAGTGTTCAATATTTAAAACCGACTTCTCTGGTAATACAAATATTTCTAGTATGTCTGAGAATATTATAAGTACTATAAGCTGATCAAATATCACACATTCTTTAAGAATCATTGCTTATAATTTAAAAAAAAAAAAAAAAAAAAACTTTACCAAACAAGCACTTCATACAAATGGAACAATTTCCTTTGTGAATGATTCAATTCACATTATCTAAATTGAACGTGAGAGTAACAAATATTTGCATCCCTAGCCGAATCAAAGCTACATTCAAACTAATGGCATCCTATTCACAGTTAAAAATAATAATAATTCGTAATTACTAATTATATATAGTATCATAGTAGATAGATATAGATTTTGAATTTTAATTTTACCATATAAAAGTTGTGCATGTAAATTAATTTTAATGAGATGAATCATGTCGATAAACAAGTGCGAATGCTAAGTAAAATTAATATATTTCTTACTTGTCAGTTTTAATTTGTAGAAATCACACTTTCTACTTTGTCTCAGTTTCGTCATCATTCAATTTTAATTGCATTATCCAACATTTTAGTAAATTCTAGCATATGGTCATTTTTTACAATTCTGCTACATAATTTTAATAAACTAAGACAACCAAAAAAAAAAAAAAAAAAAAAAAAAAACGAAAAAAATTGTAGTTGGTATCCCTAATTTTTTCAAAAGTACAAATACATCCCGAATATTTTATTTTTGACAGTTATTCACTTAAAACAACTACAATTTTTTTTTTTTTTGTTTCCTTAATATTTTGTAAAAGAATATTTCTATATTTTTTATTTAAATGTATTAGAAATGGAAAACTTGCAATTCTCCATGCATTAATGCTTTGATCAAAATATGTTTTCCTTTATTAAGCCATTTACCAACTGTTTTAATGAATAATTACACTTTAAACCGCTAATTTATTTTCTTTTAATTAAAGTAAAACTCATATTATTTAAAGGGTAAATTAGGAAAATGATATGGTTTACATTTTGTTCTTATTACAATTCTATTTTCCACACTTAATCTCATATGAAAAAAAAAAAGTATTATTAATAAATAAGAATGTTTGTATAGTTTTTCATGTTGAAAAATAATCTAACTTTGACATTTATCACATGCAAGCGGTGTAACAATTATTTATATTACTTTACGTCTTTACCCATCTTTTCATTGTTCTTATCCAAAGTCCAAGCCCTAATAGAAAAAAATAAAAAGAAAAATTAGGAGTAATAATCAAAAGGCAACATATTTTTTTTTTAAAAAAAATAGTATGTTTAATAGGACAAAATGTAAAATAAAAATCTTCTTTTGGGTATACATGCAATTAAAAAAATATTTAGCATGCATTTGTATTTTTAAAAAGGTTAAGAACCCCAATTACAATTTTTTTATTTTTTTTATTTTTTATTGTTTTAGTTTATTTAGTATAAATGACAAAATTATCAGAAAAAACCATTTACGTAAATTTATTGAAAGTTTGAAGATGACACATTCTATTAAAACTTAACGATTGAGATATAATAAAAAGTTTAATTTAAAGAGTGTAATTTACTCTTTAAAATTTGAAATTATTTAACCTAAGCACCTATACCACGAAGCACAAGTTTCGTGCTGCGGTTGGCTGAAATTCAACTAAAACCCATCAAAGAGTCAATTTTTGGGTTGGTGCTGAATTTGTACCCAAAATCATTAACTGCTTGTCATTGTCACGGATAAATCCTTTTCCAATATCCTTGAAACGTAAACCTGGTCCAAGTCACTTGTTTTGTATATTTAACGTAACCTGTCACTGTTTTAATATTTATAGACTTTAAAGTCATATGGTCAAAATTTAATTTAATTAAAGTCACATTTTAGAGCTAAAAAATCAACATACTCTTAATTGTAAAAAAATGTTAATTGTGATACTGTTTTGTTGTGATACTATTTTGTTTATGATAATGTTTTATATAGATAATGTGCTATGATATACTTAAACCATATTTTTATATTTGATATTGATTTATTATGATAATATTTCAACATATGATATTGTTTTAATTTATGATAATGTTATTAAATACAAACAGTATCAATGGTATTATACTACTAATGGATAATTTTAAGAACAATATAATTACTTCAACTAGTAAAATATGTATGATACTGTTTTAATACATGATAATGTTATTGAATGCAAACAGTATCAATGGTCTTAAGCTACTAATAGAACATTTTAAGAACAATATAATTACTTTAATCAGTGTGCCTTATAGTGGTGAAAATCAAATTCTAACTTCTTTTTTGTTTGGAGGATGGTGGCTTGGCTATATTCATATATTAAATTATTAATTTCAGATTTTACAATGGTGATACATAGGATTAGCCATTCCATAGTGACATTTTGTAATACACACATATGTCAAACTGAACTAGTATTGAACTAGTAAAACAAATCTATGATACTGTTTTAATTAGATAAAGTGATATGGTATACTTATTATACTATGTTTTTATTTTTTATACTGTTTTATTATGATAATGTTTCAACTTATGATACTGTTATTTTATTGGGTTGTAATTTTTGTATGTGATACTGTTTTATTAAGATATTTTCATGTATAATACTAATATATTAAGATACATTTAGCTGTGATACTCTTTTAGAGGATGTATGATACTGTTTTGACAAGAAAAATTAAAGATTGTCATTTTAAGTTAAAGAGACGACTTCAAATGGGTAAAATCCATCGTACGCAGTGGCAAAGTAACTGGTCTTGACCGTCTCATCGAGACCATTCCGAAAACATATTATAATAAAAATTCGGAGCACGTATACGAATTTTATGCTCATTTTTGTTGTAATATTGTTTTGTTTGATACTGTTTTGTATAATACAGTATCAAACAACACACATGACTAATTAACAACACAAAGAAATAATCTAATGGCCAACTTCAGTCGTAGCAATGCCCAAATCGAACTTTTTTATTCATACAGAAATTCAAACTGCTATTTACAATAACAAATCATAGCAACTCTACAGAAATTCATCAAACAAATATTTCTTAATATTTTCTATAATACAGTATCATGATACAAATGTGTTTTTGATACTGTTTCTCATTCTTGATTACAAAACTACCCGTTACAAACCAAACCTTCAACAAAGAAGTGAAAATGCATGCTAGCAACAGATAGCATAAACCAACGAAGCTTTCCTATGTGGAAGCAGGAACCACAAAGGAAAAATAAGAGGTTTACTCAACCTCCAGCACCTTTTCCCAAGAAAAAACAAAGAAAAATAATGGAAAACCAACAGATGCATGAATAGAAAACTATGATCAGACCAATAATGAATTTTTCCATCTAGGACAGTTCAGAATTCAAGTGAGCAACAGTTTCCAACAGAAATTTTGAAGGACAAAATCATCCTTAAGGTTATTGAAAAGAACATAATCAGTAAATCTAGATCTCAATGAATATGATATAACAGTTGCTGAAATCTTGAAGATTATCTATAGAATCTGCCGCGTATTCTAACAGTAATGCAACTCTTTCTTCAGTATACTTTTGCAGAAAACAAGAGCTATAAATGATTTGTGTTTATAAATTTTTAGATTTTACGAGAAGACACTCAATAGGGAAAGAATATATCGTTGCTTCAAGAGATTGTGAAGAAAAAGAGAACAATGAAAAATATCACAACATAAAAGTAGAAAAAATCCAGCATGTGGCTATAGGTTCCAAGAATTTCATGTCTCCAACGATTTTTGTAGTCTTCAAGTTCAGTCCATCACTAAAAAAGAAAGTTTTGGTGTCGAGTCAAATTCCAGATGTGAATAAGATTTAGGAATGTTCTCTTGACTCGGCGACAGCGGCGGCAACGACAGTGACGGCAGTGGTGGTGGTGGTGGTGGTGGTGGTGGTGGTGGCTACCTCGGTGTGTGAGAAATATAGATCACAGGGATAATTTTGAGATTAATATGAAAATTTGATGAAGAGTATGATTTATTGACAATTTTAAAATTTGTTTTGACCTAATTTGAAACAAGTCACTTTCAAGTGACTTTTAGGCAATTTTCTCTTAACGTAAATAAAAATGAAAAAATGGGCCTACAAAATAAATAAATAAATAAACTTAGTATAAAATATTTGTTCCAATAATATTTAATATTATACAGTTTAGCGTATCAAATTTCTCACAGGTTTAAATATTGCCACTTGAACTCTTAAAAGTAATTATTTCTTATTTAAGCTGATAATCCTGATTTTTGAAGTTATTATTTTATAAAGATTTTTTTTTTTTTGGAATTGAAATAAAGAATAATATATTCTAGTGTGGATGTCATTGGTTTAGATAAAAATTCAAGTCTTGTGTAAATTATAAGCATAGTTATCAGACTCGGATCGGACATCGACCTGGACAAGAAAGCGGATCATTAGGTTTCTGGTTCAACCGGTGATCCAGTGGGTCAATTCATATCGAACCGATAACGATAAGTCTATTTTTGTTAAATTATCATCATCAAAAAATTATTTAGCAAAATAAGTACCAGACTATAGTATCATCAACTAATTCTTGTAAAAAATAATATAAATTATTATACTTTATTGCATTTACATGTTATTAATAGAGTGGAGAAATACTTGGTGAATCTTTTGGGTAGAATATAGTAATAAAAATATTGAAAATTTTCATTATTTAATGACCCGGCCAGGTCATCGGGTTTTGGGTCACCGGGTTATTAAAAAAATCGACGATTTTTTCGAGTTGTAAACAGTTCAATTGTTGAGGCGGTCCAATTAAGAGAACCGGACCAATTGGGACACTGGGTCGCCAGTTTCCGATCGAACCGACCGGTCCGATCCTGATTTAATAACTATGATTATAAGTAAATCATGACACGGTTTTGAATCAAATCAAAAATATAGAAGAACAATCTTTCGTCATAGATAGAACTTTGAGGAACTAATCAAGAAAGATTTAGAGCATGTTTGAGAGTGTTTTTTCTAATTTATAAGTTGGTTAAAAAATTAGCATAAACGGTCCCTAATTTTTGTCATCGGTGTGGAAATGGTTCCTAACGTTTGTTTTTTCACACAGAAGTCTTTAACATATGTATTTTGGTACCTAATTGGTTATTATTTGATGAAAAAGACAATTATGCTCCTAATTTTAAGGAATAATTGCATATTTGGTCCCCCAACTTTTCAAAAATGTTGAAAATATACTCATAACCTTTAAAATAACATCAGACATCCTCAACGTTTGAAAAACTTGGCATGGTATGTCATTTATGACGAAATTGTCCTTTGTTAAAAAAACAAGAAAAAAATAATTAATTAAAAAATAATCAAATATACCTCAAAAAAAATAAAAAGTAATAAAAATGTCATTTTCTTTATCAAACCCCAAATTCTAAAATTCACCACCACTCCCAAAATCCACCATCCCAAAATCAGAGTCGGAACCCACATAAACACGGTTTAAACGTCGAATCGGTGAAGTCCAAGTCCTCACAGCATGTTGGACAATGTGTGGGGACTAGCTGAACAATCTTACATCCCCAAACAGAAGCTCTACGACCAAAATGGTGCTCTGAGTTCAGGGGAAAACTATACTGCTTCGACAAACTGGGCAAGCCCTAAGGATGAAAAGCATCATCATGATGCCATGCCTGGCAATTTACTGGAGACCTACGTGTTGTCACTCCCTTACTCTTTGACTTTGACTTTGTGATTTCAAGGCTCGAACCTAACTGGTTTGATAATTTTGATCTAGAATCAAATTGTGCAGCATTTACATGTTTGTACAAAACCAAATAATGTAATCCTGACTTAAGGGTATACTCTTTCTACTTGCCATTGGTAGCGGCCAAGGCATCAGCCACAACCTCCCAATCATCCAAGCACCCACTATCACCATCATCCCCCTCATTGTCTTCACTCACGCTACTTGAAAAACACCAATTAATACTATCAATGCTGCTTTGGTTGCTGCATCTACCATTCTTAGTAAAGTTGACTCCTGAATCGTTACTGCACAACACACTACTGGTGTAGTTGGTGGGCCTGTTTGCGAGGGATGACTCCAAATCACTGTAATGATGCATAGACAATCCATCCCCACAATTCTTCTCCGCACTCGTCGACTTTATTTCTAGCTTCTCTGTCTATCGGCGGCCCCTTTCATTGTCCAAATGCACTGACGGCCCACCGTGTTTCTCTCCACCACTCACTTTCTTTTTATGGCCTATTTGTTATTTTTTATTTTTTTGGCCACTTCGTTACTTTTTTGTTGTTGTAAATTTGGTTATTTTTTAATTATTTTTTGTTTATTTAAAAGGAATGATAATTTTGTCATAACTGACCTACTATGCCAATTTTTTCAAACATTTGGGATGTCTAATGCTATTTTTTAAAGTTATAGGCATATTCCCAACGTTTTTGAAATGTTGGCGGACCAAATATACAATTATTTCTAATTTTAATTAGAGAAAATAGTAATTGGATTCCTGACATTTGCAAAAAGTATAAATGTGTTCGATATATTTAATTTATATAAAAATTTAAAAGAAAATAACGAGTTTTTGTTGTTTGTTTGAATTAACACTTTATTGGCCATTGACCAAATTAATAATATACTAGATTGTTGTGTGTATTTTATGAACTAAAATTTAAGTACATAATTATTAGCAAACATGTTAAATAAAATTATTAATTATATTATTTAAAATTTTAAAATTTTATTTTATTGTTACAACATAAAAAGAAAAATAATTTTGTCATAAACTTGATGCTGAAATATTTTTACTTAATTGAGCTATTCGTTTATTAACTATAAATATTAGAGCTCCAATTGTATTCTTCATATTTTAATTTATCATTTTATTATCGTTCAAAAATAAAGAATATATAATGTATAAATTAATTTTTATTAGTATTTTTATATTAAAAAAAATAATAAGATTGATTCAATGTTATAAAATTATATACGTCATTTTGTTATTTATTTAACTTAATTTTTATTCAAATTTTTTACATCACATAGCAATTACATATAAAGTGCAATAATTTTATATTTTTCTCTTATGAAAAATTTAATGGACACGAATATGGTAAAATAAATATTATTTAATAAATGTAATGGACCCATTTGCATATTTTGCAAATGTTAAGAATCTAATTGTAATTTTTTAAATTAAAAGTAATGTCATATTTGTCTTTTTCATTAAATAAGGACAACTTGCGCACTAAAATACATATGTTAGGAATTTCTTTGTAAAAAACAAACGTTAGGAACTATTTATGCACATAATAGTAGATTAATAACAGATTGAAAAAGATTAGAGACGAAAATTGTACATTTTTCTAATTTATTTTACTTTTGGAACCAAGTAAAAAAATGTCCATTTAGAGGCTCTTTTATGTTTATTTTAGAATGGCACATCCTTCGACATGGATAGATAATGGTTGTAAACTGCACTTGTTTAAATTAAACTCGACTTAAAAGTGTATGTGCATGTTTGAACGTGTTAAAATTATTTTTTAAATATTTATAAGTTGTAAATTTTACAAAATATATAAGTAATAAGTGATTAGTAAATTATAAATCCTGTAAAATATATAAATAAAAATATATTTGACTATTGAATTGGTTGTATGGCCTGCATCCACTGGAATCACCATCTTTCATGTGGAACTGCTCATTTGATCACTTGTGTCCACTTATCAGATTAAATAATCAGATACAACCAATCATATCATTTCATTTGCGTACAATCTCCTATCCGACGTTGACAATTTGACTTCTGATTGGCCTCGTATGCAGCCTTGAGTTTGACATGCAAGTACTAGTTAGGCTTTAAAAAGAGGACATAATACTTCTCGCTAGAAGGTGTATACTTCAACGGTCCTAATCTCCTCCTTATAACAAAGAAGATTTTTCTTTTCCATTATATATAGAGGTGGTAAAATTGGTCTGACTCGCAGACTGACCTATATAACCCACCTTCTTGGATTGGGTAGGCCCTAGTCCAAATAAAACCGAGCCAAGATGGCCCGGCCCATCTAGCCCGCGGACTAGTTGGGTCGGCCTGATTTTAATTTTGATTTTGATTTTATTTTATTTTTTTGATTTTTTTTTCTCCTTAACACTAATTAACTCATTTTGTGAATAGTCCCAATAAATAATTCAAATGATATCAATCTAAAATTATCTAAGCCAACGTCACCAATAAACATTAGTCTAAAAATCTTAGGACCCAACATAAAATTATTTAGATTTAATTAAAATTTAGTTTAATTAAGTTTCAATCCAAAATATATTTAGTGTGACAAGTAAATTATTTATTTTAAATTTACTTATAAGTAAATATTTTAATTTAAGCAAAGTATGCTTATATCTTAAAACAATAAGATTAGCATGCTTTTAATATTTGTATTTTTTTTTAAAAAAAAAAATGTCTACAAATAGTTTACAATTAACAAAAAAAATTATTATTTTCAAAGAAAATTGACGTTTATCTATTAACTAATATATGAGAGTCCCAATTTTATAAATTAATCTTTTTAAAAATATCTATATAGTCTAAATTTATCTAAGATTATATTTGATGTAATATATTAGATTGTATAAAAAATTTATTTAAAAACAAGGAAAAAAAAAGAAAATTAAGATAAGTTGGACTAATGGGCTGGACTGGACTAGCATATTTCTAGCTCATACAAAACTGGGTTGGGCCAGCCCAGACCAGTTTCATGTGTGGTCCTGTTCTGACCGGTTGGGTTTGCCCAACTCAACCTATTTGCCAGCTCTAATTATATACATGTCCACATTTTATTGGATAATTTTTTTTTTCACTATAGAGAGGAGATCAGGTCTGTATAGTTCAATAGGAGTGATCTCTTATTTTTGGAATAAGAGATCAACCCTTTATATTTCAATTCATTAAAATAATTTTAAGTCGTTTAATGTTATGACATTAATATTCTCATTCAATTATGATTTATTACCTTATTGATTAATTAATTAAAATGGGAACTACAAATTAATGTCAGATTAAAATGACTAAAAATCAAGATTCTCATGGTCGTAACTTTTAATCAAATTGATGAAAGAGTCTTGCGGATCAAATTGTTAGATTGAATCAATGATTATAAAATTCTATTAAATATTAATTATTTAAATTACTAAAACATAGATAAAAGTTAAGTATTGTTAACAACAAATTAACAATTAAAACTAACTAAGATCGAACAATAAAATTAAGGTTGCAACTACTTTATAATTATCCGCAATTGATTTTTGAAATGCAAAAAAAGCCATTAGAGTGGCATGAAAACTTCATCAAGTGTTGAACCAAAATTAAAAATCAAAGTATTCTTCCATTTCATTTTAATTTTTTCTGTTTCGTTTTATTTTATTTATTTTAATTCGAAATGAAACTTACGTCAACTGTCCAACAATTCAACCTACTTAATTCGTTAAATATGAAATTCAAAGAGCCATAAAAAAAATAATAATAAAATAAAATAAAATAAAATTGAGGACCGCCAACATTGATATATCTTTTAAAATCTTACAATGAGATCGAATCGTAAAATTATAAAATTGTAAGATTCAAATTGGGAGTACAAGTCAGATGCTAAAAATCATATTTATAACATTTATTGTATTGAAAGAAAATGAGAATAATTATTATCTAGTAAAAGAAACGTGTTACGAATAATCGGGTTTTAAGTAGGCATTAAGGGGGTCCATCATTTAAGAGTCAAGTTGAGGGTTAGATGAAAATGTACAGTCATAAATAATGTAGATATTTATGTGCTCAATTTTGATTATTATTTTTGTCTCATAAGTCAATGGCACGTGAAAAAAATTAATAAAAGTCAAACACGTGGGATCTTAAATAAAACATATTTTGTATTTTGAAAAACACTTATAAATTTAGAGAATTAAAATTTTAAAGCATTCCAACAGTTTTTGTAATCTTCAACACTTCATTTTACTAATTCCAACAAGTATTTATTATTTTTTCTTATATTTCATTTTAACATGCTCCCTTTCTGACTATTATATGATTTTTTTTCCTATTTTATTTTATAAATATTATTTAATTCAATGAATTTATAAAATATTGAAAATTAAAATATTTTGAATGTATTTTAATTACCAAACAAACTAATTTATTATTATATACAAGACAAATGGAACACCTTGCAAATAATAATCAAAGTAGTCTAGAGTGGTGAAATAGCATCCACAGTGTGCACTAATTATGGTACCTACTGTACAAATGGCATTACTACATTGGTCACTTTTTAAAAAGTTGCTGACAACCTTTTTAAATTTTTTAAAAAGTGACCAATATAGTAATGCTACGTGGACAATGGACACTATAATTAATGTCCACTGTAAATACCATATCATTACTCCAAATGACTAGGCCAAGACTTAGAAACTTCGTAGAAATTGACAAAATGAATGCGTTTAAGTAGTAAATTGTCCCACCAACTTCCATGGATCAGCAAATACCAAGCTTGACTCAAAATCTATGCAACTTCTCAATAGAGTCAGCTCAACTTCCATTCAAGTTAGATAGTTGCTTAAGGTTTTTAAATTTTAGAAATTTACATTCTAAATAATTTCTTGAAAGAATCTCTTAATTTTTAAATAAATTTAATTTATAGGCAAAAATTATGTCTATAAATATAATATAATAAATAAATATTACTGACAAAAAAGTTCATGAAAAAAATAATAAAAATTCCAAAGTGATATGGACGACTTTTCGTCAACAATCAGGGACCGAAGCACTATTGGTGGTTTCCAACACCATCACAAAAGATATTGTTGTCGGTACTTGCTGACGAAGGTGTATTTCTAATCACCGATGATACTACTGTCAATAATTTTATCCGATTTACCAATAGATATTAATTTCCATCAAAGTATGTGATGGTAGCACCATGCTATCATTGACAGAATTAATTTCAGTAATGTGCTCTATTATTATTTTTTACTATTCTCGAAAAGTCCATTCAACAATTTTTCATATAACTCTCGAATTGTTTGAGTCACCTATGCTAATACTGCAAAATGCCCTAAGAAGATAATTCAATAAAAAGAGAAGAAAGAGAGAGGGCTAAGGAAATTCCAAACAAAAAACAGGAATTTTGGTGCAAACGGTCTCTTAACTTTTGCTCTTTATATGTTTTGGTCCCTAAGCTTTAAATTTAGTAGAAACATTCCTAACTTATTCCTTTAGGTGTCCAAATGGTCATTTTGGTTAGATTTTGTCCAAATGTGCCTTTCGTTTGCGCGTGACTTCACATTCATTTCAATTTTTTTAAATTGTAGGGACACTTTTGTCAAATTTAAAATAAATTAAGTAAGAATAATAATAATAAAAAGCAATCATCTTCTTCTACCCACCCATCTCACTACAGCTGTCGCCGCCGCCGCCACCACCACCACCACCACCACCACCACCACCACCACAACTGTTGTGCGATTTCAATCCCGCAAGTGGACGGATCGTTACAAGTAATAAAGTGATGTGAAGGATGTCGAACCCACGAGGACCAGATATTAATTTAACCAATTAATTTATAACTTAAATTTTAACAATAAAAAGAAACACATATTTGATTTGGATTTGTGATTCTAAACTATTCTAATTAACTCTAAATTATCAAACAATTAAAATAACTTTGTGAGAACGAATTCTAATTATACCAATACTAGGATTCACGAATTCACCTACACGTTCTTTAATCAATTATCTGCTTAATCGTTTTAGCTTATAATTACATTGGATTGAAAATCGGTGTTCCTAAAATAATCAAAAGCCTCTCTCGATGGTCAATCAATTCTATACGATATGCGAACCTAATTATCTCTAATTAAGCTTCGAACATAAACATATGCATTAAAATCTCAATAACACATAAATAGATTTCATAAAGCATAATAGTAATCTCTATCTATTATTGAACCCTATGTTATTCAATACCACGTGCTTAATCTATATTGAATCTCTCGACTTCAATATAGATCACAATATATTCTAATGGTGATCAGGCATTAAAATAATAAAAATAATGAATAAAGAATAATCAACCCAAAAGCGATTAATTACTAAAACGGAAAAAATTCTAATTAATTAAATGCATGAGGTTTCATCGTTCATCTTAGAAAGAGTAAATTTAGCCGGACATGATTATGTAAAATAATACAAGAATTGTATTAATCATGTTTCGGCGAAAGAAAAAGAAGAAAGAATAGATAAAACCCGTGACTCTGGTTGATGAATCTTCAATCCCGTACCTTGATCTTCGATTCTTTTCTTGTATCTTGTTCCTCAAAATTCGTCTCCCTTATGTTCTGGCTATTATCTGGCTTTTATAATGTTCCCCAAACCCTCTAAGACGTGTGTTTAAGTTTTTGTTTTATCTTGGAGTTGTAGCGTTCTAATCCCATCAGAAAACTGTCAAAACTGATGCCCGTTATGTCCTTGCGATCGCATGGTTCAGAACCGTGCGATCGCATAGCTTGATCAATTAACTTTCTGCTAAAATTTTGAACATCTTGCGATCGCATCCAATGTTAACCATGCGATCGTATGGTTATTTTGGACGCATTCTTGATTTTCTTTCTTTAATATTTGTATGTCAAGTCCTTCAAGTCTCTTTATCTTTGCAATTAAGTCCTATTTTCTTCTGTTTGCACTCTTTTCTGTCTTTTTGTCAGATTGACACTTATATTTGATTATTTCTTAAAATAATAAGAAAACAACATGCAATTAAACTGAAAACAACTAAGAGTGCTCATAATCATCCATTTTTGTGAGCCCAGATAAGTACAAAATTGTACTTATCAAATACCCCCAAACTTGAACTGTTATTCGTACTCGAATAAACTAGCTAAAAACAATCATGAACATACTAATAAAAAAAATAAAAAAATTATACTATAAATAGCTTGCCGTTCTTTTGTAACAACTTATAATTCATGACGAGTATCCAAGTATTACTATTGCAAACGTGATCCTATTTAAACTATATTTGATGCGTGTGTGAAAGCAGTTAATCTGATTCACTTAATTTCTATGGTGATGGTAACCCAACCATTTGGTCAAATTTTCCTTTCCCTCTCGTAAGGTACACTTTCTCCCAAAATGATTTTCTCTTTCAATTTCCGAGATTTTTTTTGGTTCTAAGGTTATGGTTCACATTATTTTCTTGCTTGAGACTGGTTGGAAAACTAGTAATCGTGACAACCTAGGTTTATGAAGATTCTCCAATTTATGAGCACTCTCGACCAAAAAATTTCTACTAAGTAAGTCAAACTCATTAGTCGTCTAATCTTCATGTTTACTTTGCAAAGGATTTCATCATTTTTTTAAATTAAATCTTATGTACAGAACTCAATTCTTTAAACTTTCTAGATGACTCATGTAACGAGTTTTAAGTCGATGACTCCCAAGTCTTTTGAACTTTAGGGCATCAGGTTTTGAGAAACCCCTACAGGCCTTTTCACTCAAGTCAAATAGGTTACGAAAAGAGTTATAAGATATTAATAGGGTGTTAAACTCAGTCCATTAAGCTTTCTAGATGACTCATGTAACGAGCTTTAGGTCGATGACTTTATCACTCGAGTCAAAAAGGCTACGAAAAGAAGTATATAATAATAACATTGTTCTTTGCGTGCAATAAATTCATGCTAGGAGATTAGATTCCTAACATTCGGTCATTACTTAGTTTCTTCTAACTGGTCTAAAGTGCTCCACACAATTTTTTTTTTCAACATACATGGAATCAATCATAACCTGGATAACTACTATCACAGCTTAACTACCACACTTACTCACTCTATTGGTTACTTGGTTGAGATACAAATGATTCTTATATTCAAAAAAGGGTATCCTATTGTTTTCAACATAAGTGCACCAACATAGCTAAAAATCATCTTAACTGGTTGGCATAACACGACATCTGACATGGTCAAATAGCCTCACATTTAAACAAAAGTAATAATATGTTTACAAGTCATGGATTACAGCAACATTTAAAAAAAATTCATTATTAGCCGGCAAGGCTATTCATATCACACAAACATGCAAACAATTAAATTAATTTTTTTTTAAAAATTATTTAACAATCAATATCAAGTATTAACAATCAATATCAAGTATTATCATCAGATCAAACATTTTTCCACTACCCCCAACTTTGAAAGATACATTGTCCCCAATGTAAAAATAATTCAAATGAGTATATAAAGATCAGAGACTACCCAGATGTGGATCGAATGGTGCTGGAAGAAGAAGTATGGTATGATCAACTGGTGGAGAAATCTGTACAAGTTGGTCAGCAAATCTTTGCTTCAACGTCATCCAACCAGCCTGCAGGTTGTAACCCTAAAAAAAATTAATAATAAAAATAATAAGAATTTTTTTTTTAAAACGATTTTTTTTTCTGGTTGTTCTTACATAAGGTCTTGCGATCGCAAGTTCATGAAAATCTGGGCAGAAAGTATTCTGCCCAGGCCATGCGATCGCAGAGGGTTATACCATGCGATCGCATGGTACAAAATTGCTAAACCCGAAATTTTTTTATTTATTATTATTTTTTTAAACTAAAAAGAAAATGACGATGATCAAAGCCTCATTACCTAAGAATTGAAAGCCTACTTTAAAAATCTTAGAAAAATCCTAAAACGTGCAAAATGTCAATTGAACTCCTAAACTAAAATATACGAAAATTTAAATAAAATGGTAGAAAGATGGGTTGCTTCTCATTAAGCGTTTTTTTAAAGTCATTAGCTTGACTTTGTCGTGGTGATTGCTTAAGACACTTTGAACAGATCTTTGGAAGACTTAATTTGCCTGGCTCGATTTTATTTGCACCAATTTTTGTTCACCTTCCAGAGTTTGATTTTTCCCTTATCATATTGATATGATTTAGTTTTGCCGCCTTGCTCGAACTCAACTAAGAAAATTTCAGCCTCCTCATCAGCTTTGATCATAGAAGACGGATGGAACTCCTATTTCTCCACATACTCTTCTTCTCTAAGTGGTGCATCCTGATGTTTGGTAACAACTTTATCATGTAAACTCCCTGTCTTCTGGTCAATGACATCAATCTCGAAACAGAAATCTGAAGAGCTTGAAAATTTAATTGCTTTGAACACATTGAATGTAATGTGTTCATCATTCACTTTCAGCATAAGTTCTCCTTTTTGAACGTCAATTACTACTCGACCAGTAGCCAAGAAAGATCGACCCAAAATGAGTGGTACATCCCTGTCTTCGCACATATCCAGAATAATAAAATCAGTAGGCAATATGAACTTGCCCACTTTCACTAATATGTCTTCAACTATTCTCCTTGGGCGTTTGATTGTTCTATCTGCAAGCTGCAGTGTTACTGTTGTTGGCTTTGCTTCTCCTAAACCGAGCTGCTTAAAAATAGAATAAGACATTAGATTTACACTAGCACTTAAATCACATAAAACTTTATTAAAAAATAAACTACCAATAGTGCAAGGAATATTAAAACTCCCTGAATCTTTTAATTTTGGCGGTAGCTTGTTTTGCATTATGGCACTGCATTCTTCAGTTAGCGCGACTGTTTCATGCTCTTCCAACTTTCTTTTGTTTGAAAGAATTTCTTTCATGAATTTAACATAGCTGGGTATTTGAGCTAAGGCATCGGCGAACGGTATATTGATGTGCAGCTTTTTGAAAACATCCAGGAATTTCTTGAATTGCTGGTTTAGCTTATGTTTTCGCAACCTTTGAGGAAATGGAATTGGAGGGACATAAGCCGGTGGTGGAATATAATCTGGTGGAGAGTCCCATCTTTCTTGTGCAATTTTTGGTTCTGATTTGTTTTCTCTCTCTTTGCTCGACACAGTTTCATTTTCTACACATGGTCTCTTTACATAGATTTCTGGCAATTCAACTCCGCTTCTTGTGGTAATTGCATTTACTTGCTCTTTTAGATTGACCTCGGTATTGCTTGGCCATGTGACTGGTTGTCTCTCTGTCAATAGTTTAGCCAACTGCCCAATTTGATTTTTCAAATTTTTAATCGCAACATCTTGCCTTTTCTGTACCTCATTGAGTCATATCTCCATCCGTTTTGACAATTTAGCAACTGTTTCTTCGAATCCTCCTTCTCTTTCTTGAGGTCTTTCCTGATTTGGTGGATTTTGAATATTTTGGGTGTTGCCATATGAGAAATTTGGATGATTTCTCCATCCTGGATTGTAAGTCTGTGAGTACGGATTATTCTGCTGTCCCTGAAAATTTTGAGCATATGCAACTTGTTTAGGGATGAAATATCAACTTTGGTCAAAGGACACTCTGATGATTGATGGTTTGCCCCGCATGTTACACAGATTGGTGGAGGCATCTGAACCATATAAGACGAATGAGAATATTTCATTGCTTCCATCTGCTTTGCTAATGTATCGATTTTTGCTAATACAAGCAAATTGGTGTCTACCTCATGTATCCCTGTTGCTTTCCTCTGCAATCCTTTTTCTGGCCACATAATGAACTGTTCACTCATAGTTTCATATAGATCAAAAAGGTCACTGGCGGATCTATTTTGGATAGAGCCACCTGCTGCAAAATCTACTGAAGAACGACTAGTTAGAGCTAGTCCAGAGTAGAAATAATGATTCTGAGTTGCTAAAGAGAAACCATGACTTGGACACTTTCGTAGCAGTTGCTTGAATCTTTCCCATGCCTCGTGAAAATTTTCCAACTCAGATTGTTGGAAATTGGAAATTTCATACTTTAATCTGTTCACTTTGGCTGGAGGAAAATATTTCAGTGTGAATTTTTGGATCATATTTGCCCAAGTAGTGATACTTCTTGGTGGTAGAGAATCTAGTCATTCTCTAGCTTTATCCTTCAATGTGTGTAGAAAGAGCCTCATCTTCAGTGCTTTTTCATTAACACCGTGGTATTTAAAGTTTTCACAGTATTCGTCGAAGCGAGAAATATGGTAATGAAGATTTTCATCTATCATCCCATAAAACGGCAGATTGTTCGAGAACAAATTCATCACATCTGGCCTCAACTGGAAGTTATCGTGTCCATAAGGCGAATAGACTATGCTGGACCGATTCTTAACAATCAGTGACATCATATACTCACCCATAAGAATATCTCGTTCATTAACTTCAACTGGTTGAGCTAGTGGTGCTTGATTATGTATCAAATTTGCAGGTAGTTGATCATGTACTTGGTGGTCAGCTATTGTGTCTTTTTACTGTTCTTTCTTTTCTCGTTTTTCTAGTTGTCGTCGGTGAAAGCTCCGTTCAATTTCTGAGTCTAAATCAAATAGATCAAGATCTTTTATACGGGGCATGCACACTTAACACTTGAAAAATTAGAAAATATATACAATTCATCAGTATCACGAATAACTAGAAATAAAAATAAAAATAAAAATAAAAATAAAAATAAAAATAAAAAATAAAAATAAAAGAAAAATTAATAATACTAAAAAAATTGTTAAAACTAAATTATCAATTAACGTAGTAATTAATAAAACTAGTCCCCGGCAACGGCGCTAAAAACTTGTTGTGCGATTTCAATCCCGCAAGTGGACGGATCGTTACAAGTAATAAAGTGATGTGAAGGATGTCGAACCCACGATGACCAGATATTAATTGAACCAATTAATATATAACTTAAATTTTAACAATAAAAAGAAACACATATTTGATTTGGATTTGTGATTCTAAACTATTCTAATTAACTCTAAATTATCAAACAATTAAAATAACTTTGTGAGAACGAATTCTAATTATACCAACACTAGGATTCACGAATCCACCTACACGTTCTTTAATCAATTATCTACTTAATCGTTTTAGTTTATAATTACCTTGGATTGAAAATTGGTGTTCCTAAAATAATCAAAAGCCTCTCTCGATGATCAATCAATTCTATACGATATGCGAACCTAATTATCTCTAATTAAGCTTCGAACATAAACATATGCATTAAAATCTCAATAACACCTAAATGGATTTTATAAAGCATAATAGTAATCTCTATCTATTATTGGACCCTATGTTATTCAATACCACGTGCTTAATTTATATTGAATCTCTCGACTTCAGTATAGATCACAATATATTCTAATGGTGATCAGTCATTAAAATAATAAAAATAAAGAATAAAGAATAATCAACCCAAAGGCGATTAATTACTAAAACGGAAAAAATTCTAATTAATTAAATGCATGAGGTTTCATCGTTGATCCTAGAAAGAGTAAATTTAGCCGGACATGATTATGTAAAATAATACAAGAATTGTAATAATTATGTTCCGGCGAAATAAAAAGAAGAAAGAATAGATAAAATCCGTAACTCTGGTCGAAGAATCTTCAATTCCGTGTCTTGATCTTCGATTCTCTTCTTGTATCTTGTTCCCTAAAATTCGTCTCCCTCATGTTCTGGCTATTATTTAGCTTTTATAATGTTCCCCAAACCCTCTAAGAAGTGTGTTTAAGTTGTTGTTTTATCTTGGAGTTGTAGAGTTCTAATCCTATCAGAAAACTGCCAAAACTGGTGCCCGTTATGCCATTGCGATCGCATGGTTCAGAACCGTGCGATCGCATAGCTTGATCAATTAACTTTCTGCTAAAATTTTGGATGTCTTGCGATCGCATCCAATGTTAATCATGCGATCGCATGGTTATTTTGGACGTATTCTTGATTTTCTTCCTTTAATATTTGCATGTCAAGTCCTTCAAATCTCTTTATCTTTGTAATTAAGTCATTTTTTCTTCTGTTTGCGCTCTTTTCTGTCTTTTTGTCAAATTGACACTTGAATTTGATTATTTCTTAAAATAATAAGAAAACAACATGTAATTAAACTGAAAACAACTAAGAGTGCTCATAATCATCCATTTTTGTGAGTCCAAATAAGTACAAAATTGTACTTATCAACCACCACCGCCATTGAACCACCACAAACTCCCACCACAACCCATCCCCTGCCCAACCATCCCTAGCCCCGCCCCTACAATAAAATGAAATTTGTGAGTGAGTAATAGAGGTTTAATAGAAATTTGTTAAATAAGGAACTCTATTATGATTGATTTTATAATGACACTTGCAGTTTCTCTTTGACTTAATAGATTATATATTTGGTTTCATAAGGTTATTGAAACTTAGGAAAACTTTTGAAAAAAGTCTGATTTAACTTTTGTTGACGTTGGAAAATGGTTTGCACTGATTCCTAGCCAACTTGAAAGATACGAGGATTGAGGTCGGTTGCGATCGTAGTAAATGGCAGATGAGTAAATATAAGTGAGAAGGCTTGATTGTATATATTTTCTTGAGCATCCCTTTAATGACATTTATTTCTCCTATTTATAGGAGAATGTATAATGATTATGTATTCTTTTGATGTCAACCTAAGCATTAAATGGCCATCCTATGCATTTAATGCTTACAAGACATTCCCTTTATGGGCATTCAATGCGAAATGACTCCTGTCAGACAACTAAGATTCTGACGTTCGCATGGAGATCCGGGACGAGGTCCGAACTGGGATGAGGGCGGGAGTCCGAACTCAACATGATAAATCTGAAAGGCCGGAGTTAGAACTGAACTCAGTTCTTTAATTCGGCTTCCTCTGTACTCCTTATTAAGTGACTGAACACTTGGGAGTGGCAAAATCAGGCTGGTCGACAACAACTTTAGTTTAGATTTTTTTTTTTTTTTATCGTAACTTTAGTTTAGATTTTGTGTTGGTAGTAAGAGAGTAAAACTCAACATGATCAAGTCAATTGTCAATGGTCCTATCTTGTCACGTGCTATTTAAATTGAACCAAATAATTCTGGTGACTTTCAAACATGAGAGAATATTAGAAATGAGAGAATATAAAACCAGTAGAAAGCATTAAACAAACATAAAAAACCTCAATCTAGGTACTAAGTGAGACTACAAAGCCTAGGGTAGGGTAGGATAGGGTAGGGTAGGGTAGGGAAGGGGAGGGGAGGGGAGGAGAGGGGAAGTGAGGGTAGGATTTAGCCCAGTGTAGTCCTGGCCCAAATGATAATTTTATGAGTTAAATTTTTGTGGAAATTAGGCCCCTTACTCTATTTTACAAAAAAAATTAAAAAATACGGTTATTTTTAAACAAATTGAAAAATAGACTTCTTTAATATATCAGAATATGGAAGGGTAAAAATGGAAAATTAATTACTACAGTGCCTTAAACCCTACATCTCGTTTTTTCTATGTGATTTCCGGTGAAAATCCCTCAAATTCGTTCGCTAATCCATAGTTTTTGTTCGTTTCTTCTATATTTTAATACTATATTGTTCAACATGGTTGGAAAAGGCGAAATCTTCGTTGCAGAATCTTCAGGGATGAAGAGAAAGAGTAGTTCAGCCGAAGGATCTTCCAAAAAGATGAAAAATATGGTCCGTTTATTCTTTATTTCTATATTTTTTCGATTGCTTTGTGAAATCGAACTTATGTTTTCCATTATTATTCAATTTATGATGTTGCCTTTAGGAAAATCAGTGACAATGGTTTATGTGTGAAATTTTTATATTTTGAGGAATTTGTTTTGTGAAATTGCATTTCTGTTTTCAATGATCAACTGGTTGATGATGGTGCGTTTAGGAATCCAATAACACATTGAAACCATTGCCAAATCAATGATATACCAAAATGAGATTAAAGTGTAATTTGATGGTATTCAATTTCATCAATCTATTTTTTGAATATATCCTGTATGAAAATATGTCCCTTCTCGTTAGATATGTTAGTTCATATTCCAAATACAATAAGTTTAAACATGCAAACTAAAAAATTGATGGTATGATCAATGTTTTTTGAACTGAATGCAACTTTTTGATATGTTTGTCACTTTTTGGAGATGTTTGTCACTTTTTACTTAAAAAGTTACAGAGCATTCCACTTTCATCTAATATAATAATGCAATAAGTTTGAACATCTAAACTAACAAATAGATTGTATAATCACTATTTTTTAAGATGTATATCACTTTTAAAGAGATCCATGTCACTTATTGGAGATGCTTGTCATTTTTTTGAGATGTTTGTCACTTTTTACATAAAAAGTGACAGAGCATGTCACTTTTTTGTTATATATAAATACAATAAGTAATAACATCCAAACTAACAAATAGATTGTATGATCATTGTTTTTTGAGATGTATGTCACTTTTAAAGAGATCTACGTTACTTTTTGGAGATGTTTGTCACTTTTTACTTATATAGGTACAATAAGTTTGAATGTGCAAACTAGTAAATAGATTTTATGATCACCGTTGTTGTAGATATATGTGACTTTAAAAGAGATGAATGTCACATCTTTAGATCTATATCATTTTGAAGAGATGTATGCCACTTTTTGAAGATGTTTATCACTTTTTGGTGATATTTGTCACTTTTTACTTAAAAAGTGACAAAGCATGTCACTTTTATGTAATATATAAATACACTAAGTATGATCATCCAAACTAACATATAAATTGTATGATAACTATTTTTGAGATGTATGTCACTTTTAAAGAGATCTACGTATAGATACAATAAGTTTGAATGTGCAAACTAATAAATAGACTTCATGATCACTGTTGTTGTAGATATATGTCACTTTAAAAGAGATGAATGTCATATTTTTAGATCTATATCATTTTGAAGAGATGTATGTCACTTTTTAGAGATATTTGTCACTTTTTATTTAAAAAGTGACAGAGTATGTGACTTTTTAAGTAAAAAGTGACATATCATGTCACTTTTATGTAATATATAAATACAATAAGTATGAACATTCAAACTAACAAATAGATTGTATGATCACTGTTTTTTGAGATGTATGTCACTTTTAAATAGAGCTACTGTCACATTTTTAGATATATATCATTTTGAAGAGATGTATGCCACTTTTTGAAGATGTTTGTCACTTTTTGGACATGTCACTTTTTACTTAAAAAGTGAGAGAGCATGTCACTTGTTGAATATGTTTCTCACTTTTATTTAATATATGTTTATTCTATTTATATGTCACTTATATAGTAACTAACCATTTTTGTTATTTATTTTTTGTAGGACTGGGAGCTATTGATTCCCCAGACCTATTGGTTTCCTTGGAAAGTCACATTCTACTCTCCACATATAGTCATCAAAACCTTAAACGATAAGCTTACTGAAACACAAAAACAAATATTTAAGGAAACATGCTTTGGACCGTATCTTAATTTAAAAGAAACGGTGATTCAGGCTCAGTTGATTCACCAGTTGTTATTAAGGCAGGTGAAGCAACAAAATGTAAATGAATTATGGTTCAACATCAATGACAAACTGGTCAGATTTTCTATTGAAGAATTTTGTCTAATGTCTGGACTTTGGTGTGTGGGTAATGGTGATTTTACCAAGTACAGAATGCGTAGTAGTATGATTAAGGACAAATATTTCAAGAAATATGATAACATTTCAACAGAGTGTGTTGAAAATGTGTTTAAAGAGTTGCCATCTGATACTGTTGACAAGGATATGGTGGATGTTGGTATTATATATCTTATTTCATCATTCTTATTTGCCACATCATACCATAAAAGTGTTGATGATTCAATTTTTGTACTTGTTGAATCGGGTGAAATGGAATTTTTTTCATGGGGAAAGGAGTTATATAGTTTGACTTTAATGTCTCTGAAGGGTGCATTCAGCAAAAGGATCATGAAGTTAGATCCTTCAAAAAAAATTTTGGAGTATAGGCTTAATGGTTTTCTTCTTACTTTCCAAGTTTGGATATACAAGTCTATTCCTGCAATAGCTGAGAAATTTTTTTGTGTGAAGTACAAGCCATCACTTCCTCGGATCTTGAGTTGGAGTTCTAATGTGCATTTGACATCTTTACAATTGCACAAACGTATTTTTAACTTGATTAAAGTAAGCTCTATTTATTATTTATGTGATTTTTCTTTACATTTTTCATTACTGTTTGTTATTTTAAATATATGAATATGTGTTTTTGCAGGTAGAAGTTAATGATGTTAAGATCACTGATACGGAGAAGGATGTGGCATATACTGAGGAGTTGTTTGAGAATTACAAATCTCAAGGAAAAAACACTAAAGATGATGACAACTTTGAGCATCCTGTTATTCATCAGTCAAAGCTGATGATTACAGCCCAAGAAACATTAGTTGGCGATGACAGTTTTTCAAAGTTGAAGAAAAAAAATATAGTTGAGTTTTATGAGCATTTATTTACCTTTTTATGCTTTCTATACCTTTTTTATTTATTGTTTCTTATGATTATGTGTTTTTCTCTGATTTTTGTATTTTCAGAGACAAATGGAATCAAATGAAGAAATATTGAAACGTTTAGTCGAGATTGAAGTGAAACTTCAATCAAATGAAGGAATTTTGAAACGGCTGGCAGAAATTGAGGCGAAAGTGGAATCAAATGACATTATTTTGAAACGCTTGACAGATATAGAGTCGAAAATACAATCAAATGAAGAAATTCAGAATTGACTAGCTGAGCTTGAAATCAAAGTTCAATCGAATATTCAAATTGAGAAACAAATAAAACAACTTGAAGAGAAAGTAAAATTGAATGATGAAATTCTAGAACGGGTGGTAAATGTTGAAAGCAAAGTGAATGACTTGCAAATGTTGAAGGTATGTCACATTTTTAGATCTAAGTCACTTTTTTTATAAATGTATGTCACTTTTTTAGGTTTATGTCACTTTGAAGAGATGCATGTCACTTTTTTAGTTCTATGTCACTTTTTGGAGACGTTTGTCATTTTTATTTTATTTTTGTGAAAATATTGAGAGAAATGGAATATGGAGATGATAGAGTTGATGTAGTTGATTTGGAAGGCCAAAATCTCTATATGTAATTTTTAATAAGAAAGTGACACAGTGTGTCACTTTTTGCTAAGTTTGCTAAGAAAGTGACACAGTGTGTCACTTTTTGCTATATCACTTTTTAGTATAAGTATGTCATTTTTAAGAGATTTAGGTCACTTTATATATATATATATATATATATATATATATATATATATATATATATATATGTTGCTAATGATACAGTGGACATGAAAAAGAATGCAACTGATTGTCCTAGTTTTTCATTGGGTATTGAGTTTGATTCGACTGGAAAAAGTATTGAGATGTCGGTTGAAACTCATGTGGGAAAGGTATTATTCAATTCCAAATGCATTGTATTTCTAATTTGAGATTTACTTAGATGTTATTGTGCACTATATAATGTGACTTATTTATTTTTGATTTAGTTTATTGATGAAGATATAATAAATTTTAATGAAGAGGACTGGAAGATTGTTGATGATGTTGCTACTCATAGTTAGCCAAAAAAATGCATCAAGATGTATTTTTTTCACACTTTATTTTGTGTTTTTACTTTGTTAGATCTATTTTTTGTACTGCAAAAAGTAATCTTTTGTACATTTTTATTCAGACTGTTGATGTAAATGATGATGATGTTGAATTGAAAGATGAGGATTGGCAAAAAACTGATGAGATTGCGGCAGCTGTTTTAGCTAAATATAAACTTGAAGAGACAATTGTTTGTTTGATTATTTTTTATTTAAAAAACTTATTTTTGTGTGTTCTGTACAATATAACTTGACACTTTTTAATTTTTTTGTGATATTTTAGACGGATGATGAAGTCATTCCGGATGCACTCTTGAAGAGGCAAAAGAAACCTGTCGCACTTCTTCAGTCCCCATAGGTTAATCAATATGATTCTACGGTGGGTACTTCTACAGCGGGAACTTCTACTGCGAAGCGTGTGGTGAAGGGTACGTTTGCATTCAAAGTTGGGTTGTGCCCCCCCATACGCACCAGATGTGGAAGCATTCGAGAGTTGGTACAAGAAATGGTTGATGACGAAAAACAAGTAAGTATGTGACATAATGTCACTTTTTAATAAGAAAGTGACGCATTATTTTTATCCAAATGTATTTTGTGTAAAAATTAAATCAACTATAGAGAAGATTTTTTATTAAAATTTGTTTATCTAACTTGCATACATTGTTCTGTTACTTTTTGAGCAAAAATTGACATAGCATGTCACTTTTAAGTTGCATACAAATGTTCTGTCACTACATAGCATATCACTTTTCTAACCCCAAGCTTCAATTCATATTCAAGGCAAAAAAAAAAAAACAATACATTAATGTTTGATCATGCTCAATAATTCATGTCACTTCATAATGCACAACAAATATCAAGTTATATTTTGCATTTAAATCAACCACATAGATGATTCTGATTCAAAATTGTATGTCTAACTTGCATACATTGTTTTGTCACTTTTTGAGCAAAAAGTGACAGACCATGTCACTTTTTAGATAAAAAGTGACAGAGCGTGTCACTTTTAGACAAAAAGTGACAAAGTGTGTTACTTTTCTATCTGAAGCCTCAATTCATATTTAAGACAAAAGAAAAATGATGCATTAATGCTTGATCTTGCATAATTCATGTCACTCCATAATTCACAACAAATATCAAGCTAAATCTTGTAATTAAATCAACCACAGAGAAGAATTTGATACAAATGTGTTTGTATAACTTGTATATATAATCTGTCACTTTTTACTAAAAAAGTGACATACTTGTCACTTTTTACTTTAAGTATGTCACTTTTTTAGTAAAATGTGACATAGTGTTGACGTCTGAACCTGCACCAGTCCACGTGCCAACAGATCTTCAGTCACTCCTCTGCCAGCTCGTATGTTACCTGCACACTAGGACGACCGTTAGGCACCAAGATCTCCGAAGAAAAGGGGTCCGGCGATCGTTGGCACTCCGACGATCAAGTCAACAGCCGGTATATAAAGAATACGCGGGGGCGGGAACAAAATAGGAGTGTGGGAGAGACAAGCAGGCAGAAGTTTGAGCAGAGTTTAGGGTGGGATTCGTAAGCGTAAAAAGTGCATACCTTGGAACAATCGGAGGCGTTGTTTTTATAGCGCAAGAATTCTAATTGATTTGGAAGACGAAATCAATTAGGTCCCCAATCGGGTTCTCCTTCCTTATGTGATAAAGATACCCGAGATCGCCTTCCTTTCTTGAGTTTATCACGTTGCATGATTTTAGGAGATCATGATTGTGTTTCCTTGTGGAGGTTCGTGCGCCCAATCCAACGCAATCTTTCTTTAATTACTTCTCTGGTTGCCCCGGCATATCGAGCTGCTTCTCGGTTACGAGTGATGCGAGGCCTGACGAGGTCCTATAGTTCGCATGCGGGCGCCAAGACTCTCCACATGACTCGCAGATTTCTGACCGAAGGCTTAGGCGCGTGACGGGCCCTTTCCCGGCCCTAGCAGGGCCCCGATAAGGTTCTTGATGGATTACGAATTGGGCCCTTACTGGGCTTAGATGGGGCCTGTGCTGACGTGGCGGCCGTATCGTAATCGTGTGGTAACAATAGTCCCCCAAGTCCAAGCCTATTATTTATGCTAGGCGAGGGACTTGTGAGGATAAGCAGAGTGTTCATGTGCCTCGCATGAAGTGTCTCTTAAGGTGGTTCGGCAGGGAGTAATGTGTCTCGCGGAAAGTGTGTACTACTCAGTAATGTGTCTCGCGAAAAGTGTGTACTACTCAGTATAGTCCCCCAAGTCCGAGGCCGAACATTCATGACGGGTGAGGGCTTACAGGGGACAGGCCAGCGCTGACGTGTTTTCTGATGGCGTGATTCTGTCTATCAAGTCTGTCACTCTCTGGTCAGGTAATCATGAGTTAGGAGGTGCGTGCATTAAATGTGATCGCGTGAGAGGGGCATATTGGGACGCGCGTGGAGCGCGTACGCCCCCTAATCATTAAATGCGTAGGTTTTGCTTTCCCGCCTGCTGCACCATTGAAGACACGCGTCGACCGTCCGTATGCCCTGATTTGAACGCTTGAGGTCTGCACGATGGATGAGTGAAAGCGTCTATATAAAGCCGGACCTTCATCCCAAAGTGGCACCTCCCTCCTACTGCCGTGCTTACTGTAGCCTTCCTGCCGATAGCTGGGACGCTTGATGCTGGTGTGCCATTTTAGCTGTAAAATCGAGGTAAGCGTTCAGACAGTGGTAGAAACTTGTTTGCATTGTTTAATTTCGTAGCCGCAATACGATTTCGTTATTCTGGTACGGCCAGATGTCTTCTGAAGGCGATGATTCGCAGAATCCGTCCGACGCTCCTACAAACCCTAGTATCATTGGGAGTGTCTCTTCGTCGGCCTCCACGTCGTCTTCTTCTCCTGGAGCCGCGGGAGGGGTGAATCCGGAGCCTCTGGCTCCGTCGATGAGTGGGAGAGAACGTAGTCTCCCTAGGCCGGCGGGGGAAGCAGTAGTGAAGGAGAAGTCGGGCGCTGGGGTGCCTGAAATGAGGGGATCGTTGGACAAGAGGGATGCTCCGGCTGCGAGGGCTCTGGACGAGGAGCTGAAACGGTCAGCGACCGAAGCGTCTATGGCTCAGTCGAGGATCACGGAGACCGAGTTGGAGGACATACGGTTGTCCTACGTTATTCCTTCGACCGTGACGCTCAGAGCCCCGAGCCCAGATGAGCGTGCCGACCATCCACCCGATGGGTACGTGTCGGTCTACGAGCCAGCGATGCAGCAAGGCCTTCGCCTACCCATGCATCCGTTCTTTCGCCAAGTGCTGAGGGACTGGAATCTAGCCCCTTGTCAAATAACCCCAAATGGCTGGGGGCAGATGGTAGCTTCCTACATTTTATGGAACGTTGTCGAGGCTGGAGGGAATCTGTCCCCCCGAGAGTTTGAGTCCATAAACCGCCCCTGCCGATCCGCCGGCTGGTACAACATATTTCCCCGGCCGGGGCAAAAATGGGGGATAGCTACTGATAGTCCCAACAAGGTGCACAACTGGAAAGAGAGGTTCCTATTTGTTGACGGGGACTGGGAATTTGCGCCAGAGGACCCTCTTCCGCATGTGTCCGTCCCTCGACATTTTGGGGATCTTGGTATAACTCCCAAAAATTACGTGAAAGTTTGGTTATGATTCCTGACTTGATGTATTTATTCCGTTTTGCAGATTGCGGGAAGCTACCGATCCCGAAGAGAAACCAAGGAGAGCTGAGGTTGAAGTGGGATAAGGTTTGGTCCCTCAGCAGCGAGTATCGCAGCCTTGGGAATCTCTTAAAAGACAATAAACTTTTGGCCGGTTGCGGACTCATGTGTAAGCCCCACTTGCTTCAGTGTTCTGATATTCTGGCGTGGAATGATTTGGGCGCTCCGTTCGTTTTTTAACGTATGCTCTCCTTTTTTTTTTTGTACAGCTTTTAGGTTCAGGAGCGTGCCCACACTCCACCTTGCCCGCCCTTCCAGCGGCGAGGGGTCCTCTGCTCAAGCGCCCGTCCGGGAGGCTCCTGGGCCATCACAGGGTATCCCGACCTCTGCGCCACCAGAGCCTGCCCTCAATCCGGCCGTTCCCCCTCCTCCTCCTTCTCCTTTGGCAACCGATCCGTCTCCCGGCCGCATCCCAGCCAAGGACAAGGGGAAGGGCATTGCCGAGGATACAGGCGATGCTTCTGCACGAAAGAGGAAGGCTCCCGCGCCCGAAGGGGGGTTTATGGGGGATGCACGCAAGTCGGGGCGAATCGAGAGTTTAAAGAAACCTGGCCCCTCGCCCGATCAAGGGAGCCCCGCCCGGACAACCCAACATCGGGGAGAACTGGAGACTGCTGTTTTGGAGATGCTTCCGGCCCATCCAGCGATGATGGCGGCCAGTGTGCACAAGTATTGGACCCCGAAATGGGAGAAAACTGTTGAGGGGGCCACCGTAAGGGAGCGGCTGAAGATGGCGGAGATGAACCTAATACGGGGCCTGGTGCTGAGCAAAGAGCTGTTCAGTATCGTGGAAAGTTATGATGGTCAGTGTCATGAGGAGGGGGCCAAGTCTGCCAAGTTGGCCGAGGAACTGAAAGCCCTTCAGCTCGAGAAGGCGTAGTTGGAGTCCGAAAGAGGGGGACTTCGGTTCAAGCTCGACGCCTCTGTAGGTAGGGAGGCGGCTATCAAGGAGAAATATGAGATCGAGCTGAAGGCCTCGAAAGAATGTCTGAAGGACGCCCGGGAGCAAAAGCGGGCCGCCGAGGCCTCTCAGAAGAACACCGAAGAGCTCCTGAAGAGTGCCGAGGAGGCGCAGACGCGTGCTGAAGAGGCCCAAAAGTCAGCAGAGAATCGGGCACTCGCAGTCGAGAAAGCTCTTGCGGACGCGACTAGCAGGATAGAGACTCTCGTCGCGGAGGAGGGCAAGTTGTTGGCGGACACGAGGCTGGAACTGGAGAGAGTCCGGGTCGAATGCGCGGTTGCCGGGGCTAAGGCGGTGGAGGCTTATCAGGACGCCTTCGTGGAGACGCCTGAGTATCAGGACGTTGCCCAGCGTTTGATGACAGCTGGGGACGAGCAGCTGGTGGAGAGCATCATGGAGGTTCATCCGGAGTGGGACCTCTCCTTTCTCAGACAGGGCCCTGCCGAGGATCAAGTTCATGACGCCGAGCCTGATACCGTAGGCGATCAGTCATTTCCACCACCGGAGGCAGGCCCGCAATGTGCCGACCCTTGAAGAGGCGGCGGGGCACTCATATTTTTTGTTTTATGCATGATTTAATTGAAAAAACAAAATTGGATTTGCCCTTTTGTTTATCCGACGATTCGATTCTGTGCACGTGGGAATCATTTTGGGAATCATTCCTCCTAGGATTGATGACGTAGATATCTGGTGGAATCCAGAGAATTGGCGTCTTCAACGCCTTGGGGAGGTGGGACGTTTGTGCGTCGTTCCAGGTTCCTTGGTATGACCGCATTTATTTATTATATTTGCACCTTCTCCAAAGTAGTCCTCTATAAATAGGATATGAGCCCGATTGGATTTCTCCTATCGTGGAACTGCTGCACATAACCTTTTATTACCGTGTGATCGAGATAGAGATAGAATTCGTGTGATGGTGACACGGCTGGCGGGCTGTCATCCAATATGCCCGTTAATCAACATTCAGAGGACCAAAGGATGTGCCAATCAACGTTCAGAGGACCAAACGTCCGGGGTGGGGGTTTAGGCTTAGCAGCCTTAGCCCGACCATCCTCTGAACGGTTGATGGGACATTGGGGGGGGGGTCTTCCACTGCCAAAAGAGGCACCAACAGCATTTTTTGAGCAGTGGCCTAATAAGCCATCAAATTAACTCATACATGGCTTGGGAGACTTCCTATTATGGTGAAGGTAGGTTCCCCAACCTGGACAGGACCGGCGGAGATCGGGGGGTGAGTTTAGTAGATCCATTTATGTGCTGACCCGGAGAGGCAGCGGGGTTTTCAGAACATATTACAGTTATGTCTTCTTTTGTATCGTATGAAATAAAAGGAATACCGTGTTATTTCCATATTCGCATGTGCTTGTCCTTATTGTGCCCCTGAATTGCCGGTTTGCTATGAATCTCATCGGCGTTTAGCGTTTCCTACGGAATTGCGAGCACGAATAGGAGGTCGCAAATTGCGCCCCCAGTAGCGTGAGGTGGTTCACGAGTCACGATTAATTTCTCTCGTTATCTAATGGACCATAGCGACATACGAACGAGTAAAATGTTTATCCAGCGATTTTGACAGAGCTGGCCGCGAACCACACACCCTCGCTGTCTGTTCGATTTTACTTGATTAATAACGCGTAAGATTGTTACCCAGCGGGTTGGTAGAGTTGGCCGCGAACCTAATTCCCCCACTGCCGAGTACCTTTTAGTTGCATGATTACGTGCATAGTATTTACCCAGCGGGTTAATGGAGTTGGCCGCGAACCACACTCCCTTGCTGCCGTGTACTTCGCGATTGCTTCCTTACGCGTAAAATATTTACCCAGCGAGTTAATGGAGTTGGCCGCGAATCACACTCCCTCGCTGCCGTGTACTTTGTAATTGCTTGATTACGCGTAAAATATCTACCCAGCGAGTTAATGGAGTTGGCCGCGAACCACACTCCCTCGCTGCCTTGTACTTTGTAATTGCCTGATTACGCGTAAAATATTTACCCAGCGAGTTAATGGAGTTGGCCGCGAACCACACTCCCTCGCTGCCTTGTACTTTGTAATTGCCTGATTACGCGTAAAATATTTACCCAGCGAGTTAATGGAGTTGGCCGCGAACCACACTCCCTCGCTGCCTTGTATTTTGTAATTGCCTGATTACGCGTAAAATATTTACCCAGCGAGTTAATGGAGTTGGCCGCGAACCACACTCCCTCGCTGCCTTGTTGTTGCTCTTCGTTTAGGGAACGCGTTGGTTGCATAAAAGACGAATATTTATTGAGCGGCGCCTAGTTTCCCGGCGTTCGGCAAATTGGAAAAGCCTCTAGAGAGACCAAAACAGTGCAGGAAAAAGATAAAACAGAAATGCCATTGGCAGGGTTTCAAGTTGTTGTGGCTGGGGTGATATCCTCGCGCTTGGTAGCCTTTCGTAATGCGTTCATGTAGCATGCCCGTGCCTCCGTCTGATTGCCGCGGATCTTCACTACCCCTCCAGGAGTCGGGAATTTCATCGACAAGTGGTGTATGGACGTAACTGCCTGTAAGTCTTTCAGCGCGGGCCTACCAAGAACATCGTGGTAGGCCGAACGAGTGTCCACTATTAGGAACTCCATGTATTTCCGGATGTGGCACGGCGGCTCCCCAAAGTCTACCGCCAGGGTGATTCTTCCCCGAGGAACGAGACTGTCCCCGGTAAAACCGAACAACGGCTCGGCGATGGCCGTCGGCTTGTGATCCACGTCCATCTGGTCGAACGTAATATCGAATAAGATGTTTACGGCGCTTCCGTCGTCAACCAGCATCCGTCCTAGGCCGTTCCTAGCGACAATGGCGCGCACCACTAGAGCATCGCAATGCGGGTAATGAATGCCGGATTCGTCATCTTCTGTGAATGTGATTGGCGGTATTCTAGGTCGATGTCCGTGTACCTGCCAACTTTCCAGGGGTTCCCCCCTGGCAGCCTTCGCATAGTTACGCCGTGAGTTCATTGTGTTTCCTCCGACGTACGACCCTCCAAAGATGGTATTTATCTCCCGGATGGGCGGGGCTCTTTGGGGCCTCTCGACCCTCGGCTGGTCCCTATTCCCCTCATTCCTTCCTTTTTCGCGGCGGGGTCCTTTATTGTGGCGCTGAGGAGGGGGCCTTCGCCCTTGCGCGGGCGGTCCTCGTCGTCTTTGCACCGCTTGTTCCCTCTCACCTGGCCCGTGGTTCCCGCGGTTGATTAACTCTCTTACATCGGGGCAGTCTTCTGTGTTGTGTACTCTGGTCCTGTGTATACGACAGAACTTAGGTGGGGCCTCCGTGGGTAAGGGGGCTGCTACTGGTGCCCGTGGGACTGGGGCTACCTCTATTTGATTGAACCTCCGATAATGGCTGTGGGCAGGATCTGGGGAACGCTTTCTCTGAAAACGGGTGAACCGAGGTTCTGGAGAGCGACGCCCCTCCCTCCTGTATCGGTCTCCTCTCTCCCTTTCAGCTCTCTCTCTGTTCTCGATCGTTTCTTCCGATCGGATTTCACGTTGTATCATGTCCACCAGCTGGCTGTAGACTTTTGGTTGACTATTTTGGACGTCTCTCCAGAAGGGAGTTCGCATGTGGAGCCCTGTTATCAACGCATCCAGGGCCTTCTCGTCGGTCACCGTTTCGATCTTGTTGATGATGTTGCTGAATCGTTTAAAGTAGCTTTTGACGGTTTCTCCCTCCTTTTGCCGGCTATCATTAAGTTGGGCGATGTCGGCGATCATCGTGCGGTTGCCGATGAAGGCGTTGACGAACTCCCTCTTGAGTTGTGGCCAACTTCGGATGCTCCCAGGTCTTAGCTTGTTGTACCACCTCTTCACATCACCAGTGAGCGTGGTATGGAAATTTCGACACTTCACTGCGGGAGATTGGCCCTGGAGTTTTGTCTTGTAGGTGTTAATGTGGTCCGTGGGGTCACCCCTCCCATTATACTTGTCCATGATAGGCATTCGGAAGTTGGCCGGCACCTCCATCGCCTTCATGTAGTTGGTGAAGGGTAGATTCTCGTCATCATCGTCCTCATAACACTCCAGCCTTTCCTTTTCGTCTTCGGTTTTTTCTTGATTCTTCTGGTCCTTCTTCTTCTCCGTACGGGCCTCGCTGTGCCCGCTGCGCCTGCTATGCGAGGGCTGGGGTGGCGCGATCGAAGACCCTACTCCCAGCCTGTCAAACACGCTAGCTGCAGGAACAGGATGGCTTTCTCGTACAGGGAAGGGTCTCCCTTTGTGGCCGTCCTGCGGAGGCTTTGGAGCCGGATTCTGGAGGCTCCGGTCATGAGAAACGGGGGGTTCTTCTCGAGAACCCTGGCTGTCCAGCGAACCAGTGGATGAGGGACTCCTCCGGGCACGACTGCGCTTGGGTCCATGTTGGAGGGATTGATTCTCCAACAGTTCAAGCGTGGCCTTCATCCGGGCGTTATCTATCTTGAGGTCCTGGTTCTCCTGCTCCATCGTTCGTTTCTTCTGATGCCTTCTCTTTCTGCGACGGGTAACGTTCTGTAAGTCCTGAACGTTCTCCTGTCGCAGGTTGGTATGGTGGGACTCCACCTCCTCTTCTGTAGACTGTTCGGACGTCATGCTTCTTCGGGTAGAAGACACGTTTTACCAAAAGCACTGGGTCGTGTAAGGCTTCTCGGTTCCCACAGACGGTGCCAATCGCCAATCTGTTGACGTCTGAACCTGCACCAGTCCACGTGCCAACAGATCTCCAGTCACTCCTCTGTCAGCTCGTATGTTACCTGCACACTAGGACGACCGTTAGGCACCAAGATCTCCGGAGAAAAGGGGTCCGGCGATCGTTGGCACTCCGACGATCAAGTCAACAGCCGGTATATAAAGAATACGCGGGGGCGGGAACAAAATAGGAGTTTGGGAGAGACAAGCAGACAGAAGTTTGAGCAGAGTTTAGGGTGGGATTCGTAAGCGTAAAAAGTGCATACCTTGGAACAATCGCCACATCCGTTGTTTTTATAGCGCAAGAATTCTAATTGATTTGGAAGACGAAATCAATTAGGTCCCCAATCGGGTTCTCCTTCCTTATGTGATAAAGATACCCGAGATCACCTTCCTTTCTTGAGTTTATCACGTTGCATGATTTTAGGAGATCATGATTGTGTTTCCTTGTGGAGGTTCGTGCGCCCAATCCAACGCAATCTTTCTTTAATTACTTCTCTGGTTGCCCCGGCATATCGAGCTGCTTCTCGGTTACGAGTGATGCGAGGCCTGACGAGGTCCTATAGTTCGCATGCGGGCGCCAAGACCCTCCACATGACTCGCAGATTTCTGACCGAAGGCCTAGGCGCGTGACGGGCCCTTCCCCGGCCCTAGCAGGGCCCCGATAAGGTTCTTGATGGATTACGAATTGGGCCCTTACTGAGCTTAGATGGGGCCTGTGCTGACGTGGCGGCCGTATCGTAATCGTGTGGTAACACATAGTATGTCACTTTTTATAAGTATGTTATTTTTATTATAAGTGTAATTGTATGTGACATATCTTTTTTGTAATGCAGAGTTAGTAATTTCAATAATGACAATATTAAGATTAGCCCTTCCTTCTACTTCAGCGATATTGCAATCTCTTCTAAAATGTGGTTGTATGAATTAGTGACAATCAATGAGGCTTTGGATGACTCAGTAAGTTTTTGTTTGTTAGTTGTTTGGTTTAAGATTTATGTATATAATTTATTAATACATTGCTGTTTCTTTTTATACACTTGTTTTGTAGCATATTGATGTATGTTTTTATTAACTACGAAAGATGTAAAGTAAGGTATGGGAATGGTATGAAAATCAGTGCTACAACAACGGATTTTGCCTTTGACAGCTAAGTTAGGAGGTTGTATGAAATTTTTTCAAATGATACACTAGTCCTTGTTAAGCAAACTTTTCTACACTCGTATCCAATTGGATTGTACATGCCTTGCAACACAAGTTGGCGAGAAGTTGACCATGTCTTTATGCCTTTGAGGATGTATAACTCGGCTCATTGGCTTCTTTGTCATTTTGATATCAAGGAGATGTGCTTGAATATATATAATTCATACAATAAGTTTATCAAGAAGCCTGATGTACTTGAAGCTGTGCAACCATTTTCAGTTATGATGATTCCTCATCTTTTGTATAACACTGGATTCTTTGACGGCAAAAATATTCCAGAAAAAGAGGCGCTAAAATCACTTGTTGTAAAGTTGGTTCCAAAACTACCACAGCAAAAGAACGAGTTAGTTTGCTTTTTAATAATTTGACTTTTTATATGTTGAATAGATAGAAATGTATGGTTTGCCTTCAATTATTGGTTAATGTTCAATTTTGTTTGTTGCAGTGATGATTGTGGAATCTATGTCATTAAATATGCTGAGTATTTCATCAATTCAATGTTGAAAGAAATGCCAAAGACATTCAATATTGCACAGATTCGAAAATACTTGGCCACTGAATTGTACGTGTATGCCAAGAAGAAGCAAGTGGAGAATTACGATACTGATAATGATTAGGTGCCAAAGGATATTTGAAAAGACACTGCAATTTTTTTGTAAATAATATTTTTGTACTAGGACTACATGTTACATGTAAATGTAGTATATATGGTGAATGTAGTTTCATGTAAATGAGATTAACAATGTAGGTTTTGAAAGTTTCTTTGCAAAAAATATAAGTACAAAATATTTTTGTATACAGGTGACATGCTATTCATGTTGACAAAACATGATTATATTGGATGATTTTTATCAAATTGTTGAATATAGATGGTAGAAGTGGATCTAATTGGTATATTACTTTAAGTATAGAAATCATGTATATACTTTGACAGCCAAGTTAGGAGTTTTAATAATGAACAAACGACAGTGCGTCACTTTTCATTATAAAAGTGACAGTGTGTGTCACTTTTTGTTCTAAAAGTGACATAGTGTGTCACTTTTTGTTCTTAAATTATGAAAAACATGTATACACTTTGACAGCCATGTTAGGGGTTTTAATAACGAACAAACGACATAGTGTGTCACTTTTCATTATAAAAGTGACAGTGTGTGTCACTTTTTGTTCTAAAAGTGACATAGTATGTCACTTTTTGTTCTTAAATTATGAAAAACATGTATACACTTTGACAGCCATGTTAAGGGTTTTAATAACGAACAAACGACATAGTGTGTCACTTTTTATTCTTAAATTATGAAAATCATGTATACAGTTTGACAGCCATGTTAGGGGATCTAATAACGAACAAACGACATAATGTGTCACTTTTCGTTATAAAAGTGACATAGTGTGTCACTTTTCATTATAAAAGTGACAGTATGTGTCACTTTTTGTTCTTAAATTATAAAAATCATGTATACACTTTGACAGCCATGTTAAGGGTTTTAATAACGAACAAATGACATAGTGTGTCACTTTTTGATATAAAAGTGAGATAGTGTGTCACTTTTTGTTCTTAAATTATGGAAATCATGTATACACCTTGACAGCTATGTTAGGAGTTTTAATAACGAACAAAAGACACAGCTATGTTCTAATGAACAATTATGTGGTGGCTTCTGTCTGCTTGAGCGGATATAATTTAGTCTCTGTCCACTTGATCAAACACTATTCAGTATTAAAAAAAACTTGAAAAGAAAAACCAATATGCTTGTTTCATTGTTTGAAAAGTGACACAAATGTAACTTTTTGTTCTAAAAGTTACAATTTCAGTATTTATCAAATTTCTTTAATAGGTGAAGTATCATGTATACCATTAGTGTTAAATGATAAGTTTTGCATTTCACTATAATGTCATGACCTATAAAAAAGCAAAACGCATGAATGTTAACACTATTTTGAATAGAAAAATCAATAAGAATGAATAAGTAATACTTTTCAAATAAAAAATAAAAAAACTCATAAATCTTGGAATTTTCTTTTCTTTTGTGGCTTCATCTTCAAAGGTGCTGGAGTTTGACACGATCTTCGATTATGGCCGTACTTTCTATATCTACCACATTTTGTACTTTACTTTTTTTCTCCTTTTAATGGTATTCTTTTCTCTTTAGGTCGTCCAGATTTCTTTTTTGGATCAGGAGCCAAGACTATTCTTGCTTTTACATCATCTGGTATATTCCAATCATTGCGATCTACAAGTGGGTAAACTGTACCACTGTATGTTTGAACGTACATCTCTGTTGTGTAATATATTGAACAATACAAATATGAATCGTCCTTTATCTTTGCAATAACTGCCAATGCGTGTGCACATGGGATTTTGTCCACTTGGAATTGATTGCATGTACACGTCTTTTCTTCAATATTCATCAAATATGAGGCACAAACATCATTGACTTGGTATATTATTGAACTTGAAGCCGATGCCTGTGAAAATAATGCAAGAAAACAATGTATTAATAAACTACGACAATTAAATCATTATTTCATGATGTTTAACTTCAACTTACTGAAAAAATGACACACCATGTCACTTTTTACTTAGAAAGTGATAAACTATGTCACTTTTATAGATAATCATATTTTCATTACAATAACAATCAGATTTAATTAGATTTTAAAATCATAAACCTTCTACTGATATGTAATTATAAATAGAGTCATAGGCGATATGAAATTTAAGTCATGCCACTTTTTACTAAGAAAGTGACACACTCTGTTACTTTTTATTCAAAAAGTGACACACTATGTCACTTTTTTAGATAATCATAATTTCATCACAATAACAATCAGATATAATAAGATTTCAAAATCATAAACCTTCTACTGATATGTAATTATAAATAGAGCCATAGACTATATAAAATTCAAGTCATGCCACTTTTTACTAAGAAAGTGACACACTATGTCACTTTTTACTCATAAAGTGACACTCTGTCACTTTTTTAAATAATGATAATTTCATCACAATAACAATCAGATATAATAAGATTTCAAAATCATAAACCTTCTACTGATATGTAATTATAAATAGAACTATAGACGATATGAAATCCAAGTCATGCCACTTTTTGCTAAGAAAGTGACACACTCTATCACTTTTTATTCAAAAAGTGACACACTATGTCACTTTTTTTAGATAATCATAATTTCATCATAATAACAATCAAATATAATAAGATTTCAAAATCATAAACCTTCTACTGATATGTAATTATAAATAGAGCCATAGACTATATGAAATCCAAGTCATGCCACCTTTTACTAAGAAAGTGGCACATTATGTCACTTTTTACTCAGAAAGTGACACACTTTATCACTTTTTTAGATAATCATAATTTCATCACGATAACAAACATATTTTAAAATCATAAACCTTCTACTGATATGTAATTATAAATAGAGCCATAGACGATATGAAATCCAAGTCATGCCACTTTTTACTAAGAAAGTGACACACTTTATCACTTTTTACTCAGAAAGTGACACAATATGTCCCTAGTTGGTATATGCATGTTTTCATCACAATAACACTCAGCATATAAATGATATTTAGTTAATGCAATTTATAGCCTTTTACCTTCAATTTCTTTGATTCCATGGATTTCTCTCTCAATATTTTTTCTTGTTTGTTTGCAAGTTTTGTGAAGGTTGTCCGCGCATCGTTTAAGTGCTTCACAAACCATTCTTGTAACAAATATCTTAAGGATTCCAATAAAAGTTCTATAGGACAACCTTTTGTTGTTTTTGTTATCGAATTTACTGATTCAACTATATTTGAAGTCATTGTGGAAAACCTGCTATTTGTCATGTACGCCCTTGACCACTTGTGATAACAAATTTCTTCATGCATAAAGAATAATCAAAATATTAATCATTTCTTGTATACAATGTTATTATGCATTCAAAATAAATATTTTTGAACATACCAGATGTGATCGAATCCCTTTGTGGATTTCATCGAGTTGTTTCATATGGAACTCAAAATCATTTTTCGTGTAGGCTCTAGCAGCTCTATTGAATGGTTGTGTAATGTTCTTTCCATTTCTTTTGCCAAATGTTGACTTTAAATTTTGTAGCAGGTGGTAGGAACATAGATCATGCATCGAATTCTTATACACCTTCTGGATTGCACTTTTTATGCTTTTATGACCATCTGAGATTATACACAATCATTCTCGCTCACAATAAGCTTCTTTTAACATAAGTAAGAACCACTCCCATGAATCATTAGTTTCTAAGTCACCAACTCCAAATGATAATATGAAAATGTTGTTGTTTGCATCTTGTGTACATGCTGTAAATAATGTTCCACCATAATTTCCCTTTAAGAACGTACCATCAATCACTATTATAAGTCTGAAATACTCCCACCCCTGAATAGATGCTTCTAATGCCATGAAGAGGTATTTAAATTTGTTGTTGTCGTAAGTCTCAATTCTTGTAATTGATCCAGGATTTGTTTGTTCTATCATGTATAAGTACTTTGGAACATTTTCATAAGACTCTGTCGAATCTACTCTCACCAATTCCAAAGCTTTCTCCTTAGATCTCCAAGCTTTCTCGTAACTCATCGACACTCCGTATGTATTCATCATGTCACTTATTATGTCTGCGGGAGTGTATGTTGTTTTTGTTGAGACATACTTGTACTTGATGCATTCTCCTACTATTGAGCTTGTTGCTTGACGGTGATCTGCCAAGATGATGTTATTTGAGCATGTGTGATCGTTTCTCATATATCTTATTTTGAACATTTATGTTCCTCCAAGTCTTGAAGCTCTAAAACTCCATTTGCAATTATCATCTATGCATTTCAGCACATATTCTTTATTGTCCGACTTACTTACCTTGAACTGAAAGTTTTTATGTATCGCATACAACGAAATACTTTTCTTAACCAATGTCTTGTTCCTAAAAACCTTTTTCTCTGCAATTTCATTCATACTAACAAATGAAATAATTTTACTACCTGTTTCATTACTCATTTCTTCAACCTCCGGTATGCATGAAGAAACATCAACAACTAAGTCTTCAATACTTAGTAGATTTTGAACTGAGGTTGTTGCCGAACCATGAGTTTGAAAAACTTGTAATTGCATCATGTCATTTTCTTCACCAGTAGCAGCTTCTGAAAGTTGTATGTCTTCAAAACTTTCAATTCTTTGACATAATGAAACCGGTGTGACATCTATGCACAAAGGAAAGCTTGCAAGAAGTTTCTCCATTCTTTTGAGCTCTAAATAAAATGTGAGGGAATTATTGTCTGAAATCTTCATCAGAGACTGGTTTTTCTTCACCTTATATTGTATTGTTATTGAGTGTGTTGCTGGACTTACGTTTGTAACTGAATATATCATGCCATTGAGTTCGCAGTATGTGCATTCTATTGGAACGACAATTCCAGCCATTTTAAAATTTATATATTGGTTACCTTGTTCCCATTTCCCTCCATAATGGTTGAATACATTGATTCTATCCATATCTGCAAAAAAACACCGACATATGATACATTAATGTTTGATCATCCTCAATAGATGTATCATTAAGTAAAAAGTGCTTCTATCTCCAAGCCTCAATTCATATTCAAGACAAAATAACGATATATTAATATTTGGTTGTGCTCAATAATTCATGTCACTTCATAATGCACAACAAATATCAAGTTAAATCATGCATTTAAATCAACCACATAGATGATTTTGATTCAAATTTGTTTCTCTATCTTGCAAAATTGTTTTGTCACTTTTTCAGCAAAAAGTGACAGAGCATGTCACTTTTTGAGCAAAAAAGAGCATGTCACTTTTTGAGCAAAAAATGACAGAGCATGTTACTTTTCTATCCCCCAAGCTTCAATTCATGTTCAAAGCAAAATAACGATACATTAATGTTTGGTCATGCTCAATAATTGATGTCACTTCATAATGCACAACAAATATCAAGTTAAATCATGTAATTAAATCAACCACATATGTGATTTTTTATTCAAATTTGTTTCTCTAACTTGCAAACATTGTTTTGTCACTTTTTGAGAAAAAAGTGACAGAGCATGTCACTTTTCTATCCCCCAAGCCTCATGTTCAAAGCAAAATAACGATACATTAATATTTGGTCATACACAATAATTGATGTCACTTCATAATGCACAACAAATATCAAGTTAATTTCTGTATTTAAATCAACCACGGAGATGATTTTGATTCAAATTTGTTCGTTTAACTTGCATATAATGTTCTGTCACTTTTTAGACAAAAAGTGACATAGCATGTCACTTTTCTATCCCCCTAGCCTCAATTCATATTCAAAGAAAAATAACGATACATTAATGTTTGTCTAAGTTATAAACAATGTTCTGTCAGTTTTTAAGCAAAAAGTGATATAGCATGTCACTTTTTAGGCAAAAAGTGACAGAGCATGTCACTTTTCTAACCCCAAGCCTCAATTCATTTTCAAGACAAAAAAACGATACATTAATGTTTAGTCATGCTCAATAATTCATGTCACTTCATAATGCACAATAAATATCAAGTTAAATCATGCATTCAAATCAACTACATAGATGATTTTGATTCAAATTTGTTTCTCTAACTTACATATATTATTCTGTCACTTTTTGAGCAAAAAGTGACAGAGTATGTCACTTTTTAGGCAAAGAGTGACATAGCATGTCACTTTTCTATCCACAAGCCTTAATTCATATTCAAGACAAAATAACAATATATTAATGTTTGGTCATACTCAATAATTCATATCACTTCATAATGCACAACAAAATCAAGTTAAATCTTGTATTTAAATCAACCACATAGATGATTTTTTATTCAAATTTGTTTCTCTAACTTGCATACATTGTTCTGTCACTTTTTGAGCAAAAAGTGACAGACCATGTCGCTTTTTAGGCAAAAAGTATCCACAAGCCTCAATTCATATTCAAGACAAAATAACAATACATTAATGTTTGGTCATGCTCAATAATTTATGTCACTTCATAATGCACAACAAAATCAAGTTAAATCTTGCATTTAAATCAACTACATATATAATTTTTGATTCAAATTTGTTTCTCTAACTTGCAAACATTGTTCTGTCACTTTTTAAGTAAAAAGTGACAGAGCGTGTCACTTTTTAGGCAAAAAGTGACAGAACATGTCAATTTTCTATCCCCCAAGCCTCAATTTATATTCAAGATAAAATAACGATACATTAATGTTTTGTCATGCTCAATAATTCATGTCACTTTATAATACACAACAAATATCAAGTTAACTCATACATTTAAATCAACTACATAGATGATTTTGATTCAAATTTGTTTTTCTATCTTGCAAATATTGTTTTGTCACTTTTTGAGCAAAAAGTGACAAAACATATCACTTTTCTATCATCTAAGCCTCAATTCATGTTCAAAGCAAAATAATGATACATTAATGTTTGTTCATGCTCAATAATTGATGTCACTTCATAATGCACAACAAATATCAAGTTAATTCCTACATTTAAATCAACCACAGAGATGATTTTGATTCAAATTTGTTCGTATATCTTGCATATAATGTTCTGTCACTTTTTAAGCATAAAGTGACAGAGCATGTCACTTTTTGAACAAAAAGTCATATTCTTATTGATATTTTTACAAACACATTGTATGCACCCCCGTATTTGGTAACTGATATTCGCAAATATGTTTAGAAGACTTTACTCAATACTAATGATTTATAAAAAAGTGAATAAAGAAGGATTTGTCTACATTGAAATCGAAATATGATATAATTTAAATCAAAATCATTTGTATGCATTTACTAAGCATGTTATTGAATATCTCCAATCAAAAATCAGAAAATTATCTAATTCAAATAGAAAGTATGAAGAAGAAATAAAATTTAGCATATTACTTGAGAATTTTGAATTTGAATTCTGATTTTGTGTTGAATTGGCGAAGAAACAATGAGAAATCCTTAATAATAATGTGAAAGAGATCGGTTTTATTATGAATTTTGGTTTGTAGAGAATTTGGATATGTTTTCGGGTTGATTATGGAATGAAATTGGAATTGATTTACTCTTTACCGTATTACTTACGGTTGTAATAGTTTAGGGTGATTTTCCAAAAAATCCTCAATTTTATGGGTATTTGTGTAATTTTTCTTAAATTTTTTTTGTGAATATTACATCCACTACTTACCAATATTAAAATAATTCAAAATCTAACAATTTAATTTATTTATTCCAAAAATACTACATAATTAATATTATATTAATTAATAAAATAATGAATTAAAATCAAATAGACCAAGACCACGTGAATTCTCAAATTTGTGATTGAGTAATCGATTATTTGCACAATAAACCCTTCATCTTTATAATATCTCTACTTTAGTCCCTATACTTTCTCTTTCCTTTCAATTTTGTCTTTTTTATTTGCAACCCAAGTCCTTCAATTTTTAAATTTTTGCAAGTTGGTCCCCATATTTATATTTTTATGTCAATTTAGTCCTTTGTATCACTATTTGATACATATGTTACAAATAATATTGTGTATCAATATTTGATACAGATGTTACAAATGATATTTTGTATAACTGAATATGTTACTGAATATGTTACAGATTATATTATGTTATTTTACACACCACATGTTATATAAATTGGTATTATATATCACTGATATTACGTATATTACAAATGATGAAATCATTAGTTTTATTTGTTAAATTTGGCATTGTGTTACATATCTATATCATACTGATGTTACACAATATTAATAAATTTTTTAGAGACCAATGTGTATATTAATACGAACTTGTTGGAGTTTAGAATTGGTTTTGCAGTTGTAATAGTTTTTATTCAGTATCGCGATCTGATACAAATGTTACAAATGATATTGTGTATCACTGTTTGATACAGATGTTACAAATAATATTTTGTATCACTGAATATGTTACAGATTATATTATGTTATTTTACACAACACATGTTACATGAATTGATATTTTGTATCACTGATATTTTACATTTTAATTTGTAATACAGATTGTTACAAAATATCATTTGTAACATTTGTATCAAACATTGATACACAATATCATTTGTAACATATGTATCAAATAGTAATACTATAAAGGACTAAATTGATATAAAAGTATAAATATGAGAATCATTACACATTAAAATACATCCCATCTCAAACAAAAAAAAAAAAAGCCCACTTCTTAAATGACCAATTCCAAAAGAGCCAAATCCAATTGGATTTATTTATCTTTTGTCCATTTTTTCTGTTTATTTCATAATCTATAAATTATAATTTTTTATGAATTTTGATTTGTTATTGAGTGATGACTAATGATGTTCACTTGATTTTGTGAAATTATTTCAACTTTCAATAAGTAGAAAAAGAAAAAAAAAGTGCTTAGTGTTATGAAACTAGAAAAATAGAGAGAAAAAGAGAAGAGAATAGAGAGAGTTAAAATTCAAGTCTGTTAATTTATTATAACAATGACACTTATTTATAGGGTTCCAAAGGGAGTTACAACTTGATTAGAATTCACTCTTCTGGAGTTAGTAGATAACTATATAGACATCTAGATACAACTAAATAATCATTCATCATTATCTATAATTTTACAACACTCTCCCTTGAATGACTTATTACACAATAACTGCTTCGTTGTTTGGCAAAAATCCAATGGGACAAAAATACCGAAAGAAAAAAAATTATCAAAAATTGGAGTACTCAAATGCTGCCTCATTAAAACCTTGTTAGGAAAACCCAGTGGGACAAAACCTGATCGAAAGAAAAAGAGTACAACTACTCCACCTGATTTCAACCAATGGAAAAAAAAAACATGTATTGAGCTATACATATCTTGTGCGCCAATGTCTTCAATGTCACTATCTTCTTAGAATTTGTATAAAACAATTCTGGAGAAATGTGCTCCATGTTATAACCTCCAGCAATATCATCTTTATATAATCAGCATGATGGTTTGATGCTATTATATTAAAAATAGATCTTGTTGTTGTTCCCTTCAGGGGTCTCATATACAATTTATAATACATGGGAGTATAATCATAGGATTATGATGAAAGTAAATATTTTGTAGGTTATAGACATCCATAACTATAAAAATTATAACACTTCTAATTAGATATCATTTACACAAAGAATATGTCTCATTAAAACCTTACTAGGAAAAAATCATGTGGGAAAAAATCATAGTAAAGGAAAAAGAGTACATAATTCTTTTCATACGCCATGCAAATTGCCTCATTAAAAACCTTGCCAAGAAAACCCAATGGGACAAAACCTCAGTCAAGGAAAAGAGTACAATGCGTATTACTCCCCCTTATTATAATATTAGTTCAGATCTGTACTTTGATCGATTGAGTTTCTCGAAAAGTTGAACTATATGCTTCAGGCATATTAAATCCTCCAGGGATTTATAAACATTGTTTTATTAGTCATACCAGATGAGTTGGTTATAACAATATTCATTATATGTATATATGTCGTGCATTGACAGACTAACAAGATATCGACTTATGATTGCTCTACATAAGCATTTGCAAAATTCATAATGTTAAAAGTCGTGCATTACATGTTACGACTTCATTTTTCCATTTCCTTTTCGCATAAATATACACATTTAGGTACTCCGACTATAGGTCCAGAAACTTCAGGTTTCTCTAGTCAGTTCAATTTACTTAGATTACATCATTTTATTTGGCCAATTAATTCTTTGACAGATTTCTTTCAATATCCTTGCTACCTTTCATAATATGAATCGCTTCTTTATATACAAAAGTGTTGTCAACAATATTTATCTTTGAATCCATTTCTTTCTCATAACGACATAACTTAACGAGATCTTTTCATTTTATTATTTCAGCTAGCTGAACCTCTTCTAGGGTTTTTATAATTAATTATGTTTATATACTCTCCAAGAGTATACACCTCCTCAATAGGACCATCTTTATAATTGGCTCCATTTTTTATTTGAGAATTTTTGGAATCAAATGTCACCACACTTCAGGCGTGTCATTAATTTACTTGATATAATGTTAATGGATTGTCCTTCAAGGACGCTAATATAAATTGGAGCATTTAGAGCTGGTATATGAGATTTGATTTAATCTCTTTGGTCAGTAAATGCATCTGTCAATTGTATAACTTACAAATGAGTTATTTGTCGAACTTCTGGTTCATATTGTCTTGTGCAAGGATCTAGAAAATATAATATACTGTATTTTCATGTATTCTTTCTAGCTACTTAATTTCTCTCCCCTAATGTTAAGAAAACTGTCTTATCAAAATGACATTCGAAAAACCATATTATAAAATATCACTCGTTAGGACTTAAGATATTTTATAATGTTCCATACTAAACACGTATTCTCAACATTTTTCAAAGTCCATCTCAGTACACTATGGTGGACCGATTATACATATATTGCACTATAAAAAAATCATTAGATGGATAATATTAGGCTCTGACCATAAGGCAACTATAGCGGGGGTAACTTTGATGTTAACATGATGCGTATAAGTGTTTTTGCATATAAAATAGCATTCCCTAGACAAAAATGGGAAGCACTTTGTTCTCAATAGTAATAGTTTAGAATTTAATTGGAGGCGTTGAAAAACAATATTGCTAAACCATTTAAAATCATCTCAACTGATATTTATTAAAAGTTTGAAATTTAGATTCACTAGTATTGACAAGACACATCACCGTCTTGGTTGTATAATCTAAAAATTTTGCTCATAATTTAAAACTTGAACAAGTAATCTCGCAAACTTCAAGTTGCGAATAATAACACCATATAATCATCTAGTAAATGTATCTATTAGATACAAATAATATATAGATAGTCAACATCGAGGGTGATGGGACCCCATAAATCACCCTAAATAATAGATAGAGATTACTATTATACTTTATGAAATCCATTTAGGCATTCTTGAGATTTTAATGCATGTGCTTATGCTCGAAGCTTAATTAGAGATAATGAAGTTCGCAAAACATATAGATTTGATTGACCATCGAGAGAGGCTTTCGATTAATTTAAGAACGTCGATTTTCAGTCCAAGGTAATTAAAAGCTAAAAAGTGATTAACAGATAATTGAGTAGAACGTGTCGGTGGATTCGTGAATCCTAGTATTGTTAAACTTTAATTCGTTCTCATTTTTCAAAGTTGCTTTTTATTAATTTCAATTTAATTAAAATAGTCAATTTAGTTTAGAATCATAAGAACCAAAAATTGAATATGTAAACAATATGCAATTAAATTGTAAACAACCAAAAGGACTTATAATTGTCTATTTTTATGAGTCCAGATAAGTACAAAATTGTACTTATCAGTTACCAATAGAAGCATAAGAATAAATGTTACCAACAGACGAATCAACACCCTTAACATGTAGAAATATTTTCATGGGAGTATCAAACTTTCTTCATGGTCACCTTATAATTAATTCTCACATAGACCTCATATATTAGGAAGTCGAAACAATAAATCAACAATAACATTTTAAAGTGTCATAGTCATGTATCGAACGAATGATAAAATCTAAAAGTAACCTAGATGATAATTATAAATGTCACCAACAAACAAACCAACACCCTTAACATGCGTAGGTATTTTCATACAAGAGTAACACCTGTTGTTCAAACTAAGCCTACACACATATGATAAATTGGTGCATAATACTCATAAATTGGTTCAATAGGGAATATAAACCCACATCATTGTAGTTACAAGTTAAGGTCATAATACTCAGAATGTTGAATATTCACACATGCACGTAGCAAATACAGTGGAAAAAATTTCCTAAATATAAAGTATATTTCATTTTCTCAAAGATGAAAAAACTCCCTAAATCTTAAATAGCAAAATGACCATCATATAAAAAAAAAAAAATCATACCAAAAATGTGTTCAGATGATGTACGAATCATTAAACACAAGTAAAATAATAAATTTTATTTTTTATTTTTGAAACCAATTAGAAATATTCACTTAAATAAATGAAAATACAAAAAAAAAAAAAAAACAAAAATTCTTATTTCCTTGTTTCATGGGTAGGTTGAATTTCTTCTTCTTATGTGTCCTCTTCCGTTGTTCAGAGCCACAGTTAAATTTTTTTTTAGATGACATATTATGTCTGAATATGTTGTTTCGCTTGGTTTTGCTGCAGTTGCTATGACATGGTGCCATCTTCACACTTCTGTAAGAACGACAAATAAACTCATCTACATTTGTTACAGAAAAGAAAATGATATAAGGCTTAGTTTGGTATTGTTGTGCTTTTAAGAGAATCAGCTTCTGCTGTGCTGTAGATAGAATCAGCTGTGGGAAGAATCAAATAAGTGTTTGGTAAACTCATGTTTTAAAATTGCTGTATGTTTCAAAAGCAGCGTTTGAGCGTTTGGTAAATAAAAGTGATTTATTGCTATAATGGTATTAAATTACTAAAAAGGACATTGATTATAATAATGTTATTTTGTATTATTATTATTATCACGAGTTGTAAAATTTATTTTTTTCTTTTACACTAATATGTAATATTGTCAAATATTTTTTTAACAAAAAAATACATTCACTATTGTTATTTTAAAATAAAAATAATAAACAAGTAATAAATTTCAAATTTTATAAAAATTACAAAATAAAAGCATAGTTATATAGTGAAAAAATTAATTAAATTTATATTATTTTTTATGCATCAAACTTGCATCAATTCGATTTCTCAATTTTTCTATTTTCATATAATAGAAAAAACCAAATAATCGTAGATCGAATGTTTGATTCGGTAATGTTGATTCGTGAAGGTTGAAGAAGAAGGAGGATGAGGCATATGGAGATAACGTGAAAGTATGTAAAAAATAAACCTAGAATATTAAAGGAATTAGTTTAATTAATTAGGGGTGAAATTGGTATTTTAATAATATATAAATTTAAAAGCTAAAAGTAGAATCTAAAAAGCTACATTTTTGCTGCTTCTCAAAATTTGCTGTCAGGTAAGTCAGATTATTCTATAATCACTTTTAAAAAATTTGCCAAATGCCTAAATCAACTTCTAATTGTTTGAGAATCAGAAGTTAGGCTTCAAAATCATTCGCAAACGGGGCCTAAATATATTTAGCTATTAAAAATACAACAAATACAAGAACTGACTTGAGCGAAATTCAATAGATCTTGATCGTGATGTTAAGAGCAAATTTTCCGATGAATGAAAATGGGGATTTTTGATTTAGCGTATATCAGTTTTATTCCAGAGATATTTTACTAATACCGAGGAGAGGAGATATGAAAGATTGGAAGAAATTGGAAAAAGAAGCATTGAAAGATGTGACTCTGCAAGGGTAATTTTGGAAGTTCACATTAATTGCAAAATTTGATTAATTGTTGATAAGAAATGATGCCATAAATTCAGCAATTCAATTACAGATTGAATTTGAATTAAGGTTAATTAAATTATATATATACAGTAATATTAAATGAAAAAGGATAATATTGATAATTTTTATATTATCCAATAAAATTCTAAATTAAAAAAAAAAAACTAGGTAGGGTTTCTAATTTTCTCATTTTAATGTGTAAATGATTTAAATTTTAATTTAGCCCACTTAAAAAGTGGGGTAATTTTTTGTTTGAGATGTGATGGATTTTAAGTGATAATTAGGAATCCTACCTTATTTATTTATTTATTTTTTTTATCAAATTGTAGATTTACTTGATTATTTAAAATTTGTTAATATTACTAAATAATATGTGGATTTACTGTATTTTATTAATTAACCATTAACATAATTATTTCAATTTCAAATTTCAAATATTAACAGATTTGCTATTTTTAAGGCCCAGTCTTTATCATGCTTAATTAAAAGCACCAATATTAAAATTGACCTAAATAGTCTTGATGTTTTTTAGGAATACACGTAACACAATAAAAATGGCATGGAATATGGCAATTTTTGTTACGTATTAATGTTAATTGTGTTACATATTAATGTTAAGTTATTGAAGTCACATGTTACATGATGGTATTATTGTTGTTCATATATTCACGATAACTGAATTATGTATTCATGTTATTTATAGAATCTAACGTGTTACTGGATGATGTTATATTCACTGTCTAATCAAGTAGTAATAAAAACATGTATCTAAGTTACATGGTATGTAGTCCACGTGTTTGTGTTATATATTATTTTTTATTGAAAAAACTCCCATGCCATGGAATGGTACTATTACCATCAATCACATATGTTAACTAATGGAATCGTGTATATGTGTTAGTATGTTAGATATGTTATTTTCATATCTTCACTTGTTACTAGAGGGTGTTATATGACATACTTTCTTTATCCAATATTGTATATATGTTACATGATCCAATATCGTATATATGTTACATGTTTAGTTGCGTTACATGACAAGGTTAAGATATATTTTCAAGACAGATTAATTGATGAATAATATATTGACATACTTTCTTTATATTCTTATATTATAGGAGGAGGAATACATCATACATCCTAAGCAATGGTGCATCGGTAAAGTAAATGCGTTCTCGAATGCTAATGTGTTCAGCATATTAGTTAGAAGAATGTCAGAATCTCAAAGGGCAATGTTTTTAGACACGTGCTTCGGTCACCTTCTTCATGCAAATGAAATTTCATTGAATCACCAGCTAATTCACCAAGTCCTTCTTAGGAAAGTTAAGCAGCATAATTTCAAAGAGATGTGGTTCAATATTGGGGGCAATATCGTTAAATTCACAATCTAGGATTTCTGCCTCATAACAGGATTAAAATGCTCGGGTGATAAAAATCGATCCAAGTTCGATGTGCAATTTTGCAGAATTAAAAATGATCTATTTGGGCACATATCAAACATCTTGCCATCATACGTGTACGATCTTTTTTGCACATATCAACCCTATATATGTAACATAAATTAAACATTTGATCTATTAATCATTGTCAAATAAACTACATGCTGACCCATATATTGAATTACCATAATATCAAATTGCAGAACCCATATCAGTAACAATGAAGACTATAAAATAAACTACATGCTGACCCATATGTTGAACGATCATAATATCAAATTGCAGAACCCATATCAGTAACAATGAATACTATATAAAAATAGCTTTGTTCCAAAAAATTTTGGACTGCATAATTTTAACTATTAGCTAACCCAGTACACATTCATTAAAAATTCGCTTGAAAAGAATATGTAGTCCCAAATATCAAGAACAACTAATAAATTTCAATATAAACAATACAGTCAGTAGAATATTATTTTTTTTAACATTATTGACTATATATATAAATACCCATATATCAATGCTGTTTGTGATTCTTCAAAACCCAGAATACCTCTTCAATTCAAAGAATTATAATAACAATTACGTATTTGAGTATCAATTTCAGTTTACATTTAAAGAAAAAATTTAAAAGAACGATTCATTCAACAAAGGGTAACTACCTGTTTATCAAACCCGTTTTGGCGATAATTGATCTCGTTAATAAAGTTATGGAGACAATCTTCATGGAAGGCGAATGAGAGCACAGAATCCGACCCGCGATATCAATGATAACGTGAGATGATAATCTTCTCTATCGGCAAATTAGGAATCAGATGTTTATACTTGATACTTTATTTTTTGTCTGAAGATGGATTTTGTATTTTGAAATTCAAAATGTGATTTGATTATGGGATGATACTAATCTCTTACTAAATGTAACGGATTCAATAGAAGGAGGAGTAAATGTAGGAAATATTAAATGTTCAATAGAAATAATATTTTTTATTATTATTTAGTAGATTTTCAATTATTCTAATATAATCCAGTATTATTGTTAATGGAAGATAAATGATAGGTATATATGTTAATAACCAAGATTTTAATGTGTAAATGATTTAAATTTTAATTTAACCCACTTAAAAAGTGGGCTATTTTTTGTTTGGGATGTAATGAATTTTAATGTGTAAATGATTTAATTTTTTTAGCCCACGTTTTAAGTGGGCTATTTTTTGTTTGAGCCAAACTATTATTTAAAACAAAAAAAAAAAAAAATTGAAATTTTTTCATAAATAAACCATTTTTTTAAAATAATTCTAATTCTATCAACTTAACAAATTTATTCTAAAAATACTACATTCTTAAAATTATATTAATTAATAAAATAATAAATTAAAATAAAATATATACCTCAAAAGATATTTCGAGGTGAATTCAATCAAATTTACTTCTTGAGTCCTTGATTATTTGCATGATAAGTCTTTTATCTTTATAATATTTTCACTTTAATACCTATACTTTCTCTTTCATTTCAATTTTGTCCTCTTTTATTTACAATTCAAGTGCTTCAACTTTTAGATTTTTGCAATATGATCCCCATATTTATACTTTTATATCAATTTAGTCTTTTATAGTATCACTATTTCAATATATATAAATTTTCATGTCTTTTACAAAATAAAAAAAAAAAAAAACAAAACAAAACATGCAAGACATAAGATGCCAAGAAAAAAGTCTTCTAAAGAAGACAACAAGTCCATAGCAAAGTATTCATTTAATTTCTTCGATTGAATATAATATTTCTTTCCTTTTGCCATCATTCATTCTTTTTTCTTTTATTTTTTTCTTTTATTTTAAGAGTAATTATTACCACAACATTATTTTTTAAGCACACTACATTTTAATTGCAATAAAAGTTTCTAACTATTGGTCACTTTTGCATTTATGTCTAACTTTTTTTTTAGCAAATTTTTATCATCAAACTATTAATTTGTACGTCTTATATTTGTCTTTGATGATAATTTTTGTCCAAAAAATTAACTAAGAGGGCGTAAAAAATTTTTTTGCCTCTAATATTTATACATAATCAAAATAAATAACAATTAAGAAAGTTTGATAAAATATTTTCCCTTCATTTCAATGCACATTAGAAGAATATTCAGACAAAAATCTTTATAGGAGACAATATGTGAAAACTAAATAAAAGTTAATGATAAAATTACGATGAAAAACATTAGAGACACAAGTGTCTAAATATCAAAAGTCAGGGAATCTTTATTGCAATTAAAACATGGTCTGGATAACAAAATATGTAGTGTGAATATAATTATCCTTATTTTAATTTCTTGTGGGTCCCATCCTTCTCCATGTGGACGGGAAACCCAACATAACTTGTAAGGAAATTGTTATTTGTTAGGGCAAAGGCATTTCATCTTGTTATTAGATAGATATGTTTTAACTAAGCAAGATTTGTATTGTATTTTACAATGTCTACACCATTGTAGTTAGTCCTCTTTTCTTTCCTTGTTTACTCATATAGCATGTGATGGCGTAGAGTTACGCGATGAATCTAATCGTGATTTTTTAAAGAATTGGGCATAGATTTCGTATACGAGCTTAAAATTTCTATTATAATATGTTTTCAGAATCGTCTCTACGAGCCAGACAAGACTAGTAGGTTCGCCACTACTGATGATGGATTTCAGCCATTTGAAGTCGTTTTGTTAACTTAAAACAACAATATTTAATTTGTCATGTCTATTTTCGTCTTTTTGCATTTACTTATCAATTAGGATTTTATTTCAACTAGGAGTTTAGTCTTTAAGAGTCATTTTTCAATCATTAAAGTAGTTGTTGTTGAATAAAGAATATTGTTCTTGTAATTTTTCCATCTTAATCAATTTAATTCGGTATTCATAGAAATCAACAAGTTGAGTTTGATTTTTGTTTCATTCTTTCACGTTTATGCCTGCGTCAACGTGATTCTGTGTTTTAATTTCTAAGTTATTATATATTAATGTATATTTTAACAAATAGTAGATGATCCAAGAAGATTTTTTGTTATATGATTTTCGTGTTAAGTCTACTTGCGTATTAATTGATAATTTTTTCTAAATTTTGTAATTCTCGTGAGTTTGAATTTAGGGGTTTTTTCATAAATAACTACAATAAATAAAATATTTTTTAAAATATTGTTATATTTTTTTATCTTAAAAATATTGTTTTTATTTTTTTTTTATTTTTGTAACACTTGTTGTTACATTTGTTATTTTAGTTATAATAAATTTTTTACATTTGTTATTAACAAACATAACAAATGTAACAACAAGTGTTACAAAAATAAAAAATAATATTTTTAGAATAAAAAAATTTAAATAGTATTTTTTAAATTATTTTATATTTTGTAGTAGATGGTAAAATTATCACTTGAATTTATTGTGTTGAATTAATTTAGTAGGACTTGATTTACGTGATAAATACAACAAAAACAAATAAATAATGAACACAAATTTACATGGAAAAATTGTTATGAATTAAACACACGATCCTAATTCGAAAGAAACTATTGAAATAAAGTAAAAATAAACTATTGACAGTGTTTCACTATAACAAAAAATATGACTTCGCGTCTTTCTTTTATCTCTTCAAAGAAAATGCATCATATAGAGGAGAAATTAGGGTAACTTAATGTACTCAATATACTTCTATAACATTAAAGTTTTCCACGAGAAATCCTAAAATGAATAGTAAAATTGGGTTCCACACTGTTAAGATTAGAGTAACAAATAAATGGCGAAAAATAAAGTACACAATAATTTATACAGGTTCGTCACGAAGTGAGACTACGTCCTGTCTTTAGTCGATCCATTAATTCACGGTAATGAATGATAATTTTTATTTACTATATAACAACCTAATGAAGGTTTTCTAATTAAAATAAAATATTCTAATGCAACTCAATGAAAGTTTTCTAGTTCTAATGAAATTCTATGGTAACTTAATTTGCTTTACCTTTATGCCATTCAATTTGGTTCTTTCACAAATGGTGTTTTACCTTTCTTGAGGATAGAATTGTCCAATTTGCTTATGTGAATTTAAATTAGTCAATGCAAAATATTTATTACCTGTACAAAACATGGCCCACTGCAATAAATGTAAAATACACTTTTCTCCCAAAATGGCGATCATGCACTTGGTCTCCTATGGAAGACAATAGGAGACTTAGGATAGGTTAGCTGTCCAGTCAAAAAGAAAATTCCAATCACAAAGTTTCCACAATTTGGGTTTACTTTAATTAGTATTTATTTGTCAATTGATTTCTGAATTTCCAATGCATTTTGTGGAGTATGTACATACATGAGAAAAGATTTTACCCTGATCCCACAAATAAAATCCCCACCCTCCTTCTGTAACCAACCCCCCACACCCACCCCCACCCCCACCCCTACCCCTATCCATTTACTTTCTTCAATTCCTCGAATATTTATGTACCACCAAATTTATATCTACATATTAATATTATTAAATTTATTAAATTAAAAGTAAATATTTTTTATTATTATATTCATTGTATTTGTTTTTAAAAAATATAATATATAATAATATTTATTAAGTTAAATATTATTTATATCAAATAATAAATAATGTAGTTAACGTTAATTTTATTATTAATATTATATTGAAACTAATTAATTAGTTTATATTTGAGTAACAAATTAAATTTTGTTTAAAAAATAAAAATAAATAAAGCGTGCATATAAATTTGCTCCAATTGATAATTTACACATATAAAGAAGAAAATAATATTACATTAGAAGTAATAAATTAGTGACGATGATTAAATTGTGCATCATATTCCTATGGGTCTAGGGAATACGAGGATACATTATAAGTAATAAATTAGTGACGAGGGTTAAATCGTGCATCATATTCCCGTAGGTTTAGGAAATACGAGGAATTGTTACTGCCTGTGATCGAGTATTGTAGGTATGGAGCATGATATGCGTATTGTGGGTCCGGATCAAATTTATTATGCACGCTTTATTTATTTTTATTTTTTAAGCAAAATTTAATTTATTGCTCAAATATAAACTAATTAATTAGTCTCAGATAAAATTAACATTAACTATATTATTTATTATATGATATAAATAATATTTAACTCAATAAATATTATTATATATATTTTTTAAAAACAAATATAATGAATATAATAATGATAAATATTTATTTTTAATTTAATAAATTTAATTATATTAATAATGTAGATATAAATTTAGTGGTACATAAATAAGTAAGATGCTCAAGAAAACAAATGGATTGGGGGTTGTTAAAGTAGGTGTGGGATTAAAAAGGGGGCGGGGGGGGTGGGGGGTCTTTTTGCAAGAGGGAGGAGGGGTTTCTTTTTTGATTTCGGGGAAATGACCTGGACCCCGATTTGGGGTCCAAATCTTTTCTGGTACATGCATATTAATTAGTATTTATTTGTCAAATTGACTTCTGAATCTCCAATGCATTTTGTGGAGTATATACATGCATATTAACTAGTAATGAGTTCATTTTTGTCAATAGGGAAAGGGTTTTTTCACATATATTTTCACTAGGCAAGAACTTTGTTATTATAATCATTAATCAACAATGTCTTCACCATTGGAGTGGGTCCTCTTTTCTTTCCTACTTTAGTCGTATAGAATGATTCTCATATAAATGATCGGTCGAGATTCTTGTTCTATGAATTTCGCGTCAAGTCTATGTATTGTTTGATAAATTTTTCGATTTTTTGTAGTTGTTGTGATTTTTAATTTAATGCACTAAGATAATACTTGGTTCGATCAATGGCTGATTCCTTTCCCTTTTTAGTTCATGTTTTTCAATTTTCTAATTGAAATTTAAAATCAAGTGCAATTTACAAGATATGTTGATTACTTTTTTCGAGTTTTTGAACAATTAGTGGCTAGTAATTTGCGTAAAAAGATCATTCTTAGTCACACTCTCTATGGTGAAGAACTTTCTTGCTTGGTTGATTCCTTTAACAAAAGATTTTCGCTCGGGATGATTTATTTAACACGATTTGATCTCTTTGTCGATTTTATTCGATGATCTTTACATGAAAATTTCTTGCAGTACAAATGATACCCTGATCAGGCTCACTAAAATTTACATTTTTGCAGATACTACAACTCTATACCACCAGTGACAAAGATATATGCTGCAGCCTGTTTCTTCGCCTCAGGCGCTTATGCCCTCGAGCTTTACAACGTCTGGAAACATTGCACTTTTCTATTCAGATGTGTTCAAAAGATTTCAGGTAATTCTCATATATATATTAATCTTAAGTAACTACAGATAATAGATAGCCTAATCAAGATTCTTCTGTCAACCTTTTTCTTATGCAGATTTGGAGGCTCATCACACCCTTTTTCTTCATAGGACCATTTTCACTAAATTTTGCATTCAGACTCATAACGATGTAAGGACCAAATTAGATCATTTAGGATTTCCATATACCATGTAAACTTAGCGTTATAAATATGGTATTTCTCTCGTATCGTTCGTCGACCCTATAAATTGTTAATTGATATTCATAAGAATGATTGCCACACAATTTTCAAGAATTTAGGATATTACCTCTAAGAAAGTACAATGTCAATATGCTTTTTTTTACCCTTTGTAGATTGTACTATGGAGCTCAATTAGAAAGGGGTCCTTTTGATAAGAGAACAGCAGATTTTGTATGGATGTATGTTTTTGGAGCAGCCTCACTCTTGGTAATTCCTAAATAACACCATTCTTTTAAATGAATATGAACTTATAATCGAATAATACTGATGTATATTGGCATTTAGGTTATGACAGCTTTTCCATACCTGTGGACTCCATTCTTGGGACCATCCATGGTTTTCATTCTTCCCTATGTCTGGAGTCGAGAATTCCCAAATGCGCATGTCAATATTCACGGCCGATTTGAATTGAAGGTAGGTTATCCACCGGTATTCCTCGTTTTTTACTAGCTTCTTGATAACATTAGTACATACAAAGTTACCTGCTTTAGTGTTTTTGTATAGTACAAGGTAATAGCATATTTTTGTACTTGCAGGGATTCTACCTTCCTTATTACATGATTGCAGCAGATTTAGTTCTTGGAAATCCATTGAAGCAATCTATGATGGGGATTGCTGCAGGACATCTCTATTACTTCCTGACAGTGCTTTATCCTCTGTCAACTGGAAAAAATATCTTAAAGACTCCTCGTTTGATGTATCCTTAATTTCAACGAAATATGGTTGCATTTCATTTTTGTTTTTTAATTCATAAATTTTGCATTGGTGAAAACAGTTTTGTTCCTTGAGCCTTTTCTAGTCATAAGCTGGTAGCATTCTGGGGAGAGGGCTTCCAAATTAATTCTCCATTCAGAAATGACCCTGCGGAAGGAGTAGCTTTTCGGGGGAGAGGTCGTCGCCTGAATGGGAGCAGAAGCACTTCAACAAGATCAGAACAAAGAGATTCTGAGCCAGACGAGACAGCCACCCCACCACCATCCAGTTCTGCTTCTGGTGTGGCTTTTCGTGGCAGAAGCAACCGCCTAGGTAGTCGATAGAGACCCTCTATGCAATCCCTTTGATGAGATGAAGATCCTGTCAGGAAAGTACTGTAATCCAAACATAATTGAAATGAAATTATAGATATTCATCAAAAATCTCCTATGGTTGTAACAGATATTGTTGACACTTGCAATAAAAACTGCCAAAAACATTGTACTAAACATTCTTTACCAGAATAGATTGTGATGCAGAGGAAGATCAGACGATATTAGCATTTTTGGAGCAGCTCGACCGTGTCAAAGTGGTGCATGACCAAAGCTAGGAGGCATGACATGTTTTTTGGTTGTTTTTTCTAAAATTAATAAAAACCTGGAGATTTCTCCCCAATTATACTTTCTTGCTATTCTACGGACAACGAGATTGTGATTTTGTATTCTTCATTCTTACGCGCTTTTCTGCATAATGCTGTTAGCAACGAAGAATATGGTAATTATTAAGTCAATCAGATTTGTGAAAATCAAGGGTCCTGAATTCTTAGATAAATCTATAGTTGAAAATTGAAATCCCTCGTGAGGATATAACTTTCCATCAGCACATCAAACAAGTTTTGGTGTTTGTTTCCTGTTTTTATCTGTATTTTTCAAGAAAATTTCAACCAATGATGAGCAAATTGTTAGACAAAATACATAAATAATATATTATCTTTATTTATTAAATTGAAAATCAGAACAAGAAATTATAAGAAGAAATGTAGAGCATTGAAACAATAAATTAAGAGGAAACTGATTTAAGCAAATCAGGGCATGTGTGAACATAGTGTCCTTAAAATAGATTCACGTACTTAAGGATCACTTAGGCTCTGCTTGGGAGTTTTGGAGTAGTGGTTATCAGCGTTTTTTAAAGTACCGATTTTGAGCGTTTATGAGCAGTCTGGTTTTGAGTGGTTTTTAGTAGCGGTTTTAGAAACAGTCTAACCCATACTTGAGAGTTTATTATCCAACGGTTCTGAAAGTGTTTTAAAACAATCAAATTACATATATACCTATATATAGATAACAAAGAAGATCTATGTAATAATGTGGTATTGTGAAATTTTTAAATATACACGATAAGATCATCACTATCGAAATTGTCACGGTCGGCCATCTAAAAAAAAAAATTTGCTATTGAGTTACTAGATAAACAAATTCACAAACTCATAAATTAAGTATTCTGGCATATCGTGAAAACAAATCCAATATATTGTAAAATTGGACAAGAGCTACTAAACACAATTATAAATGATAAACTTAAAAAAAAAAAAAACTTAAAAACAAATTATACAAGTTCGACGTAGATTACGTGATCAAAGAAAACGTCCTTGGGACCCTTATATGGTTCCCTTTAAAAAAAACAATATATTCAAGACCATTCAAAATCATGGTAACAGAAATACATAATGACCTTCTCCAACACTATCCACAAATTCAATCATCCAATCCAAATTCAACATAAGAAAACATGAATTGTATAGTCTTTGGACCTTTGCTGCTAGTTAACATTTTGATAATCCACTTTTATGCTCAGTTAGTATTTGGATTTATTGCATTGAAGGAGAGGATCTGGAAGTTGAAGGTGTTTGAAAGTGTGGGACGATAGATCCTTGGTGCTTATTGTACTGCATCTGGTTGGAAAAAAGATTAAATATAATCTGATTTTAGAATCAACATTTGTGTCTGTATTTCTTTTTCTCAAATTTTTCTTATATTCTTCTTATTTGGTTTGTATATCTTTTTCTTACCTTTCACAGCAGCAGTCGCGCCTCCCAAGAAGTAGAAGAGTCTGTGTCTAATTTGTTGGTGGGGGAGTTGAAATGTCTTTTTTTTCATTGCAAATTTAAATTGTTTAAAGAGGGTAAAGTTGGAACAAATTTTAAAGAACGGCCAAAAACCGTCGATTTGAGTGGTTGAGAAGTATACCTAAAATTACACTACAGGGTTTTTGGGTGGTTTTTAAACCTCCCAAAACCGGTGCTCTAAAAAACTAACAATCACGGGTTGTCCAAACCCCTCATAAACGGTGCCATTCAAAACCAGTCAAAATCGGTGGAAAAAAAACTCCCAAGCAGAGCCTTAATGTTTGTCTTCTAAGATACAACGGTAGAACCAGTGGCAAGCTTAGCACAAAGCTTCCACTCTGGCAAACTGAATTGGTTTTTTCTGAAAAGAATCACAGAACACTGGAAGAACAAGAAAAAACGAACTACAAAGAACACATGAATTTTCTAGACTGAAAAGGAAAAAAGCATAATAGAAATTCGTGACCTTTCAACTCCTCCATAAGCAGGAAGAACGTGGACCCTACTAATGGGTCAATTTCAATTCGACATCCATGTATGTTCAATGGCTTAAGGTGTTAATCGGTCTGTGATTTGCACCCACTGCGAGTGCGCACAAGAGAGAACTTCTGTGCTATACTATATTACACTTTTTAAAAGTATGTCCATATGTATAATAGTCAAATTTTTATCATTTTTCCAATGTGGAGTAAGTTACTTCTTTTCTCCCTTCAACCATTTTTCCAACTCCACTTTGATTTCTCATTCACTCGAACATCATTTTTACCAAATAAATATATGATTTCGATATTCACGAGGAAAAAACACAAGGATCTAATTTTATCTTCCTCAACAAAGAAATGGGTTTCACACAAAATTATAATCAAACATAAGGGTAATTGGCACTAAATGTCACTACCTTTCGAAGCGATTGTGCAAATCATTCTTACCTATTAAATTTTGGTATTTTCACCCTCAAATCCACATTTGCTTAGGCAAAACATCCTTTTCGTCCATTTTTATTGAAAAAGCTCTGTTAAGTGGCCTGCTCAACACGATTCGTACCACTTTGGAAGGGTACTTTCGTCCACACACCTACTTTCCATTTTCTCCCGTCTAACTGGTCTATTTCCTTAACAATAGTAGTAATTATTATTTTTAGTGATTATTCATATATTAAATAACGTAAAACAAACTATATTTCACCAAGAATAATGGCAAATTGATTGTGCAGAGTGGAATCCAAATTTAGATGAAGACTTCGTGCGTCATTTGCAGAATGAGAAGATGATATGCTTTGTTTGGAACTGGTTTTTCAGTTTTGTTTGTAGGTTTGTAGTGATATGGCTACTCATGTAAGACTCTTTTTGTAACGTCGCCGAAATCAAAATCAAGTTTCAGTGGTGAAAAATGCAGTGTGTTGGGTCTGCTGAATTGGAATTGTTATGTACCATTTTAGTCTGTAATTGATGTTGTATAAAATGTTCAAACCTATTAAAAACATTGAGCTTATTGTCTCTATCTTTGTTGGTTTTTTTTTTTTTTTTTTTTGCATATAATGTCCCTATTTTTAATTGTTTGTTGTGAAGAACATCCCAATGTAATTGTATTATTGGCTTAAAACGTCCATGTTTAAAAACAACAGAAAATGGAAACAATAGAAAAACCAGCATAACTACAATGAATAGAAACAGCCATGCGATATCACCAACAATTTGATTAGTGAATTAGATGTTTGGTATACAACTGACGAGTTAAATGCATTCATTTTGTCAATTTCTTTGAATTTGCTAATGTATTTCATGTTACTCGTGTTCTTGGTTCTCTTGGATACGTTGGAGCATAGGCCTAATCATTCAACTGTTCAAAATTCATTCTTCCAACTTTCACGTTATACTTGTTTATCACATTTTTGTCAAACCACATTTAAATCAGTAACATGTTTTTACTATATCTGACACCAACTCATCATCCAATTACAATATAACAACTACGTCAAGTTTTGTATTGGTTTGACTCACCGCAGTGGATGGGGGGAGAAGCTTAAGTGATTTGATTGGGGGGATTAAAATTATGGATAAATTGTATATTTAGTCCCCAATCTTTGTTCGAAGTTTTGATCTTGTACTCTAACTTTTTTTATCGCAATCTTGTCCCTGCCTTCAATAAATTAGCAGAGGAAGTCATTGAATTCACACGGGAGGGAATAAAGCCGAGCAAATTGAAAAATTCAATGTTGTCCATAACAAAATTCAAGTTTTGTCATTAAAAGTTGATCGAGATTTTAAGGTTGATCCGAATAAAAAAATCTTTTTGTCTCAAATCATTGATCGATATTTTATTCAAAGAAAGATTAACGCGGGAAGAGGAAATGTTAGAATTAATTGAGAATGACAAAGGTGAAAAAAGACAATTATGCTTGCCAATGTGATGTGCATGTGAGCTCTGTGTCACACATGCAGGCATCACACCACACATTATCAATTGAAGTACAACCTTTCCTCTTCAGGCTATTAAAATTAAGTGTAAATCTCTAATACAAATAAAATATATGATTGTTGATTTTTGTATACGAAATTGGCTGATGAATTGGAGATTTCAAAATAATTGAGATACTCATCTACAAATATGACTTAGTTCGACTTGAACTTTATGGCATGGATGATAAAAATATTCCTTCTCTGTCATGCTCCATCTTGCCCGACTCCAGAGTGGGGTGGGGAATCCTCACCCCCACTAGGTAATTGGGTGTGGAAGGAAATTATAATCCTCACTCTTGAATTTTCCAAATTTACGTCAAATTTTTTTATTTTATTTTATTTTTATATTTTAAAATTGAAATAATATTTATAAATTAATTAATTATTAAATAAGATAGTAAATGAGAATATTTTAATTCCTACCTTCTAAAAATTTACGACGGAATAAAAATGGTAAATACCGCTTCATTCCCCCCTTATTGACTTCCCCCTTTATGGCCCTACACTTTTAATGCACCAAAATTGAAGATTCGTTTACTTTTTGGACATATATGAGTTTGTCTATATGGTTTATATTTCAAAGTTGTACTTATTAATTTGACACAAAATTGATGAAATTACATTTTGACATATATGAGTTTAGGGTTAATTTCAACAACAATAACTAAAAATTTTAAAATATTTTAAAATTATCACTGAAATTATTTTCTTACACTATCACTCACTTGAATTTGATATCCTTATAGTAATAGTAATTCTGTTAACAAAGTCACCTAAGTAGTTTACGTGTCATCGTTAAATGTTACGTGACATTGACGGTGTTTATTTTTTTGCCATATCAAAAAATCAATTTTCTTAAAATATATATAGATATTGCTGGCGGGAATTGGTTTTTGCTTAATTTTTGTTCTTTTTTTTTTCTTTTTGGGACTATATGGATTTCTCTTCTGGTAGACCACTTCAATTTTTTTTTTTATAAACATCGATTTTTTGTATAAAATAAATATTGTCAATACCACGTCACATTTAGCATTGACACGATTACTAATATTGACAGTGTTAACCTAATGACATTTGCTGTAAGTATATCAAACTTCAGTGACTAGTAGTGTAAAAAAACAACTTTAATGATAATTTTAAAATTATTTAGAAACTTAAGTAACCGTGGCTGAAATTAATGCTTGAGTTTACAAGCATGTTTGGTTAAGCTTAAAAGCTTCTTAAAATAGCATATTGTCAAAGAAACCTAATCCCATTTGAGGGATTTTTAAGCTTACTCAAACATATTGGGTGAAGAATGCACGTGCTTAGAGTTTAGTTTTGCAGTCTTAAATATATGTCATCTTAGTTGTCCTCCCAATAAAAATTTTACACATCATCAAATAAATAGACGAGGAAATAATTATAGAAAACATTTAATACATTCACATTTGCAGTTAAGTTAATTTATTGACTATGAATAGCATTATTCTTTGTTAAGGGGAAAGTCTCGAAAGCGAAACCTCCCACTTATGTCAGAGGTCTCTTGACCAGGTGGGTTGTAAATCGAGTGATGTGCACGAGTTGCAGGACTTGAGGGAGTGAGCTAACAAGCCAACCCCTAGGACAGACCCCCACAATATTTCAATGAAAATCTGTCCCGCACGTGAATCGAACATGCGTTGCCGGAAGATTTCTCCCCACGTCACCTCAGACCTTATCAACTCGCCTATGCCCCTGGGGGCATGAATAGCATTATTCTAATTTTATTTAATGATGTGTAAAGTTTTTATTAAATGGACGACTAAGGAAACGGATATTTGAGACATCAAACCTGGACTCCATTATTAATGCACAGAAAGTCTCATTTGAATCGAGTGGCTGTGTCAAGATCGGATGATGAAAATTGATTTTCTAATCCTTAATTTATATTAATGTAATTGAATTGGTTGAATAAATAAGGATTTTGGTTGTTATTAAGCACAACCATCCGTTTTCAAATGGAATAGCATTTAAAACATCAAATTAATTAATAAAAGTACACTATATATGCAATTAATTAAATTTATCTTATTGCAGCAGTCTTTTATCAACCTTCATATATTGCATTATTATAAATTTGAACTCTTTGATTATAAGAATTTTCTATAATGTCATGGAGCCAGAAAGTGTGAGAACAACTAAAATAAATTTAATCTTGTTAAATCGAGTAGATTACCGAAATTGATTGATCAAATTAAGAGAAAATTCCACAAATTTTATTAATTAATAAAAAATAATAAAGTCTTAACTGGAGTTTAAATCGAAGAATCGTAAATAAAAAAAAAAAAAACCTAATCTCGTAATTATTCTTAAAGAATCAAATTGCAAATAAATAAAAATAAAATAAGAAAATAATAAAAACAAACAAAGATGTACCAATTTGCATTAATACTTATTTTCTTTCTCTATATATGGAATAGAGAAAGAGTAATCATATTCATAATCGTTCACTATCAGTAGTCATCCTACATGACATTACTCAATTAAAAAAATTATTCATAATTGCTGACTATTAATAACATTACTCAATTAGAGTAAATAATTCTTCCAATTGAGTAATATCACGTATGATGACTACCGATAGTGAACGACTATAAATAGTATTATCCATAGAGAAATGATTTAAGTGCAGTCCAAATAATTTATAAAAGCTGCGTTCAAAAGTTCGTGGACACAAAATCAAGTTGATATATGCTATCTCGACTTGTCATTACTCTTATATATTTTTGACACTTCATCGCCAGTATATCTGGACTCAGGAAAAACAGGGTAAGCCAACTGGACCTATCCTAAGTAATATTGAGAAAATTAGGAACCATAACTAGTTTTTTTAAAACTTTAGGAATTTACTGGATAATTTGAAAATTTTCAATATTATCTTTTTTCATTTAATATTACTTTATATATATATATATATATATATATATATATATATATATATATATATATATATATATATATATATATATATATATATAATTTTAATTAATTCAATTTATAACTGAATTACTAAAATTATGGCTAAAATGCTTATCAACAATTAATGAAATTTTGCAATTAACATAAATATCCAAAATTACCCTCACAATCTTATCAACAATTACTTTAGGAATTTACTGGATAATTTGAAAATTTTCAATATTATCTTTTTTCATTTAATATTACTTTATATATATATAATTTTAATTAATTCAATTTATAACTGAATTACTAAAATTATGGCTAAAATGCTTATCAACAATTAATGAAATTTTGCAATTAACATAAATATCCAAAATTACCCTCACAATCTTATCAACAATTACTGGATTCACTACCGCCTGGGAGCATCACAACTTGGGGTGATCTGATCCAAAAGTTCACACTGAAATACTTTCCTCCAGCCAGAGTGAACAGGTTAAAGTACGAGATTTCTAATTTCCAACAATCTGAGTTGGAAAACTTTCATGAGGCATGGAAAAGATTCAAGCAACTGCTCAGGAAGTGTCCAAGCCACGGGTTTCCTTTAGCAGCTCAGAATCATTTCTTCTACTCTGGTCTAGTTCCTAGCAGTCGTTCTTCAGTTGATTCTACAGCATGTGGCTCTATCTAAAATAGGTCTGCCGGCGATCTCCATAACTTGTATGAAACAATGAGTGAACAATTCGTTATGTGACCATACAGAGGAGTACAAAGGAAAGCAGCAGGGGTACATGAGGTAGACTCAAATTCGCTTGTACTGGAGAAGATCGACGCATTAGTAAAGCAGATGGAGACAACGAAATATTCTCATTCAGCTAATATGGTTCAGATGTCTCCACCAATCTGTGTGACATGCGGGGCAAACCATCAATCTTCGGAGTGCCCATTGACAAAGGTTGATATGCCTTCTCCTGAGCAAGTTGCATATGCTCAGAATTTTTAGCGTCAGCAGAATAACCCTTATTCACAGACATACAATCCAGGATGGAGAAATCATCCAAACTTCTCTTATGGCAACAACCAGAATATCCAGAATCCACCAAATCAAGGGAGGCCACAAGAGAAAAAAGGAGGACTGGAAGAAGCTGTCACGCGTATAGAATCTGAATTGAAGGAGATGCAGAAAAGACAGGATGTTTCCATCAAGAATATGGAAAATCAGATTGGGCAACTGGCTAAATTGTTGACCGAGAGACAACCAGGCACATGGCCAAGCAATACCGAAGTCAATCCAAAGGAGCAAGTAATTGCAATTACCACGAGGAGCGGTGTTCAGTTACCAGATATTCATGTGACTAGGCCAGGTGTAGAAAAGGAAACTGTGTCCGACAAAGAGAGAGAAAACAAATTAGATGCAGAAGTTGCACCAGAACAGGACTCTCCACCAGCTTATATTCCACCACCGGCTAGACAAGCAATTCGAGAAATTTCTCAATGTGTTCAAGAAACTCTAAATCAACATACCGTTTGCTGATGCTCTAGCACAGATGCCGAGTTATGCTAAATTCATGAAGAAAATCCTTTCAAATAAACGGAAGTTGGAAGAGCACAAAACTGTTATGCTTACTGAGGAGTGTAGTGCTATCTTACAAAACAAGCTACCGCCGAAGTTAAAAGATCCGGAGAGTTTCTCTATTCCTTGTACTGTTGGTAGTTCATTTTTCAAAAAAGTATTATGTGATTTAGGTGCTAGCATTAATTTGATGCCTTATTCTATTTTCAGGCAACTAGGTCTCGAAGAAGTGAAGCCAACTACAATTTCACTCTAGTTAGCTGATCGGTCAGTTAAACGCCCACGTGGAGTTATTGAAGATATTTTGGTGAAAGTAGACAAGTTCATATTCCCAGCTGACTTCATTATCCTCGATATGGCGGAGGATAGAGATGTGCCACTTATCTTGGGGCGACCATTCTTAGCTACTGGAAGAGCCCTCATTGATGTGCAAAAAGGGCAGCTGATGTTGAGATTGAATGAGTAGCAAGTCACTTTCGACGTGTTCAAAGCAATTCAGTATCCAAGCTCCTCTGACTCATGCTTTCAGATCGATATCATTGATCACGAGGCTGCTAACACATTTGCCTTGGAAAATCCTTCAAATCCATGGGAAGCGTGTATGCATTCTCAAGATGAAAATTCCCAATCTCCAGTTCTTGAAGAATGTGCCAGATATTTACAAGGAGCAGAACTGATTGAAAGAAGGAGTAGATACATGGATCTGGGTACCACACCTCCTCAGCAGCCTCCTTCGGTCCAAAAGGCACCTATTCTCGAGTTAAAGCGATTACCTTCTCACCTTAGGTATGCTTATCTCGGTGAGTCATCCACTCTTCCAGTCATCATCGCAAACTCTATTGATCAGGATCAGGAAGACAAATTACTCCGAGTCTTGCAAAATTACAAATCAGCCATTGGGTGGACTATAGCAGACATCAGAGGTATCAGCCCATCTTTATGCATGCACAAAATTCTAATGGAAGAGGCATATAAACTGACAGTGCAACATCAATGCAGACTGAATCCCCATTTGCAAGAAGTAGTCCGAGCTGAAGTGTTGAAACTGCTTGACACAGGTATTATCTATCCTATTTCAGATAGTACTTGGGTAAGCCCGGTCCAGGTGGTGCCTAAGAAGGGAGGGATCACAGTTGAAAAGAATGATAAAAACGAGCTCATTCCAGTCAGATTGACTACTGGCTGGCGTGTTTGTATTGACTACAGAAAGTTGAATGATGCCACTCGAAAATACCATTTTCCTCTACCTTTCATTGATCAGATGTTGGAGCGATTGGCAGATCATTCCCATTATTGCTTTCTTGACGGGTATTCAGGCTACAATCAGATTCATATCGCGCCGGAAGATCAAGAAAAGACTACCTTTACCTGTCCTTATGGCACATTTACTTATAGGCGTATGCCATTTGACCTATGCAACACTCCAGCCACATTTTAGCGTTGTATGATGTCGATTTTCTCGGATATGGTCGAAAAATTAATTGAAGTTTTCATGGATGATTTTTCAGTTTTTGGAGCATCATTCGACGATTGCCTCAAAAATCTGACCCTGGTACTTCAGCGTTGCGAGAAAACCAACTTGGTACTGAGTTGGGAAAAATGCCACTTTATGGTCCAAGAAGGCATCGTGTTGGGACACAGGATATCAGCAAAGGGCATTGAGGTCGACAAAGCAAAGATTCAGGTTATAGAGAAACTGCCTTCTCCGACATCAGTTAAGAGAATTCGGTCTTTTCTGGGACATGCGGGTTTCTATAGACGGTTCATACAGGATTTCTCAAAAATAACCAAACCATTGTGCAGTTTGCTGGAGAAAGATGTCAAGTTCGAATTTTCTATTGACTGTCTTAAAGCTTTCAACACTCTCAAGAACAGCCTAATCTCAGCACCTGTCATTGTACCACCTGATTGGGATCTACCGTTTGAACTCATGTGTGATGCAAGTGACTTTGCCATTGGGACAGTTTTGGGGCAATGTAGAGCAAAAGTCATACATACTATCTATTATGCCAGCCGAACTCTCAATGACGCTCAAATGAATTATGCCACTACAGAGAATGAATTACTAGCAGTAGTATTTGCCTTCGAAAAATTTCGATCTTACCTCATTGGATCGAAGGTGATAGTGCACACAGACCATGCAGCGTTGAAGTATCTTTTTGCTAAAAAAGATGCAAAGCCAAGACTTATTCGGTGGATCTTACTTCTCTAAGAATTCGACTTGGAAATTCAAGACAAAAAAGGGGTTGAGAACGTGGTAGTCGACCACTTGTCAAGAATCGAGCATACGGAAGGCAATGAGGAAGGTGAAATAAATGAGAAGTTTCCAGATGAGCAGATTTTTGGGATAGAGCAGTTGGGGAGTGCACCGTGGTATGGTGATTATGTGAATTACCTTGCAAGCAATATCATGCCTCCGGATTATGATCATCAACGTCGAAAAAAGTTCGTTTCAGAACTTAAACACTATTTTTGGGAAGATCCTATTCTTTACAAAAGGGGAGTTGATCAAATAATTTGGAGATGCCTACCTGAAGAAGAAATGGAGACTGTCTTGGAGCAATGTCATTCTTCACCATACGGAGGTCATTTCGGTGCGACCAAAACAGCAGCCAAAGTCCTACAATCTGGGTTTTATTGGCCGACTTTATTCAAAGATGCCTACAGTCTGGTAAAAAAATGTGACAGGTGCCAAAGGACGGAGAACATATCTCGAAAGCAGGAAATGCCTCTACGAAGCATTCTAGAGGTTGAACTTTTCGACGTGTGGGCTATTGACTTTATGGGCCCGTTTCCACCATCATTCTCAAATTCTTACGTTTTGGTGGCTGTGGATTATGTGTCTAAATGGGTAGAAGCTGTAACCTTGCCGACCAATGATGGCAAGGTGGTGGTGAACTTTGTCAAAAAGAATATATTTACGTGTTTCGAGACTCCTTGGGCAATCATCAGCGACGGAGGTAAGCATTTTTGCAATAGACAGTTTGACACTCCTTTGGCAAAATACGGTGTGAAGCACCGTGTGGATACTCCATATGATCCACAAACCAGCGGGCAGGTGGAAATCTCCAACCGGGAGTTGAAAAGGATCTTGGAGCTTACGGTGAGTACTTCGAGAAAAGATTGGTCGAGAAAACTGGATGATGCCCTTTGGGCATATCGAACTGCATTCAAAACACCAATTGGAATGTCACCTTATCGCCTAGTTTTTGGAAAGGCGTGCCATTTACCGGTTGAGTTGGAGCACCGAGCCTATTGGGCATTGAGGAAGTTGAATTTCGACTTGAAAGAGGCCGGTGAGAAAAGACTGCTTCAGTTGAACGAAATGGAGGAATTCAGGTTCGAGGCCTATGAAAATGCCAAACTGTACAAAGAGAAAATGGACAGATTACATTCTGCCCAGGTTTAACCTCTAGTGCGATCGCAACCCATTAAGTCCATGCGATCGCATGGACTACCAGACCGGTTAAATGCCGGGAATCAACATTCATTTTCATTTTTCAACTTTTGAACTTCAAAATCGTCCCTTCTTCACATCTCTTGATCTCCAACTCCAAAACACGCATCTTGAGCTTCAAATTACACTCACTCAACCATCATACACATCAATCTCGCGACTTAACAAGGTAAATTCCGAATTTGGTGATTAAATTTTCGGCCTTCTCTTTAATGTTACTTTCTATTCATGCTTTATGATGAATGTGGGGTTAATGATGAGTAGATTAGGCTTGAATTGAACGGGTTATTCGTTTGTGATTGGGTTTAGTTGATTAGGATGTGTAAATTTTTGGTTTTGATCCTTTTTCCCCATTTTGTCAAACCTTTGAAGAACACTTCATGCATGCTACATGTTTGACAAATTGTTCCAACCACGATCTTTGCCAATTCTTGGGAAAATGGGTTCATAGTTTAGTTTATTGGACGTAGGGTAACACTTAGGGTCATCCAATTTGGCTTGAACACATGTTGAGTACGAATTAATCCCAGCCGTAACCTTAGGGCCTGCAGGCTGCCATGGCAGCCCACAGGCATGCCACAGCAGCCTGCTTCCGTTAGCAACTTCGTCCACCATCCGTTTGACCCTAATGACCTCGGAATCATGTGAAATTTGACTATGTGGTAGACCTTATCATGCACTTTCATGCCACACTTGCCCGTTTCATTTTTACAATTTCCTAGGTATATTTCTCGATACACGAAGTAGCCTCGTCTATCACGTTTTTCGAATTTTTTTTACCTAATGTGTCAACAAGTTTGGGGGTTATATCTTGATCCATATATGTTTTCTTACACTTATAACATATTTTTGTTCATTTTGCAGATTATGGCCCAGAAACGACCACCGACTGCCGTCGAAAAGGAAAAAAAGAAGGCTACTGGCGGCACATCCAAGAGGGCTCGGGTAGATACGGCAGACACCGCCGCCTCTCGCCTTTATTTATCCGAGGAGCACAAAGAGAGGTTCACCAAGGCCGTGAGCCATTGGACCATTTGGGGGGAGCGAAGATTGCACCTGGACGACTTTCCTCATTCTGAGCTCTTAAACCTCATTAACGTCTGCCGATGGTCCAAGGTGGCAGATATTCCGCATCCTATTTACTCCCAGCTCGTCCATGAGTTCTACACGAATTTCAACCAGGAGATAGATATTCATGGGACAAAGCACTACGGGCAGACATGGGTCCGGGGCACATGGTTCATGTTTACCCCGAGGGTCATCAACGATTTCTATGGCCTATCCGCTGAAGATGTTCACCCTCTGCCCGACATTCAGGATATGGGCGAGGTGGCCCAGTTCTTATATGGTCGAGCAGATGCATGGCCACTGCTCGGGAGGGACCTCGAGCACAGTAAGCTGACAGACTCCCTCCTCATCCTGAACGTATTTGTGAGCCACAACATCGACCCGACTGCGCATCGCACCACCATTAATGATGCTAGGGCTCGATTGCTGTACCATCTGGCTAACGAGAGGAAGATCGACCTGGAGAGTTACATCTACACCCTGATCAGCTTGCTGGCCTTCCAGACGGACAAGAGGCATACATCCATCTTTCCAGCACTGATCAGTGGTATCTGTGCAGCAGCGGGGGTCCTGATTTCACCGACAGAGCCAGTTTTTTGAGCAAAGGGACCTATCAACCGCTTTGCCTTGGAGAATGCCAGACAGGCCACTGCACGAGCTATGGAGGCTGCCCTAGTCGCAGACGATCACCCTCCTGAGGAGCAGCCAGCCGCACCCCAGCCAGCTGCACCACCTGGAGATATGGCCGCCTTACTACATCGCTTACTAGAGGGTCAGGCTAAGTAGACACGGCTCATTATCGCCACCTGGACTGAGCTCCGCACAGTGCAGCAGGAGTTGGCGACTCTGCGGTCTCGAGTGGATGCCGGTAGACACACTCAGTCATCTATGGAGTTTACCTTGAGTCAGTCTTCCCTAGAGTAGAGTCGGATTCGGGCTGACTGCGACCAGGTCAAGCGGAGACTAGACAGATGTGCGGGCAAGTTGGATGACATCCATGATCAGATCTGCCACTCGACACCCACGCCGGCTCCTCCACCAGTTGAACCTTCCACACTTCTTCTTCCGAAACCCTCCGATCCGCCTCCGGGAAGTTCCTAAATTTTTATGTATTTCTTTATTCTACATGCGATTGGGGACAATGCACGTTTTAAGTTTGGGGGTGGGTTGATAAAAATTTGGCTCAATTTGACATATTCACGATATTTGATGATATTTGATTGTTGACTTAGTTCGTTTTTATTCTAATCATTTTTTTTATTATTCCAAAAAAATATATATATTTATTTTGTTTGCATGCTTGTGTGGTATGAATAGCATTGCCGGCTAATGATGAGAATTTTAATTTAATTTTTGCTTTAAATCATGACTTGTGAACAGAATATATTGTTGTTTAAATATGAGACTATTAAATCATATATGATATTGTGTTGTGTCGGCCAGTGACAATGATATGTAGTTATGTTGATGCACTTAAGTTGAAAACAATAGGATCTCCAAACCTTCAAATTATCTGTATCTCAACTAAGTAACCAATGAAGTGAGTGATTGTAGTGAGTAAACTGTGATGATGGCTATCTAGATTATGTTTGATTCCGTGTATGTCGAAAAAAATAAAATTGTGTTGAGCACTTTAGACCAGTTAGAGGAAACTAAGTAATGATCTAATGTTAGGAATCTAATCCCTCAGCATGAACTTATTGCACGCAAAAAACAAGACTTTTATTTTTATATAACTCATTTCGTAGCCTTTTTGACTCGAGTGATAAAGTCATTGACCAAAAGCTCGTTACATGGGTCATTTAGAAAGCTTAATGGAATGAGTTTCGCATACGATTAAATATCTTATAACTCTTTTCGTAACCTATTTGACTCGAGTGAAAAGGCCCGTAGGGGTTTCTCAAAACCCGATGTCCTAAAGTTCAAAAAACTTGGGAGTCATCGGCCTAAAGCTCGTTACATGGGTCATTTAGAAAGCTTAATAGACTGAGTTCTGCACATAAGATTAAAAAAAATAATAAAAAATAAAAAATAAAAAATAAATAAAAAATAAAATAAAATTTCTTTGCAAAGTAACCTGAGGATTAGATGACTAATGGGTTTGACTTACTTAGTAGAAAATTTCTGGTCAAGAGTGCTCATAACTTGGAGAATCTTCATAAGCCTAGGTTGTCACAATCATTAGCTTTCTCAACCAGCCTCTAGAAATAAAAGAATGTGAACAACCTTAGACCCAGGAATCTCGGAATTGTGAGAGAAAACAATTATTTTGGGGGAAGTGTATCTTACGAGAGGGAAAGGAAAAATTGACCAAGTGGTTGGACTATCACCTCCATAGAATTTAAACTGATCAGATGAACTGCCCCCACACATGATTCAAGTATGTTTTAAGTGGAATCACGTTTACAACTGTATAACCTGAACACTCGTCATGAATTATAAGTTTTTCTTTTTGCAAAAATCTGAAGCAAAACGACAAGCTATTTATGAACTTTATTATTGCTTATTGCATCTAGTACAAGATTGTTTTTAGTAGTTTATTCGAGGACGAATAATAGTTCAAGTTTAGGGGTATTTGATAAGTACAATTTTGTACTTATCTGAGCTCACAAAAATGGACAATTATAAGTCCTTTTGGTTGTTTACAGTTTAATTGCATGTTGTTTTCTTATCGATTTAGGAAAAAATCAAAGTCAAGTATCAATTGGATGAAAAGAGAGCAAAATGAAGATAATGGGACCTAATTGCTAAGAAAAGAAACTGCAGGGGCTTGATGTGCAAATACCTAGGCAGGAAATTCAAATTCAGAACCAGAATAAACCATGCGATCGCATGGTAATATCCTGGTGCGATCGCAAGGTTATGAAAAATTCAACAGAATGTCAAACCGCTCAACCATGCGATCGTAGGAACTACCACCATGCGATCGCATAGGCCAAGCGCGATAGAATTTGACAGAAACCTGATTTGATTAGAATTCTACCAGTCCAGATTAAGTCAAGTACCAAACACACGTTTTGAGGTCTTGGGAGAGCACTATAAAAGGCAGAAGATAGACTTTTCCCGGGAGAGGAATTTTAGAGAACAAGATACAAGGCAAGAACGAAGATCAAGAAGTGAAATCGAAGATCATCGAGCCGAGATCACGGGTTTTATTTTACTTTTTGTTTTCCTTTCCCCGGACCATGATGAATTCAATTCTTTCATTAATTGAAGAAATCATGTCCGGCTAATTTACTTTATCTAGGATGAACGATGAAACCTCACGTTTTGATTAATTAACAGTTTTTCCTTTTTAGTAATTAATTGCTCGTGGATTGATTATTCTTTATTCAGTTTCCTTATTATTTTAATGCTTGCGCACCATTAGAATATATTGTGATCTGTATTGAAGTCGAGGGATTCAATATAGATTTAGCACGTGGTATTGAATAACATAGGGTCCAATAATAGATAGAGATTACTATTATGCTTTATGAAATCCATTTAGGCATTCTTGAGATTTTAATGCATGTGCTTATGCTCGAAGCTTAATTAGAGATAATGAAGTTCGCATAACATATAGATTTGATTGACCATCGAGAGAGGCTTTCGATTAATTTAGGAATGCCGATTTTCAGTCCAAGGTAATTAAAAGCTAAAAAGTGATTAACAGATAATTGAGTAGAACGTGTCGGTGGATTCGTGAATCCTAGTATTGTTAAAATTTAATTCGTTCTCATTTTTCAAAGTTGCTTTTTATTAATTTCAATTTAATTAAAATAGTCAATTTAGTTTAGAATCATAAGAACCAAAAATTGAATCTGTGTTTATTTCCATTGTTAAAATTTAAGTTGTGAAATTAATTAGTTAAATTAGTATCTAGTCCTCGTGGGTTCGACACTTTGTTTATCACTATATTACTTGTCAACGATCCGTCCACTTGCGGGATATAAATCGCACAACAGTAACATTTATACTTATCCTCTACATTACTTTTAGATGTTACCACTCATCTGAAACATGACTATGGTACTTTTAAATGATATTGTTAACGTATTGCTGCGATCATCATACTTATTGATATTTAAGGTTTACGTGAAAATTAAGTTTAAGGTGATCATTAAGAACGTTTTACCATTCGTTCGATACATGACTATGACCCTTTTAAATGTTACTGTTGATTTATTGTTTCGACTTCCTGATATATGAGGTCCACGTGAAAATTAATTTTAAAATGACCATGAAGAAAGTTTGATACTCCCAAGATAATCAAGGACGCTGTTGTGTTCGATGCTATAGATCCTCTGCGAAACATAATTCCTCATATGCCTGAGTTCCCATTGTCATGCAGGTTGCGTAGAGATATTCTGCACCAATCTAATGGGTAATGATTAAATATTCCTTACTTATTTTATTAGTCAATACTAAATAAGGATTGTTGTTTCGAAAGTAATCAAATCGTATGTAGTTAAGAAATATATTTATTATGCTTGCAGTGGCGATTGTGGAATTTTTGTTGTCAAGTACGCAGAGTACATATTCCTAAAGAAGATTAACGAAATGCCGAATGATTTTGATACTGGAGTGGCGCGGCACAACATGGCTGTGCAACTGTTCAAGTTTTAGGTAGAGAAACCCGACTTAAGGTCGCCAGGAATTTCCAAGTAGCAACAGCCTCACATAACCGGGCAATGTCGTTACTTGTTTTAATAATTATTTTTGGAAAAACGTGTTACTTTGAAGTTTTGCGTAGTATCATTCTGTTAGTGAATATTTTGGATCTTCAAGTTACTTTTAATTTGGTTGTATATGGTATCTTATGTTCGTTAAGTTTCATTTTCTTGAAGCGTATATGGTAAAATGCCAATTTTGCATCTTGGTTAGAGAATGTTGGAATTTAAACAGACCCATTGTCATGTATAGCTGCAGGAGAATATTGATAATTGTGAATAGTAAATGGTAACATTTTATTAACGCTTATATGAGAAAATGCACAGTATTAATGCATGTTTCATTTCACTTGTGAATATGGTTTTTTTGAAGAATGTGAAATAGGAAAAATCGTTGATCCTCAATCAGGTCAAATTTTCCAATGTCACCTTAATCAAATTATCATCAAAATCGTTTATCCTCATTCAGGTCAAAGTTTATATCTGGCTTCGTATTGGTAGCATTCTACTTAGAATCATTCACATTCAGGTGAATAATTGTAACTTCATTGCTAATTTCTAAATCAAGCATTATGTCAATAATGGGTATGCAACCAAGTTGCACACTATTAAAAAGAGTAACAGACAAAATACATACAGATTGCAATGCTATTAAAACACTTTTTTTCCCTATTCCATAGTGCAGTGTGCTCATCACGTTAACAGAATGTGATTTTTCCTCATCACATGTGTAACAAGTTTTCAAATTCACTATAAACTTCATTTATTATCTAACATAAATAGGATAACATCCAGACTTATTGAGAAAATATTGTTTACTTACAAGCCATAGATGGCAAATAATCAAATAAATTTAACAATATGTCAAAATGATATTACATTATCATTCCTATTATTTAGTGATAAATGTGAATAGATTCTGTAGCAACGCGTTTATTGTCATATTCCTGCATAAATGAAATTCAATATCAATCAATAGATTAAATTATGTTAAACTAATAGCTATGAATGAAACAGAATTGTTACCTCCATATTATTACGAGTGGTTGCCGTCCTTTTTCTTTCCCAATTTGTTCATCCTTTCTTCATTAGATGCTAACAGTTCAGAGTGTTATCAATTTCATTCTTTTTGATTTGTATAAAAAAAAAAATGAACTATCATTGCATATTTTTATCAGAGGACCATTCCCCATAACTTGATAGTGAACGGATATGGCATACTGTGAATGGTCTCTTTTCAATTCCATCATTATCATATCAACTAACTTAGTATATTTACAATCCAATGGTATAACTATTCCAATAATCGAGTAATCATTGTAACTCCGCGATTGATCCCATCGACCATCGTAATGTACCAAAATATTTATGGATTCCATAACCTGCATTAGACTTTTACAATACATCAAACATATGTTCCAAATTAACAAATTAACAAGTTATACGACCACTTTCAGGCATCACATAACTCTCAGCCATCTACAATGATATAATAAATACCACATCAATCCGATTTTTCATAATGAAATTAATAAAGTGCAACATTTGTGATAATTTAATCATTGTTAATCAAACAGTATCAATAAACCATCTATCGTTCTCTTCCCACATATCAAATATAATCAAACATAATACAATGTGGTGCCAAATTCATCATTATGCAAATTTAACTAGGATCGACATATTACATACCTTTAGATGATATAGTAATAATTAATCATAATTTTACCCAATTTTTGCATTACTTCTATTACAAATTAACCACATACAAATCATTATTGAAATACCCATCACCCAAGGCACAGATTCCGGTGAGTGCTTGGAAATATATATTACTTACCAATTCACAGATGCCGGTCACTGTTTCTTCTTCTTCGAGAAAAGGTCTGGCCGACGTTTGTAATTTAACAGAAATTTGGATGTATTTGCTATGTGATTCCAGATTATGTTAAGTCGTCTTCATCTGTGTCGAACGATGAACAAACAATGGGTCAAAAGGGATAATGTGATATATGGCTGTTGATACTCATTCACGTTGAAGAAAAATGATTCTATTTGAATCAAATATCAAGTTAGGATTACTTACCCAAGTTCGGATTCCAGATTCTGCTCCTTCATCGTCTTCAGCAAAATCGATTGGCAAAGTTTATATTTTACTCAAATATGGGTTGTTATTGATATATGATTCCAGATGTTTATACCTTCGTCGTCGTGAACATTAAAAATGGTGGATAAAAAATTTTACATCAACATTGAAATAGATAAATTTGGTAAATGGCATATGATACCTAATGATGTTGACCAGAAATCATTCTGTTTGTTTTAATTTGGAATCTAGGAGAAGATTAGGGAGAATTGTTCCCATCCATTTGTAACTGAAGAAATAGCCTGTTACGAAAAAATAATAATTATCCAGTAAAATTGAATTCTTTCAAATAGAAAAAAGTCTATTTATAATTTTTTATTTTCATCTAGTAATATTGATAATTGTTAATGAATCTTAACCATATGTGTAAAAAACCCCATTAAAATCCATCTCATTCCAAACAAAAAAATAGTCCACTTCAATAAAATTTAAATCATTACACATTAAAATCCATCCCATCCCAAACAAAAAAAAAACCCACTTCTTAAATAACCAATTCCAAAAGAGCCAAATCCAATTGGATTTATTTATCTTTTGTCTATTTTTTTCTGTTTATTTCATAATCTATAAATTATAATTTTTTATGAATTTTGATTTGTTATTGAGTGATGAATAATGATGTTTACTTGATTTTGTGAAATTATTTCAAATTTCAATAAGTAGAAAAAGAAAAAAAAAAAGGTGCTTAAGATTTTATATGTTTTTACATAACAAATTTTGTTGAGAAAGACATTGTCAATAAAATAGATATAGATTTTATTATAGAAGACTTCGCAGCTGTAAAAGATCGTCGGACACAATTTTCTTTAGCTAGTTTTAGATTTTGAATATTTTTGTGTAATGACTTTTTGTAAACTTTTTAAAGATTATGACTTATAAAAAAAAAAAAATTAGATTCTTATAAAAATGAGTTAAGTAATTGTGATTTTAGAAAAAAAAATTCGGAGGCAAACCTCCGTAAGCCAACCCACCCCACCTCTTTATTATATCTTGGATTCACCCCTATTACAAAGATATATGTCCACCACATTATAGTCCATGACTATCTTACAACTTTGGAAGCGGATAAACATATTTATTTTATAATATACAACATAAACAAATCTAATTCATATTATTCTATGTGACACTATAACGTCACCTCGTAATATTCACTGATCAAGGAACTGCAACAATATGCTTGATGGTGAGTTTTTTTTTACAGCATTGGCACATTGCAAATAGGCGAAGGACTAGACTCTAATGAATTATGGTTTAGTCACTTTTTTCTCGAACTCTTCTAATCCAGTGAAGTCATTTCTCTGTACCATCCATGATTGATCATCTTGCAATCATCTCAAGCAATCCAAACACATGCAAAAGCGGGCAGGCTTTGTCCCTTGTTGCCTCTTTCGGCACAAGGATTAGAATATTGAGGAAAGCAATTCTAAAGAGAATTTATATAAAATGAAACAACACATAAAAGTACTAAAAGGATATAATTGAAATTTATCTTGAATGCAATAAGGCCTTTATATAGGCACCTACCAAGGTCACGCGGTAGAAGATCCATGAAGGGAAGATGGACACATGTTGCAAGATGTAGAGCCTCTGGAGGAACACGTGGCGAAGTGTGATAGAATCGACTTCCAAACGAGGGGGTCACCCAAGGTTGTCTTTAGGAAGAGGTCGGGCTGGGTTTTAACAGGGCAGGTCCAGCCCATCCTCAGGGGTTCATCAAATGAGAACGTCTAGGTTTCTTAACAATAGACGGTGAATTAATCAAGACTAATGGCTTATCGAACTTAAGAAAACTTGTCCATGACGGTCAGCGAGCGAGCGATAATGCCGACCAATCGACAATCACTACTAAAAATTGTTTTTTCACCAACGGAAATTTACCAACGGATTATTTCCGTTAGTAAGCAGTAACTGATTATCCGTTGGTAAAAGTGATGACCTTTCAACTACGGTAATTAGCGACGACTTTTCCGTTGGCAAAGGTAATAGTTTTTCACCAACGAATTTTCACCTTTCACCAACAGAATATCCGTTGGTAAATAGTGAATCATATCACCAACGGAAATTCCATTGATGATATTAATTAATTTTAAAAACCAAAAAATTATTCGACCTTTCACCAATAGAATATCCATTAGTGAAGAGTGAATCTTATCACAAACGAAAATTCTGTTGGTGATATTAATTAATTTTGAAAACCAAAAAATAATTCGACATTTCACCAACAGAATATCCGTTGGTGAAGAGTGAATCATATCATCAACGGAATTTTCGTTGGTGATATTAATTAATTTTAAAAACTAAAAAATAATTCGATATTTCACCAACAGAATATCCGTTGGTGAAGAACGAATCTTATCACCAACGGAATTTCCGTTGGTGATATTAATTAATTTTGAAAACCGACCTTTCACCAACGGAATATTCGTTGGAGAAGAGGGAATCTTATCACCAACGGGAATTACGTTGGTGATATTAATTAATTTTGAAAACCAAAAAATAATTCGACCTTTCACCTACGGAATATCCGCTGGGGAAGAGTGAATCTTATCACAAATAGAAATTTCGTAGGTAATATTAATTAATTTTAAAGACCAAAAAATATTTTGACCTTTCACCTACTGAATATCCGTTGGTGAAAAGTGGTTCATATAAAAAAAATTCGAGCAATGTGATATTTTATGTTTAAGTGTTAACACAATGTGAAATTTGATTTTCCAATAATATTTATTTTTTACTTTATAAGCAATTATAGAAAATGTTGCTCATTGAACTAATATATATTATAAAAACAAATATAATTACAAGAATTCATTTGTCTCTAATAGTTTGGTTGTAACTTCACAACTCTTAGGTCAAATGTTCAAATCACATTACATTCATTCTAAATTAATAAAATAGTAAAAATATTTGACAAAGCTTAGTGGATCGGGTCGGGCCTTTGGTGGGTTGAATTTCAAAACCATAATTGGCAAGTTGGGTCAGGGGTCCACAAAGTATATAAAATTTGTTTTTTTAATTATTAAAAATTTGCACTATTACTTACGGAAATTCCGTTGGTAATAGTGCTTGTCATTTTTGTTGCTAATTTGAGGGTCGCTGAAAGTTACCAATGGAATTTCCGTTGGTAAAAGCGTGTGTCATTACCAACGAAAATTCTGTAGGTAAAGGGTTGGGACATTACCAACAAAAATTCCGTTGGTAATAGTGTGTGTCATGGCCAACGGAAATTACGTTTGTGAAGATCACCAACAGAATTTTCGTTGATAACTTTCAGCTACCCTTAAAATAGTAATGGAAATTCCGTTGCAAATAATCCGTTGGTAGCGACTATTAGGCACGGATATCGTGGCTTCAGCAACAGAAAATCTGTTTCTGAAGCCACGGTTTTTTGTAGTGAATGGATCATAAAAAGGCACCGAAGAAAGAGGGCGAGAAAAAGATGACCTGGCTTGGCAACCCAGTTCAGTTCGCGCAAAATCGGCTGGTCGAGCTTGGCCAGTGCCATGTGCGCCAACTGGCCATGCTCGCTTGCACATCGGGCTCAATCGGCATTGGACTAGGCTAGGTGTGCCAGTGGCACGAGCTTATGCGACGGTCAAAGTGGCAATTTCTTCGTGGTTACTAATTTGACCATAGGGATTCGTCAATATGTCTTAGTTATAATATTATAAAGAAAAATAAAAAAAATTTCCGAAGTGATATTGGCGGTAGCACTGTCAATAATTTCATCTAATTCACCAATAGATATTAATAATGAAATTTTTTGAAGTTGAGCATGCAAACTTCTAATTCATGAAATTAGGATTTTCTATAACGTTATGTGCATGTTTGTCTTTAAATTTAAGTGGTTAAATATATTTTTTATGCACGTATTTTATAGGACTTACAACTTATTACAATTTATTATCTACACATTTTATAGAACTCACAACTTATAAATATTTCATATATAATTTGAGCATACCAAACATGCGCTAATTAATGTCATAAAACTGCACAACGTCAAATTATCAGTCATGAAATGATTGTCATATAGAAAATGTTTTTGCATAATGGTAGAAGTATCGATCACGAAGTGATTGCAATAAAAAAAGGGTTTTCACGAACGATTGCAAGCATCATAGAAAAGAAAGCTCTATATGATAGTCAGATAGTTGTTAAGAATGTTACAAATTTTTCATTTAAAAGTAGTATATGCTTAAGTTAAGGGAATATTTTAGGCCATTTAAGTTGATGGGCTGCATTTGGGACCAATTGACCAAAAGCTAAACATTACTTAGAATAGGTCCAGTTGGTTGACCCAGTTCTTGCGGAGTCCAGATATACTAGTCCAGAGGTGTCAAAAATATATAGGAGTAACGACAAGTCGAGATAACATATCTCAACTTGATTTTGTGTCCACAAACTTTTGAACGCAGCTTTTATAAATCATTTCTCTATGAATAATGCTATTTATAGTTGTTTACTATCGATATTCATCCTATGTGACATTACTCAATTGAAAGAATTATTTACTCCAATTAAGTAATATTATTCATAGTCAGCAACTATGAATAATTCTTTCTAATGCCATGTAATATGACTACTGATAGTGAACAATTATGAATATTTAATTAGTTAGCATAATGGTTCAATATTTAGATGAAATGGTTCAATATAACATAATTAATTTGATGTTTTGAATGCTATTCCATATGAAAACGGATGGTTGTGCTTAATAACAACCAAAATCCTTATTTATTCAACCAATTCAATTACATTAATATTAATTAAGGATTAGAAAATCAATTTTCATCATCCGATCTTGACACAGCCATTCGATTTAAATGAGCCTTTCTGTGCATGAAGTATGGAGTCCAGATTTGGTGTCTCAAATATTTGTTCTCTTAGTCGTCTTTTTAATAAAATTTTTACACATCATCAAATAAAATTAGAATAATACTATTTATAGTCAATAAATTAACTTAACTGCAAGTGTGAATATATTAAATATTGTCTATAATCACTCCTCGTCTATTTATTTAATGATGTGTAAAAATTTTATTGGAAAGACAACTAAGATGACATATATTTAGGACTACAAATCTAGACCCTTAAGCATGTGCATTCTTCACCCAACATGTGAGTAAGCTTAAAAATCCCTCAAATGGGTTTCTTTGACAATATGCTATTTTAAGAAGCTTTTGAGCTTAACCAAACATGCTCGTAAACTCATGCATTAAAATCTGCCACGGTTACTTAAGTTTCTAAAAAATTTTAAAATTATCATTAAAGTTGTTTTCTTACACTACTAGTCACTGAAGTTTGATATCTTTACAGCAAAGGTTATTAGGTTAACACCGTCAACATTAGTAATCGTGTCACTGTTAAATGTTATGTAGCATTGACGATGTTTATTTTTTTCTACAGAAAATAGACTTTTTTTAAAAAGAAATTGAAGTGGTCCGCCAGAAGGGAAATCCATATTGTCCTAAAAAAAAGAAAAAGAACAAAAAATTAAGCAAAAACCAATTTCCGCCAACAATATCAATATATATTTTAAGAAAATTGATTTTTTGATGTGGCAAAAAAATAAACACCGTCAATGCCATGTAGCATTTAACGATGACATGTAGACTATTAAAGTGACTTTGTTAATAGAATAACCATTACTGTAAGGATATCAAACTTCAGTGAGTGGTAGTGTAAGAAAATAACTTTAATGAAAATTTTAAAATATTTTAAAATTTTTAGTGGTTGTTGCTGAAATTACCTTAATCTCATATATGTCAGTAGAGGTGGCAAAATTGGCCCGGCCCATGTAGCCTGCCTTTTTGGGTTGGGTTGGCCTTAACCCAAATAAAATTGGGCCAAGATGGCCCGACCCATCTAGTCCGCGGGCTAGTTGGGCCGGCCCGATTTTGATTTTTTTTTTGATTTTTTTTTTGCTCGTTAACACTAATTACTCATTTTGTGAATAGCCCCTATACATAATTCAAATAATATCAATCTAAAATGATCTAAGTCAAAGTTACCAATAAACATTAGTTCAAAAATCTCAGGATCCAACATAAAATTGTTTAGATTTAATTAAAATTTAGTTTAATTTAAGTTTTAATCCAAAATATATTTGATGTGACAAATAAATTATTTATTTTAAATTTACTTATAAATAAACCTTTTAATTTAAGCTAAACATGCTTATATCTCAAAACAATAAGATTAGCATTCTTTTAATATTTGTATTTTTTAAAAAAAAAAATGTCTACAAATAGTTTACAATTAACAAAAAAAAAAAATTATTATTTTGAAAGAAAATTGACATTTATCTATTAACTAATATATGAGAACCCCAATTTTATAAATTAATCTTTTTAAAAATCTCAAAATATATATTCTAAATTTATCTAAGATTGTATTTGATGTAATGTATTAGATTGTATAAAAAATTTATTTAAAAAACAAGAAAATTAAGATAAGCTGAACTAATGGGCTGGATTGGGCTAGCATATTTCTGGCCCATACAAAACTGGGCTGAGTCAGCCCAATTCAATTTCATGTGTAGCCCTGCTCTGATGGATTGGATTGGCTCAACCCAACTCATTTGCTAGCTCTATATGTCAACACGTAATTTGATCAATTTTGTGTCAAATTAATAAGTACAACTTTGAAATATAAAACATATAGACAAACTCATATATGTCCAAAAAGTAAATGAATCTTCAATTTTGGCTACCATTGAAGAGGTGCATTGAAAGTGTAGGGCCATAAAGTGGGATGTCAGTAAGGTGGGAATGAAGTGGTGTTTACCCTTCTCATTCCGTCGTAAATTTTTGAGAGTGGGAATTAAAGTATTCTCATTTACTATCTTGTTTAATAATTAATTTATTTATAAATACGATTTCAATTTTAAAATATAAAAATAAAATAAAATAAAAATATTTGGCGTGAATTTGAAAAATTCGGGTGTGAGGACCATAATTTCCTTCTCCACCCAATTGCCTAGCGGGGCTAGAATTCCTCACCCCACTCCAGAGTAGGGTAAGATGGAGCAAGACGGAGACGAAATATTATCATCCATGCCATAAAGTTCAAGTCGAACTAAGTCATATTTGTAGATGAGTATCTCAATTATTTTGAAATCTCCAATTCATCAGCCAATTTCGTATACAAAAATCAACAATCATATATTTTATTTGTATTAGAGATTTACACTTAATTTTAATAGCCTGAAGAGGAAAGGTTGTACTTCAATTGATAATGTGTGGTGTGATGCCTGCATGTGTGACACAGAGCTCACATGCACATCACATTGGCAAGCATAATTGTCTTTTTTCACCTTTGTCATTCTCAATTAATTCTAACATTTCCTCTTCCCGCGTTAATCTTTCTTTGAATAAAATATCGATCAATGATTTGAGACAAAAAGATTTTTTTATTCGGATCAACCTTAAAATCTCGATCAACTTTTAATGACAAAACTTGAATTTTGTTATGGACAACATTGAATTTTTCAATTTGCTCGGCTTTATTCCCTCCCGTGTGAATTCAATGACTTCCTCTGCTAATTTATTGAAGGCAGGGACAAGATTGCGATAAAAAAAGTTAGAGTACAAGATCAAAACTTCGAACAAAGATTGGGGACTAAATATACAATTTATCCATAATTTTAATCCCCCCAATCAAATCACTTAAGCTTCTCCCCCCATCCACTGCGGTGAGTCAAACCAATACAAAACTTGACGTAGTTGTTATATTGTAATTGGATGATGAGTTGGTGTCAGATATAGTAAAAACATGTTACTGATTTAAATGTGGTTTGACAAAAATGTGATAAACAAGTATAACGTGAAAGTTGGAAGAATGAATTTTGAACAGTTGAATGATTAGGCCTATGCTCCAACGTATCCAAGAGAACCAAGAACACGAGTAACATGAAATACATTAGCAAATTCAAAGAAATTGACAAAATGAATGCATTTAACTCGTCAGTTGTATACCAAACATCTAATTCACTAATCAAATTCTTGAAGACTTGCGTGGGAGGCAAGAACGATTCAGACAATATTTGTGTTGGAAAATTTATAACTTAATGTTATGTTTGGGGTAATTGGCATAAACGTTTGTATCTTTCGAAGTTATTGTACAAATCATCTTTATCTATAAAATTTTGTCATTTTCACTTTCAAAGCAACATTTGCTTGCGCAAAACATCATTTTCGTCAACTGCCATCTAAAAATCTCCGTTAAGTGGCCTTATCCTTAACACGACTCGTACCACTTTGGACGGATATTTTCGTCCACACACCTATTTCTCATTTCTTATTGTTCAAACGGAGAAAAATAAACCAATACATACAAACGGTAAAATTTCTCCACTTTTCTTCTCAATTTCCCACTTCTAGCCGCAAATGTAGGTGACATAGGATATACAAATGTTCCAGGGAGAAGAACGGGGCTGGTAATGACATGTACGAACTGTTTACAATAAAATTTGGCTCCATCTTTCACCACTGAAACTTGATTTTGATTTCGGCGACATTACAAAAAGAGTCTTACATGAGTAGCCATATCACTACAAACCTACAAACAAAACTGAAAAACCAGTTCCAAACAAAGCATATCATCTTCTCATTATGCAAATGAAGCACGAAGTCTTCATCTAAATTTGGATTCCACTCTGCACAATCAATTTGCCATTATTCTTGGTGAAATATGGTTTGTTTTACGTTATTTTATATATGAATAATCACTAAAAATAATAATTACTAATATTGTTAAGGAAATAGACCAGTTAGACGGGAGAAAATGGAAAGTAGGTGTGTGGACAAAAGTACCATTCCAAAGTGGTACGAGTCGTGTTGAGCAGGCCACTTAACGGAGCTTTTTGAAAAAAAAAATGGATGAAAAGGATGTTTTGCCTAAGCAAATGTCGATTTGAGGGTGAAAATGCCAAAATTTAATAGGTAAGAATGATTTGTACAATCGCTTCGAAAGGTAGTGACATTTAGTGCCAATTACCCTTATGTTTGATTATAATTTTGTGTGAAACCCATTTCTTTGTTATGGAAGATAAAATTAGATTCTTGTGTTTTTTCCTTGTGAATATCGAAATCATATATTTATTTGGTAAAAATGATGTTCGGGTGAATGAGAAATCAAAGTGAAGTTGGAAAAATAGTTGAAGGGGGAAAGCAAGTAGCTTATTCCACATTGGAAAAATGATAAAAATTTGACTATTATATATATGGCCACACTTTTAAAAAGTGTAATATAGATAGCATAGAAGTTCTCTCTTGCGCGCACTCGCAGGGGGTGCAAATCACAAACCGATTAACACCTTGGGCCATTGAACATACATGGATGTCGAACTGAAATTGACCCATTAGTAGGGTCCACGTTCTTCCTGCTTATGGAGGAGTTGAAAGGTCACGAATTTCTATTATGCTTTTTTCCTTTTCAGTCTAGAAAATTCCTATGTTCTATGCAGTTCGTTTTTTCTTGTTCTTCCAGTGTTTTGTGATCCTTTTCAGAAAAAACAATTCAGTTTGCCAGAGTGGAAACTTTGTGCTATGCTTGCCAATGGTTCCACCGTTGTAGCTTAGAAGACAAACGTTAAGTGACCCTCAAGCAGGTGAATCTGTTTTAAGGACACTTTGTTCACACATGCCCCGATTTGCTTAAATCAGTTTCCTCTTAATTTATTGTTTCAATGCTCTGCATTTCTTCTTATAATTTCCTTTTCTGATTTTCAAATTAATAAATGAAGATATTATATTATTTCTGTATTTTGTCTAACAATTTGCTCATCATTGGTTGAAATTTTCTTGAAAAATACAGATAAAAAAAGGAAACAAACACCAAAACTTGTTTGATGTGCTGATGGAAAGTTATATCCTCACGAGGGATTTCAATTTTCAACTACAGATTTTATCTAAGAATTCAGGACCCTTGATTTTCACAAATCTGATTGACTTAATAATTACCATATTCTTCGTTGCTAACAGCATTATGCAGAAAAGCGCGTAAGAATGAAGAATACAAAATCACAATCTCGCTGTCCGTAGAATAGCAAGTATAATTGGGGAGAAATCTCCAGGTTTTTATTAATTTTAGAAAAAACAACCAAAAAACATGTCATGCCTCCTAGCTTTGGTCATGCACCACTTTGACACGGTCGAGCTGCTCCAAAAATGCTAATATCGTCTGATCTTCCTCTGCATCACAATCTATTCTGGTAGAGAATGTTTAGTACAATGTTTTTGGCAGTTTTTATTGCTAGTGTCAACAATATCTGTTACAACCATAGGAGATTTTTGATGAATATCTATAATTTCATTTCAATTATGTTTGGATTACAGTACTTTCCTGACAGGATCTTCATCTCATCAAAGGGATTGCATAGAGGGTCTCTATCGACTACCTAGGCGGTTGCTTCTGCCACGAAAAGCCACACCAGAAGCAGAATTGGATGGTGGTGGGGTGGCTGTCTCGTCTGACTCAGAATCTCTTTGTTCTGATCTTGTTGAAGTGCTTCTGCTCCCATTCAGGCGACGACCTCTCCCCCGAAAAGCTACTCCTTCCGCAGGGTCATTTCTGAATGGAGAATTAATTTGGAAGCCCTCTCCCCAGAATGCTACCAGCTTATGACTAGAAAAGGCTCAAGGAACAAAACTGTTTTCACCAATGCAAAATTTATGAATTAAAAAACAGAAATGAAATGCAACCATATTTCGTTGAAATTAAGGATACATCAAACGAGGAGTCTTTAAGATATTGTTTCCAGTTGACAGAGGATAAAGCACTGTCAGGAAGTAATAGAGATGTCCTGCAGCAATCCCCATCATAGATTGCTTCAATGGATTTCCAAGAACTAAATCTGCTGCAATCATGTAGTAAGGAAGGTAGAATCCCTGCAAGTACAAAAATATGCTATTACCTTGTACTATACAAAAACACTAAAGCAGGTAACTTTGTATGTACTAATGTTATCAAGAAGCTAGTAAAAAACGAGGAATACCGGTGGATAACCTACCTTCAATTCAAATAGGCCGTGAATATTGACACGCGCATTTGGGAATTCTCGACTCCAGACATAGGGAAGAATGAAAACCATGGATGGTCCCAAGAATGGAGTCCACAGGTATGGAAAAGCTGTCATAACCTAAATGCCAATATACATCAGTATTATTCGATTATAAGTTCATATTCATTTAAAAGAATGGTGTTATTTAGGAATTACCAAGAGTGAGGCTGCTCCAAAAACATACATCCATACAAAATCTGCTGTTCTCTTGTCAAAAGGACCCCTTTCTAATTGAGCTCCATAGTACAATCTACAAAAGGAAAAAAAAAAACATATTGACATTGTACTTTCTTAGAGGTAATATCCTAAATTCTCGAAAATTGTGTGGCAATCATTTTTATGAATATCAATTAACAATTTATAGGGTCGACGAACGGTACGAGAGAAATACCATATTTATAACGCTAAGTTTACATGGTATATGGAAATCCCAAATGATCTAATTTGGTCCTTACATCGTTATGAGTCTGAATGCAAAATCTAGTGAAAATGGTCCTATGAAGAAGAAGTTTGTGATGAGCCTCCATATCTGCATAAGAAAATGGTTGACAGAAGAATCTTGATTAGGCTATCTATTATCTGTAGTTACTTAAGATTAATATATATACGAGAATTACCTGAAATCTTTTGAACACATCTGAATAGAAAAGTGCAATGTTCCAGACGTTGTAAAGCTCGAGGGCATAAGCGCCTGTGGCGAAGAAACAGGCTGCAGCATATGTCTTTGTCACTGGTGGTATAGAGTTGTAGTATCTGCAAAAATGAAAATTTTAGTGAGCCTGATCAGGGTATCAGTTTTACTGCAAGAAATTTTCATGTCAAGATCATCAAATAAAATCGACTAAGAGATCAAATCGTGTTAAATAAATCATCCCGAGCGAAAATCTTTTGTTAAAGGAATCAACCAAGCAAGAACGTTCTTCACCATATAGAGTGTGACTAAGAATGATCTTTTTACGCAAATTACAAGCCACTAATTGTTCAAAAACTTGAAAAAAGTAATCAACATATCTTGTAAATTGCACTTGATTTTAAATTTCAATTAGAAAATTGAAAAACATGAACTAAAAAGGGAAATAGATCACCGAACCAAGTATTATCTTAATGCATTAAAATAAATCTCACAACAACTACAAAAAATCGAAAAATTTATCTAACAATACATAGACTTGACGCGAAATTCATAGAACAAGAATCTCGACCGATCATTTATATGAGAATCATTCTATATGACTAAAGTAGGAAAGAAAAGAGGACTCACTCCAATGGTGAAGACATTGTTGATTAATGATTATAATAACTATGTTATTGCCTAGTGAAAATATATGTGAAAAAACCCTTTCCCCTATTGACAATAATGAACTAATTACTAGTTAATATGCATGTATATACTCCACAAAATGCATTGGAGATTCAGAAGTCAATTTGACAAATAAATACTAATTAATATGCATGTACGAGAAAAGATTTGGACCCTGAATCGGGGTCCAGGTCATTTCCCCGAAATAAAAAAAGAAACCCTCCCTCCCACCCTCCCACACACACACACACACACACACACACACACACACACACACACACACACACCTACTTTAACAACCCCCAATCCATTTATTTTCTTGAGCATCTTACTTATTTATGTACCACTAAATTTATATCCACATTATTAATATAATTAAATTTATTAAATTAAAAATAAATATTTATCATTATTATATTCATTATATTTGTTTTTAAAAAATATATATAATAATATTTATTGAGTTAAATATTATTTATATCATATAATAAATAATATAGTTAACGTTAATTTTATCTGAGACTGATTAATTAGTTTGTATTTAAGTAACAAATTAAATTTTGCTTAAAAAATAAAAATAAATAAAGCGCGCATAATAAATTTGATCCGGACCCACAATAGGCATATCATGCTCCAGACCTACAATACTCGATCACAGGCAGTAACAATTCCTCGTATTCCCTAAACCTACAGGAATATGATGTACGATTTAACCCTCGTCACTAATTTATTACTTATAATGTATCCTCGTATTCTCTAGACCCATAGGAATATGATGCACGATTTAATCCTCGTCACTAATTTATTACTTCTAATGTAATATTATTTTCTTCTTTATATGTGTAAATTATCAATTGGTGCAAATTTATATGCACGCTTTATTTATTTTTATTTTTTAAACAAAATTTAATTTGTTATTCAAATATAAACTAATTAATTAGTTTCAATATAATATTAATAATAAAATTAACGTTAACTACATTATTTATTATTTGATATAAATAATATTTAACTTAATAAATATTATTATATATTATATTTTTTAAAAACAAATACAATGAATATAATAATAATAAAAATTTATTTTTAATTTAATAATATTAATAATGTAGATATAAATTTGGTGGTACATAAATATTTAAGAAATTGAAGAAAGTAAATGGATAGGGGTGGGATTAAATGGGGGGGGGGGGGAGGGGTTGGTTGCATAAGGGGGTGGGGATTTTATTTGCAGAGGGGGTGGGGGTGGGGGTGGGGGTGGGGGTGGGGGGTTTTACTTTTTGCAGGAGGGAAGGGAGGGTGTTACTTTTTGGAAATGGTGCACATTTGACACGTTGGATTTCGGGGAAATGATCTGGACCCCGAATCGGGGTCTAGATCTTTTCTCATGTATGTACATACTCCACAAAATGCATTGGAAATTCAGAAATCAATTGACAAATAAATACTAATTAAAGTAAACCCAAATTTTGGAAACTTTGTGATTGGAATTTTCTTTTTGATTGGACAGCTAACCTAACCTATCCCAAGTCTCCTATTGTCTTCCATTGGAGACCAAGTGCATGTTCGCTGGCCATTTTGGAAGAAAAATGTATTTTATATTTATTGCAATGAGCCATGTTTTGTACAGGTAATAAATATTTTGCATTGACTAATTTATATTTACATAAGTAAATTGGACAATTCTATCCTTAAAAAAGGTAAAACACCATTTGTGAAAGAACCAAATTGAATGACATAAAGGTAAAACAAATTAGGTTACCCTAGAATTTCATTACAACTAGAGAACTTTCATTGGGTTGCATTAGAATATTTTATTTTAATTAGAAAACTTTCAATAGGTTGTTATATATAAAACTGATGAGTTGTAAATAAAAATTATCATTCATTACAGTGAACTAATGGAGCGACTAAAGACAGGACGTAGTCTCACTTCGTGACGAACTTGTATAAATCATTGTGTACTTTATTTTTCGCCATTTATTTGTTACTCTAATCATAATAGTGTGGAACCCAATTTTACTGTTCATTTTAGGATTTCTCGTGGAAAATTTTAATGTTATAGAAGTATATCGAGTACATTAAGACTTAAGTTACCCTAATTTCTTCTCTATATGATGCATTTTCTTTGAAGAGATAAAAGAAAGACGCGAAGTCATATTTTTTGTTATAGTGAAACACTGTCACATCAAAATTACACCATTCAAAATTGTGTATTTTTACTTTCTTTCAATAGTTTCTTTCGAATTAGGATCGTGTGTTTAATTCATAACAAATTTTCCATATAAATTTGTGTTCATTATTTATTTGTTTTTGTTGTATTTATCACGTAAATCAAGTCCTACTAAATTAATTCAACACAATAAATTCAAGTGATAATTTTACCATATACTAGAAAATATAAAATAATTTTAAAAAATACTATTTAACTTTTTTATTCTAAAAATACTGTTTTTTATTTTTGTAACACTTGTTGTTACATTTGTTTGTTTGTTAATAACAAATGTAACAAATTTATTATAACTAAAATAACAAATGTAACAACAAGTGTTACAAAAATTTAAAAAAAAAACAATATTTTTAGAATAAAAAAATATAACAATATTTTAAAAAATATTTTATTTATTGTAGTTATTTATGAAAAAACCCCTAAATTCAAACTCACAAGAATTACAAAATTTAGAAAAAAATTATCAAATAATACGCAAGTAGACTTAACACGAAAATCATATAACAAAAAATCTTCTTGGATCATCTACTATTTGTTAAAATATACATTAATATCTAATAACTTAGAAATTAAAACATAGAATCACGTTGACGTAGGCATAAACGTGAAAGAATGAAACAAAAATCAAACTCAACTTGTTGATTCCTATGAATACCGAATTAAATTGATTATGATGGAGAAATTACAAGAACAATATTCTTTATTCAACAACAACTACTTTAATGATTGAAAAAGGACTCTTAAAAACTAAACTCCTAGTTGAAATAAAATCTTAATTGATAAGTAAATGCAAAAAGACGAAAATAGACATGACAAATTAAAGAATGTTGTTTTAAGTTAACAAAACGACTTCAAATGGCTGAAATCCATCATCAGTAGTGGCGAACCTACTAGTCTTGTCTAGCTCGTCGAGATGATTCTGAAAACATATTATAATACAAATTTTAAGCTCGTAAACGAAATCTATGCCCATTTCTTTAAAAAAATCACGATTAGATTCATCGCGCCATCACATGCTATATGAGTAAACAAGGAAAGAAAAGAGGACTTACTACAATGGTGTAGACATTGTAAAATACAATACCAATCTTGCTTAGTTAAAACATATCTATCTAATAACAAGATGAAATGCCTTTGCCCTAACAAATAACAATTTCCTTACAAGTTATGTTGGGTTTCCCGTCCACATGGAGATGGATGGGACCCACAAGCAATTAAAATAAGAGTAATTATATTCACACTACACATTTTGTTATTCAGACCACGTTTTAATTGCAATAAAGATTCCATAACTTTTGATATTTAAACACTTGTGTCTCTAATATTTTTCATCGTAATTTTATCATTAACTTTCATTTAGTTTTCACATATTGTCTCCTATAAAGATTTTTGTCTGAATATTCTTCTAATGTGCATTGAAATGAAGGGAAAATATTTTGTCAAACTTTCTTATTTGTTATTTATTTTAATTATGTAAAAATATTAGAGGCAATTTTTTTTTTTTTTTTTTTACGCCCTCTTAGTTAATTTTTTGGACAAAAATTATCATCAAAGACAAATATAAGACGTACAAATTAATAGTTGATGATAAAAATTTGCTAAAAAAAAAAAGTTAGACATAAATGCAAAAGTGACCAATAGTTAGAAACTTTTATTGCAATTAAAATATAGTGTGCTTAACAAATAATGTTGTGGTAATAATTACTCTTAAAATAAAAGAAAAAAACAAAAGAAAAAAGAATGAATGATGGCAAAAGGAAATAAATATTATATTCAATCGAAGAAAATGAATACTTTGCTATGGATTTGTTGTCTTCTTTAGAAGACTTTTTTCTTGCCATCTTATGTCTTGCATAATTTGTTTTGTTTTGTTTTTTTTTTTTTTTTGTAAAAGACGTGAAAATTTATATATACATTGAAATAGTGATATTATAAAGGATTAAATTGATATAAAAGTATAAATATGGAGATCATGTTGCAAAAATCTAAAAGTTGAAGGACTTAGGTTGTAAATAAAAAAAAGTACGAAATTGAAATGAAAGAGAAAGTATAGGGACTAAAGTGAAATATTATAAAGATGAAGGACTTATCTTGTAAATAATCAAGGACTAAGAAGTAAATTTGATTGAATTCACGTAGAAATATCTTTTGAGGTATATATTTTATTTTAATTTATTATTTTATTAATTAATATAATTTTAATAATGTAGTATTTTTTGAATAAATTTGTTAAGTTGATAGAATTAGAATTATTTTAAAAAAGTGGTTTATTTGTGGAAAAAATTCCAAATTTTTTTTTTTTTTTTTGTTTTAAATAATAGTTTGGCTCAAACAAAAAATAGCCTACTTTTTAATTTAAATCATTTACACATTAAAATTCATTACATCCTAAACAAAAAAATAGCCCACTTTTTAAGTGGGTTAAATTAAAATTTAAATCATTTACACATTAAAATCCGGGTTATTAACATATATACCTATAATTTATCTTCTATTAACAATAATACTGGATTATATTAGAATAATTGAAAATCTACTAAATAATAATAAAAAATACTATTTCTACTGAACATTTAATATTTCCTACATTTACTCCTCCTTCTATTGAATCCGTTACATTTAGTAAGAGATTAGTATCATCCCATAATCAAATCACATTTTGAATTTCAAAATACAAAATCCATCTTTAGACAAAAAATAAAGTATCAATACTAAATTTCTGATTCCTAATTTGCCGATAGAGAAGATCATCATCTCACGTTATCATTGATATCGCGGCTCGGATTCTGTCCTCTCATTCGCCTTCCATGAAGATTGTCTCCATATCTTTATTAACGAGATCAATTATCGCCAGAACGGGTTTGATAAACAGGTAGTTACCATTTGTTGAATGAATTGTTCTTTTAAATTTTTTCTTTAAATGTAAACTGAAATTGATACTCAAATACGTAATTGTTATTATAATTCTTTGAATTGAAGAGGTATTCTGGGTTTTGAAGAATCACAAACAGCATTGATATATGGGTATTTATATATATAGTCAATAACGTGAAAAAAATAATATTCTAGTGACTGTATTTTTTTATATTGGAATTTATTAGTTGTTCTTGATATTTGGGACTACATATTCTTTTCAAGCGAATTTTTAATGAATGTGTATTGGGTTAGCTAATAGTTAAAATGATGCGGCTCAGAATTTTTTTGGAACAAAGCTATTTTTATATAGTATTCATTGTTACTGATATGGGTTCTGCAATTTGATATTATGGTCGTTCAACATATGGGTCAGCATGTAGTTTATTTTATAGTCTTCATTGTTACTGATATGGGTTCTGCAATTTGATATTATGGTCATTCAATATATGGGTCAGCATGTAGTTTATTTGACAATGATTAACAGATCAAATGTTTAATTTATGTTACATATATAGGATCGATATGTGTGTTGATATGTGCAGAAAAGATCGTACACGTCTGATGGCGAGATGTTTGATATGTGCCCGAATAGATCATTTTTAATTCTGCAAAATTGCACATCGAACTTGGATCGATTCTCATCACCCGAGCATTTTAATCCTGTTATGAGGCAGAAATCCTAGAGTGTGAATTTAACGATACTGCCCCCAATATTGAACCATATCTCTTCGGAATTATGCTACTTAACTTCCCTAAGAAGGATTTGGTGAATTAGCTGGTGATTCAATGAAATTTCATTTGCACGAAGAAGGTGACTGGAGCACGTGTCTAAAAACATTGCCCTTTGAGATTTTGACATTCTTTCAACTAATATGCTGAACACATTAGCATTCGAGAGCGCATTTACTTTACTGTTGCACCATTGCTTAGGATGTATGATGTATTCCTCCTCCTATAATATAATAATATAAAGAAAGTATGTCAATATATTATTCATCAATTAATCTGTTTTGAAGATATATCTTAACCTTGTCATGTAAAACAACTAAACATGTAACATATATACAATATTGGATCATGTAACATATATACAATATTGGATAAAGAAAGTATGTCATATAACACCCTCCAGTAACAAGTGATGCTATGAAAATAACAAATCTAACATACTAACATATATACACGATTCCATTAGTTAACATATGCGATTGATGGTAACAATACCATTCCATGGCATGGGAGTTTTTTCAATAAAAAATAATATGTAACACAACCACGTGACTACATACCATGTAACTTAGATACATGTTTTTATTACTACTTGATTAGACAGTGAATATAACATCATCCAGTAACACATTAGATTTTATAAATAACATGAACCCGTAACATGGATACATGATTCAGTTATCGTGAATATATGAACAACAATAATACCATCACGTAACATGTGATTTCAATAACTTAACATTAATATGTAACACAATTAACATTGTTACGTAACAAAAATTGCCATATTCCATGCCATTTTTATTGTGTTACGTGTATTTCTAAAAAAACATCAAGGCTATTTAGGTCAATTTTAAAATTGGTGCCTTTAATTAAGCATGATAAAGACTGGGCCTTAAAAATAGCAAATCTGTTAATATTTGAAATTTGAAATTGAAATAATTATGTTAACGGTTAATTAATAAATACAGTAAATCCACATATTATTTAGTAATATTAACAAATTTTAAATAATCAAGTAAATCTACAATTTGATAAAAAAATAAGGTAGGATTCCTAATTATCATCCATCCAATCCCAAACAAAAAAAAAAGCTCACTTCTTAAATAACCAATTCCAAAAGTGCCAAATCCAATTGGATTTATTTATCTTTTGTCCATTTTTTTCTGTTTATTTTATAATCTATAAATTATAATTTTTTATGAACTTTGATTTGTTATTGAGTGATGAATAATGATGTTTACTTGATTTTGTGAAATTATTTCAAATTTCAATAATTAGAAAAAGGAAAAAAAAAAAAAAAGGTGCTTAAGATTTTATATGTTTTTACATAACAAATTTTGTTGAAAAGACATTGTCAATAAAATAGATATAGATTTTATTATAGAAGAATTTGCAGCTGTAAAAGATCGTCGGACACAATTTTCTTTAGCTAGTTTTAGATTTTGAATATTTTTGTGTAATGACTTTTTGTAAACTTTTTAAAGATTATGACTTATAAAAAAAAATTAGATTCTTATAAAAATGAGCTAAGTAATTGTGATTTTAAAAAAAAAAATGGAGACGCTGCCTCCGAACCTCCGTAAGCCAACCCACTCCTTTATTATATATTGGATTCGCCCCTGTTACAAAGATATATGTCCACCACATTATAGTCCATGACTATCTTAGGTTGTGTTTGATTGCAAGTGGAAAATTTGGGTGGAAAGAAAATATTTTCCATGGAAATGAATTACCAAGAAAATTTGGATTGGAAAATGTTAACAAATTTTCCATGGAAAATAATTGGGTTGGAAAAGGTTAACAAATTTTCCATGGAAAATAAATTCTCCTATCCCACCAAGAAAATATTTTCCTTGAAAACAAGGAAAATATGGCCAAAAGTGGAAAACATGGAAAAAATTTTCCATGGAAAATCAAAAGTTCCAATCAAACAAAAGATGGAAAATAGGTGAGAAAATACATTTTCCATGGAAAATTTTGCCAATCAAACAGACCAAAGATGGAAAATGGGTGGAAAACTTTTATTTTCCATGGAAAATGAGGGAAATCAAACACACCCTTACAGCTTTGGAAGCGGATAAACATATTTATTTTATAATATACAATATAAAACAAATCTAATTCATATTATTCTATGTGACACTATAACGTCACCTCGTAATATTCACTGATCAAGGAAGTGCAACAATATGCTTACAGCATTGGCACATTGCAAATAGTCGAAGGACTAGACTGTAATGAATTATGGTTTAGTCACTTTTTTCTCGAACTCTTCTAATACAGTGAAGTCATTTCTCTGTACCATCCATGATTGATCATCTTCCAATCATCTCAGGCAATCCAAACACATGCAAAAGCGGGCAGGCTTTGTCCCTTGTTGCCTCTTCGGCACAAGGATTAGAATATTGAGGAAAGCAATTCTAAAGAGAATTTATATAAAATGAAACAACACATAAAAGTACTGAAAAGATATTATTGAAATTTATCTTGAATGCAATAAGGCATTTATATAGGCACTTACCAAGGTCACGCGGTAGAAGATCCATGAAGGGAAGATGGACACATGTTGAGAGATGTAGAGCCTCTGGAGGAACACGTGGCGAAGTGTGATAGAATCCACTTCCAAACGAGAGGGTCACCCAAGGTTGTCTTTAGGAAGAGGTCGGGCTGGGTTTTAACAGGGCGGGTCCAACCCATTCTCAGGGGTTCATCAAATGTGAACGTCTAGGTTTCTTAACAAAAGACGGTGAATCGATTAAGACTAATGGCTTACCGAACTTAAGAAAACTTGTCCATGACGGTCAGCGAACAAGCGATAATGCCGACCAATCGACAATGGATCAGAAAAAGGCACTGAAGAAAGAGGGCGAGAAAAAGGATGACATGGCTTGGCAACCCAGTTCAGTTCGCGCAAAATCGGCTGGTCGAGCTTGGCCAGTGCCTTGTGCGCCAGCTGGCCATGCTCGCTTGCACATCGGGCTCAATCGGCATTGGACTAGGCTAGGTGTGCCAGTGGCACGAGCTTATGCGACAGTCAAAGTGGCAATTTCTTCGTGGTTACTAATTTGACCATTGGGATTCGTCAATATGGCTTAGTTATAATATTATAAAGAAAAATAAAAAAAAAAATTCCGAAGTGATATTGGCGGTACCACTGTCAATAATTTCATCTAATTAACCAATAGATATTAATAATGCATTTTTTTGAAGTTGAGCATGCAAACTTCTAATTCATGAAATTAGGATTTTCTATAACGTTACGTGCATGTTTGTCTTTAAATTTAAGTGGTTAAATATATTTTTTACATACGTATTTTATAAGACTTACAACTTATTACTATTTATTATCTACATATTTTATAGAACTCACAACTTATAAAAATTTCATATATAATTTGAGCATACCAAACATGCGCTAATTAATGTCATAAAATTGCCCAACGTTAAATATTACTTAGGATAGGTCCAGTTGGCTTACCCTGTTTTTCCTGAGTCCAGATATTTATTTCTCTGAAGTGTCAAAAATATATAAGAGTAACGACAAGTCGAGATAGCATATCTCAACTTGATTTTGTCCACGAACTTTTAAATGCAGCTTTTATAAATTATTTGGACTGCACATAAATCATTTATCTATGGATAATACTATTTATAGTCGCTCACTATCAATAGTCATCCTACGTGGTATTACTCAATTGGAAAAATTATTTACTCCAATTAGTAATGTTATTCATAGTTAGCAATTATGAATAATTTTTTCAATTGAATAATGTCACGTAGGATGACTACTGATAGTGAATAACTATAAATATGATTACTCTTTCTCTATTCCATATATAGAGAAAGAAAATAAGTATTACTGCAAATTGGTACATCTTTGTTTGCTTTTATTATTTTATTATTTTATTTTTATTTCTTTGCAATTTGATTCTTTAAGAATAATTACGAGATTAGGTTTTTTTTTAATCTACGATTCTTCGATTTAAACTCCAGTTAAGACTTTATTATTGTTTATTAATTAATAAAAATTGTGGAATTTTCTCTTAATTTGATCAATCAATCTCGATAATCTACTCGATTTAACAAGATTAAATTTATTTTAGTTGTTCTCACACTTTCTGGCTCCATGACATTATAGAAAATTCTTATAATTAAAGAGTTCAAATTTATAATAATGCAATAAATGAAGGTTGATAAAAGACTGTTGCAATAAGATAAATTTAATTAATTGCATATATAGTGTACTTTTATTAATTAATTTGATGTTTTAAATGCTATTCCATATGAAAACGGATGGTTGTGCTTAATAACAACCAAAATCCTTATTTATTCAACCAATTCAATTACATTAATATTAATTAAGGATAAGAAAATCAATTTTCATCATCCGATCTTGACACAGCCATTCAATTTAAATGAGACTTTATGTGCATTAAGTATGGAGTCTAGATTTGGTGTCTCAAATATCCGTTTACTTAGTTGTTCATTTAATAAAAACTTTACACATCATCAAATAAAATTAGAATAATGCTATTCATGCCTCCAGGGGCATAGGCGAGTTGATAAGGTCTGAGGTAACGTGGGGATAAATTCTCCGACAATGCATGTTCGATTTCCGTGTGGGGCAGATTTTCATTGAAATATTGTGGGGGTCTGTCCTAGGGTTGGCCTGTTGGCTCTCTCCCTCAGGTCCCTGCAACTCGTGCACATCACTCGATTTACAACCCGCCTGTTCAAGGGGCCTCTGACATAGGTGGGAGGGTTTCGTTTTCAGGATTTTCCCCTTAACAAAGAATAATGCTATTCATAGTCAATAAATTAACTTAACTGCAAATGTGAATGTATTAAATGTTTTCTATAATCATCCACTCGTCTATTTATTTGATGATGTGTAAAACTTTTATTGGGAGGACAACTAAGAGTCTAAGATGACATATATTTAAGACTGCAAAACTAAACTCTAAGCAAGTGCATTCTTCACCCAACATGTTTGAGTAAGCTTAAAAATCCCTCAAATAGGATTAGGTTTCTTTGACAATATGCTATTTTAAGAAGCTTTTAAGCTTAACCAAACATGCTTGTAAACTCAAGCATTAATTTCAGCCACGGTTACTTAAGTTTCTAAATAATTTTAAAATTATCATTAAAGTTGTTTTTTTACACTACTACACTACCAACGGATAATCCGTTGCTGATTACCAACGGAAATAATCCGTTGGTAAATTTTCGTTGGTGAAAAGGCGATTTTTAGTAGTGCTAGTCACTGAAGTTTGATATACTTACAACAAATATCATTAGGTTAACACCGTCAACATTAGTAAACGTGTCACTGCTAAATGTGACGTGGCATTGACAATATTTATTTTTTTTATACAAAAAATCAATTTTTATAAAAAAAAAAATTTGAAGTGGTCTACCAGAAGAGAAATCCATATAGTCCCAAAAAAAAAAAAAAGAACAAAAATTAAGCAAAAACCAATTCCCGCCAACAATATCTATATATATTTTAAGAAAATTGATTTTTTGATGTGGCAAAAAAATAAACACCGTCAATGCCACGTAGCATTTAACGATGACACGTAAACCATTTAGGTGACTTTGTTAACAGAATGACCATTATTGTAAGGATATCAAACTCAAGTGAGTGATAGTGTAAGAAAATAATTTCAGTGATAATTTTAAAATATTTTAAAATTTTAGTTATTGTTGTTGAAATTAACCCTAAACTCATATATGTCAAAATGTAATTTCATCAATTTTGTGTCAAATTAATAAGTACAACCTTGAAATATAAACCATATAGACAAACTCATATATGTCCAAAAAGTAAACGAATCTTACGATAAAAAAAAAAAAAAAAAAAGTAAACGAATCTTCAATTTTGGTGCATTAAAAGTGTAGGGCCATAAAGGGGATGTCAATAAGGTGGGAATGAAGCGGTCTTTACCATTTTCATTCTGTCGTAAATTTTTAGAAGGTGGGAATTAAAATATTCTTATTTACTATCTTGTTTAATAATTAATTAATTTATAAATACTATTTCAATTTTAAAATATAAAATAAAATAAAATAAAAAAATTTGACGTAAATTTGGAAAATTCAAGAGTGAGGATTATAATTTCCTTCTACACCCAATTACCTAGTGGGGCGAGGATTCCTCACCCCACTCTAGAGTCGGGCAAGATGGAGCATGACAGAGAAGGAATATTTTATCATCCATGCCATAAAGTTCAAGTCGAACTAAGTAATATTTGTAGATGAGTATGTCAATTATTTTGAAATCTCCAATTCCTCAGCCAATTTCTTATACAAAAATCAAAAGTCATATATTTTATTTGTATTAGAGATTTACACTTAATTTTAATAGCCTGAAGAGGAAAGGTTGTACTTCAATTAATAATGTGTGGTGTGATGCTTGCATGTGTGACACAGAGCTCACATGCATATCACATTGGCAAGCATAATTGTCTTCTTTCATGATAAGTGCGTTTTATGCACTTATTTTGGCCTTTGAATTAATTATTTATGCCGTCATATTGTTTCTTTTCTACTTACTCTAGTTTATTATCGTTTTATTTCAGTTTTGGACACGTTTGTGAACAATTGGAGAAGTTTGGGCGAAAAGAGCTATGATTTAGAAGATATCTCATAAGTTCAAGGACTCAATTGCACTCAACCCAAAGTTGAGGGACCAAATTAGACATTATGTAAACTTGAAGGACCAAATGGGATGTTATGAAAAGATGGAGAACTGAAATTATCAAGACCTAAAGTTGAATGACCAAATTAGTTGCAAGTGGAAACTGAAATGATCGGATTGCAAAATATCAGAAATAACAAGCTGGGCACTCGCCCAGATTAGTGCTGGGCAAGCGCCCAACACTTGGAGCAATAAGCAGAAACCAAAACGGCCTCTTGGGCGATCGCCCGGGAATGGCTTGGGCAAATCCGGTTGAGAAGATTTTATTTCCTTTTTTTGTTCCAATTTCATTAGGTAATGTTTGGTCCACGAATTTTGTAATCTTTTGGGATATTTTGGGGCACAGCTAGGGTAGTATAAATAGGAAATACATTCTCATAACAAAGGGTTGGATTTTTGGGGAGCAAATCAAGAGAAGACGGAAGAGAAGATGGAAGAGAACAAGAGAACAAGACATCCTCGACTATCAAGACTTCTTCGAAGATTTCTTCTCCTTCAATCCATGCCGGGTTTTACCAATTATTGTTTTTCTAGTTTAATTATGTTCTTCTAATTTTCTTTAACCAAGGTAGACGATGAAACCTTGTTTTGATTAAGTGATTATTTAATTATTCGGTTAATTCCTTCTTAAGAGCTTTAACGTTCATGGCTTGTTCTTAATTAGATTAATTAAATATAATTTCTTTCATCTTAAATGTCATGTATTTTTTATAGTTAGATATTGGTTTAATTAATCCATGCTTGGTGATTGAATTTGTTCTATGAATTTCTTTTGATTTTTCGTATCTTTTATTCAAATTGGGATACATTGAATGCTTAGGTAATCTTTGATTCTTTTTTTTTTCTTTCAATGGAATGTGATATGAAAAATGCTTAAATAATTTACGTTTGAAGCATAAGAGGAGCCTAAATTAGATCTTCTTCTTCTTCTGGACTTAATTGATAAATCTTTAGGGTCGACAATAAATTGAGTTCGTATTGTCGTATGTGTTTTTCTTGGGAATTAATGAATGATTGGATGATTGCTAAGTTAGAAAATGGTGGATTCTGAAACCTTGGTGTTTTACACAACTTGAATTATCAATTCATCTTTTTACCATATTTCTTTAGTCTTTTAGTTAAACAATTTCAACAATAAAATTCTTCAATTCAACTAGCCTAGAATAACAGTTAATTTGGGTTAAATTACACCTTCCTCATAGTAGTTTCTGTGGGATCGACCTCGTTTTTACTTATCTATATTCCAATAGATTCGTACACTTGCGAGTTAATTAAAATTTGACATCAAGTTTTTGGCGCCGTTGCCGGAGATTACGTCTGAAGGTTAATTTAATTTTAGTTAATTTTATTCTTGACTAGTTATAATTTAGGATTTTATTCGTTTCTTGTTATTTTATTAAAAAAAAAAAAAAAGATTCTCATTGTGCATGCTTGGTCGTAGATCTTTGGATATTAAGCTAGAACCTTTAGATAGTGAGATAGAAAGAACTTTTCACCAGAGATCTCGACCTACCAACTTAGATACGATTGGAGGAACCGAAGCAGTAGTAGTCATGGGGGATGAAATTGAGGAGAGACCTTTCAGGGATTATTTGAGTCCATTAGCTAATTTGAGCACCTCATGCATACAATACCCTCAGGTCACAGCTAGGAATTTTGAGCTTAAATCGAGTGTGCTTAACTGTCTTCCATCTTTCTATGGTTTAGATAGTGAAGAACCTTATAATCATCTGACTGATTTTTATACTGTATGTGAGATATTTAAATATGAGAATGTTTCCCCTGATAATGTTAAACTTCGTCTATTTCCTTTTTCTCTGAAAGATAGATCTAGATCTTGGTTTAATACATTGCCTGCAAATAGTATTACATCTTGAGAACAAATGGTTGCTAAATTTTTGAATAAATACTTTCCAGTTCACAAAACTAATGCTATTCGCAGGGAAATTTCAGAGTTTGTGCAAAGAGACGATGAACCATTCTATGAAACTTGGGAGAGATTCAACGGGCTTCTTATGAAATGTCCACATCATGGGTATGAAAAATGGCATTTATGCCAATACTTTTGGAGGGCTTGCTATCGCACATTCAAGAATGGTTGATGGCCACAAGCGGTGGAGAGCTTATGTCTAAGAATGCTACAGAGATCAGGACCTTCTTTCAAAAGCAGGCTGACAATTCACAACAGCGGAGCCGATCCTCTAGAACTGAACCAAAGAAAAGAGGTATCTATGAGATTCGCAGCAGTGAACCTAGCTCAGAAATCAAGGAAGTCAAATGCATGATAGAGGACATTTCTCGCAAATTGACCTCATTGACAGCCAATAGTCCTACAGAACCAAAAGCAAGTGCTGAGCAGGCTAATGCCCTAAACATGATGAGGAAACATCCTTACAATTCTTATTCAAACACCTACAATCCAAGATGGAGGGACCACCCCAATTTTTCTTGGTCACAGGGTAGTCAACAGGATAACACAGCAGGTCAAGCCCCTCAGCAGCCTACCAGACAATTCAACCAAAAATTTTCACAGCCTAAACCATGGGAGGAGGCAATTCAAAACTTGACAAAAGCTACACAAGCTGCTTTAGAGCATCAGAATCACACCATCACTGAGTTCAAGAAGGAAGTGCGCACTAGCCAGAACTCACATGCACAATCCATTTCCAATATGGAGAACATGATGGGATAACTGGCTTCATCAGTACAACAGCTAGCAACAACCATTGAGAAAGGTAAATGCCCTAGTCAGCCATTTCCTAATCCAAAAGGGGTGCACAATATTGGGACAGATTCAAGCAACCAACATGAAGAGGCTAAAGCCATCATGACTTTGAGACTGGGCAAACTGTTTAACAACAAAGTGGATCTTTCAAAGCAAAACACATCTCAACCAGTTTCTCCAGGTAATACCTCAACTGATGATTCAGTCTAAGAAGCTCCCAAAGAAGACAATGAGCCATCTTACATCCCAAAAGCCCCATTTCCTCAGAGGCTGACAAAGGTAAAGCAAGGTAATTCTATCAATGACATGATGGACATCTTCAAGCAGGTAAGCATAAATATCCCCTTACTTGATGCTATTAAGCAAGTTCCTGCATATGCTAAATTTTGAAAGACCTATATACTAAAAAGAGACAATTACATGTACGTAAAAAGACATTTTTAACTGAACAGGTTAGCTCGATAATTCAAAGCAATACCCTTCCTAAATTTAAAGATCCAGGTTGTCCTACTATCTCATGCATCATAGGAAACCATAAAATTAAGAAGACATTGTTAGATTTAGGAGTTAGTGTCAATCTTCTTCCTTACTTCGTGTACATGCAACTTGGACTAGGCGAGTTAAAACCAACATCTGTTATTTTACAACTTGCTGATAGATCTGTGAAAGTACCTCGTGGAATTGTTGAGGATGTTTTGATACATGTTGATAAGTTTTATTTTCCTGTTGATTTTATTGTACTTGATACTCAACCTGTACGAGACTCCACCAAGCATATTCCTGTGATTTTTGGTCGTCCTTTTCTAGCAACATCTAATGCTGTAATTAATTGCAGGAATGGAGTCATGCAGCTGTCCTTTGGCAACATGACAATTGAGTTAAATGTTTTCAATGTCAACAAGCAACCACATGACAACGAGGATGTTGCTGATATTGATATGATAGAAGCATTGATTGATGACTCTTGTATTTCAACTAATTTTGATGATGCTTTAATGATGTGTCTAACTCATTTTGGTACAGATTTTGATATTGATAGTGCTATAGATGAGGTAAATTCTTTGCTTGAGTCAACACCTGTCATGGATACAAGTAAGTGGAGACAGAAAATTGAGCCACTCCCAATAAGTGAGAAGAAGAACACTCCATCAGTTCAACAACCGTCGAAATTAGAGCTCAAAGCATTGCCTGACACCTTGCAATATGCATTCTTAGGGGAGGCTGACACTTTACCTGTAATAATCTTTTCTACCCTTGATGATGCACAAAAAGGTAAGTTGTTAGGTGTTTTAACTGAACATAAAGAGGCGCTAGGTTGGACCATTGCTGATATAATAGGTATAAATCCTGTAGATTGCATGCACTATATTCATCTTGAGGAAAATTCTAGGTCCACTAGAGAGATGCAACGTAGGTTAAATCCTAACATGAAAGATGTGGTGAGAACTGAAGTACTTAAGTTGTTAGATGCTGGAATTATCTATCCTATTTCCGATAGCAAATGGGTAAGTCCTGTGCATGTTGTCCCAAAAAAATCAGGTATCACTGTGGTTATTAATGCAAACAATGAATTGGTTCCAACTAGAGTAACTACAGGATGGCGTGTGTGCATTGACTATAGGAAATTGAACTTAGTCACTAGAAAAGATCGCTTCCCTCTTCCATTCATTGATCAAATGCTTGATAGACTAGCAGGGCATGATTATTATTGTTTCTTAGATGGTTATTCGGGTTACAATCAAATTCCCATAGCTCCAGAAGATCAAGAGAAAACTACTTTCACTTGTCCTTTTGGAACCTTTGCATATAGACGAATGCTGTCTGGTTTGTGTAATGTACCTGTTACCTTTCAAAGATGCATGCTTAGTATATTTTCTGACATGGTTGAGAGGTTTTTTGAGGTGTTTATGGATGATTTTTCTGTGTATGGTGACTCGTTTGATGATTGTTTGCGCCATCTAATTTTAGTTTTGCAGAGATGTGAGGAAAAGAATTTAGTACTAAATTGGGAAAAATGTCACTTTATGGTGAAACAAGGCATTGTTCTTGGCCACATTATTTCTAGCAATGGTATTGAGGTTGACAAAGCCAAGGTTGATCTTATCTCCAATCTTCCACCTCCAAAATCAGTGAAAGAAGTAAGATCTTTCCTTGGGCATGCTGGTTTTTATAGACGTTTCATTCAAGATTTTAGTAAAATCTCTAGACCCTTATGCAATTTACTTGTTAAGGATGTACCTTTTGTCTTTAATGATTCGTGCTTATAAGCTTTTGAACATCTTAAGAAAGTGTTGACCACTGCACCTGTTATTCAACCACCTAATTGGACTTTGCCTTTTGAACTTATGTGTGATGCATCTGATTATGCTGTAGGAGCAGTTTTAGGGCAGAGATTAGATCGGTTGCCTTCTGTTATTTACTATGCTAGTAGAACTCTTAATGATGCACAATTGAATTATTCTACTACGGAAAAAGAAATGCTAGCAGTTGTATTTGCTTTAGATAAATTTCGATCTTATCTTGTAGGGTGTAAAGTTATTATCTTTTCTGACCATGCTGCCCTCAAATATCTTCTAACTAAGAAAGATGCTAAACCAAGATTGATTAGGTGGGTCTTGCTTTTGCAAGAATTTGATATTGAATTTAGGGACAAAAAGGGTTCTGAAAATGTTGTGGTTGACCATTTATCTCGAATTGTGCTTGACTCTGTGTAGGATAAACTACCATTAAATGAGTTGTTTCCAGATGAACAACTCATGAATATTGATGTTGTGCCTTGGTTTGCTGATATTGTTAATTATCTTGTTACAGGCAAAATTCCAGAACATTGGACTAAACAGGATAGAACTAAGTTCCTAGCTGAAGTGAGGAATTTCTTTTGGGACGATCCTTATTTGTTTAGATATTGTGCTGATCAAATTATAAGGAGATGTGTCCCAGAAAGTGAATTCAACAGTGTTCTCTCCTTTTGTCATGACCAAGCTTGTGGGGGCCACTTTAGTGTTAAAAAGACTACTGTCAAGATCTTACAATGTGGTTTTTATTGGCCTACTCTCTTTCGTGACACTCATATTTTTTGTTCTTCTTGTGATAGGTGTCAACGCATGGGAAGCATCTCAAAAAGAAACATGATGCCACTTAATCCTATTCTTGTAGTTGAAATCTTTGATGTCTGGGATATTGATTTCATGGGACCTTTTCCTCCATCTTTTGGATATCTTTACATATTAGTGGGTGTCGATTATGTTTCCAAGTGGGTTGAGGCAATTCCTTGTAAGACTAATGATCACAAAAGCGTAGTGGCATTTTTGAAAAGTAATATTTTCTCTCGCTTTGGCACTCCACGAGCCATTATCAGTGATGGGGGGTCTCACTTTTGCAATAAACATTTTCAAACCCTTCTAGCAAAATACTCAATAATACGTAAGGTTGCCACCCCATATCATCCACAAACTAGTGGTCAGGTTGAGGTCTCAAATCGAGAAATAAAGCATATTTTGGAGAAAACAGTTCGCCATGATAGGAAAGATTGGTCTCTACGACTCACTGATGCATTGTGGGCATATAGGACAGCTTTTAAAACACCCATTGGCATGTCCCCTTATAGATTGGTGTATGGGAAAGCCTGTCACCTTCCGGTTGAGTTAGAGCATCGTGCTTATTGGGCTATTAAGAAATTCAATTTTGATATACAGGAAGCAGGGTCAAAAAGAAAATTACAGGTAGCCGAACTTGAAGAAATTCGAAACGATGCTTATGAGAATGCTAAGATTTACAAGCACTGAATGAAGGTCTTTCATGACAAGCACATAGTCAGAAAATCATTCAGTCCAGGTCAGAAAGTACTTTTATATAATTCTCGCGTGCATTTATTTCCAGGTAAACTACGTTCCATATGGTCAGGTCCTTTTATTGTTCGCATTGTTTATCCCCATGGAGCTGTTGAGGTTGAAAACCCAAAAAATGGTGATATTTTTAAAGTTAATGGCCAACGATTAAAACCTTACTTGGAGTTTCACTCTCGCGAGGGGGAGGAAGAAATTGATTTGGGTGATCCTACCCTTCCCTCTTAAAATCGCGCTTTTGAAAAAAAAAAAAAAAAAAACGTTTTTTTTGTTTTTGTTTTTTGTTTGTTGTTTTCTCTATTTTTCTTTTAGGACTGCTTTTGTCCAACTGATCCTGAGGTGTCCATGGTATTCAACGTCTTTCGGCCTACCAAGTGCTTCTTCTCCACATCTATCCCTGGGGAGTAACTGATCTTTTCCCTCCTACTCTTTACTTTATGTTATTCTTACATTGAGGACATTGTAAAGTTTTTGTTTGGGGGTGGGTTATAAAGTATCATGTTACTTAAGTCCTTCTGATTTGCTTATTACTCTTGTCTCTATAACTGAAATACTTTTTGAAAAAAAAAAAAAAAATTCTAGTTACTCTTGAATATCCTACCGCCAATGATGATATCTGTTCAAAATTGAGCACATTTTTAGTCGATTATTAGACAACACTTGAACTCATTCTTTTATCTGATTACTTATCTATGTTAGACCTGATTAAGGAAGCACATAGCCACTATTGACTTATCGTTTATTGGAGACATGACTTGAGTGTTTGTGTTGATATTATTGACTGAGTATCATGATAAAAAAATTTCGTTCCTACATTCTTAGAGCTAGTGACTAAACTGTTTTGAGAATAGTTTGGGGGTGTTAAAGTTACTACTTTTGTTCTAAGACTTTTGATGGTTTGGGTTTTTTGGGTCTCATCTTTGGTTGAATGGGTTATAGTCAAGGAATCTAAACCGAGCACTACTCGTGGCTGATAAAATTAAATGAAATATCTGACTCGAGCAATTAAGCCTGTTAGGGTATCTTAAAACCTGGTGCCCTATGGTCATCTGACTTGGGAGTCATCGGCACAAAGCTCGCTACATGAGTCCTGTATATAAAACAAGAAAGAGTAAAGAGAGCGACATTTATAAATTTACATCTTCACTTCTCTATTAGCCTGTGAGACTCGAGCAATTAAGTCTCCTAGGGTATTTTCAAACCTGGTGCCCTATGGTCATCTGACTTGGGAGTCATCGACCCAAAGCTCGCTACAAGGGTCACACAGAAAGCTAGTGAAAGAGAAGTATTGCACAGGATGTAAGACTGTTAACAGGAGTTCAACAAATAAAAAGAGTAGAAGTGCTCAAAACGGATTGCTAGATTAGAACCTTAGAGACTGAAGATGAGAATTTAGAAATCTCCCACCATCCTAATTCTCAAAATACAAGTACTAAGTTTTACCACTTTTGTTGAAAGGAAAGAGCATTGTAATGATCAATAGAAACCAATTTCGCTAGAACACCTCGGGATTCGAGAGAAAAGTTTTAGAAGTGTGATAACTTACGAGAGGTGTAAGGAATAAATGACTACAAAGGGTTCGAGATTGCTAAAATATCAATAACACAATATTGGTTATGGTCTAATACATGTATAAGTTTAATTTTTGGATATTCACACACTCACACAAGGTCGAGCATCAGATAAGTGAAAATTTTTGTGCTGTTGTTTGATATCCTTCTAATAGTGTTGCTTTATTTTTGAACCTGAGGCATATGGTAAGGAATTTAACATTGACAAATTTTCGTGGATTCAATTAGCTTAGTTGAAGTCTATTTTAGTTTTGTTTTGTTCGAGGACGAACAAAGGTTTAGTTTGGGGGTATTTGATAAGTGCGTTTTATGCACTTATTTTGGCCTTTGAATTAATCATTTATGATGTCATATTGTTGCTTTTCTACTTACTCTAGTTTATTATCGTTCTATTTCAGTTTTGGATACGTTTGTGAACAATTGGAGAAGTTTGGGCGAAAAGAGCTATGACTTAGAAGATATCTCATAAGTTCGAGGACTCAATTGCACTCAACCCAAAGTTGAGGGACCAAATTAGACATTATGTAAACTTGAAGGACCAAATGGGATGTTATGAAAAGATGGCGGACTGAAATTATCAAGACCTAAAGTTGAAGGACCAAATTGGTTGCAAGTGAAAACTGAAAGGACCGGATTACAAAATATCAGAAATAACAAGCTGGGCACTTGCCCATATTAGTGATGGGCGAGCGCCCAACACTTGGAGCAATAAGCAAAAACCAAAACGGCCTCCTGGGCGATCGCCCGGGAATGGCCTGGGCGATTGCTCAGGCCAAATCCGGCTGAAAAGATTTTATTTCCTTTTTTTGTTCCAATTTTATTAGGTAATGTTTGGCCCACTAATTTTGTAATCTTTTGGGATATTTTGGGGCACAGCTAGGGTAGTATAAATAGGAGATACATTCTCATAACAAAGGGTTGGATTTTTGGGGAGCAAATAAAGAGAAGACGGAAGAGAACAAGACATCCTCGACTATCAAGATTTCTTCAAAGATTTCTTCTCCTTCAATCCATGCTGGGTTTTACCAATTATTGTTTTTCTAGTTTAATATGTTCTTCTAATTTTTTTTAATCAAGGTAGACGATGAAACATTGTTTTGATTAAGTGATTATTTAATTATTCGGTTAATTCCTTCTTAAGAGCTTTAACGTTCTTGGCTTGTTCTTAATTAGATTAATTAAATATAATTTCTTTCATCTTAAATGTCATGTATTTTTGATAGTTAGATATTGGTTTAATTAATCCATGCTTGGTGATTGAATTTGTTCTATGAATTTCTTTTGATTTTTCGTATCTTTTATTCAAATTGGGATACATTGAATGCTTAGGTAATATTTGATTCTTTGTTTTCTTTCAATGGAATGTGATATGAAAAATGCTTAAGTAATTTAAGTTTGAAGCATAAGAGGAGCCTAAATTTGATCTTCTTCTTCTGGACTTAATTGATAAATCTTTAGGGTCGACAATAGATTGAGTTCGTATTGTCGTATGTGTTTTTCTTGGGAATTAATGAATGATTGGATGATTGCTAAGTTAGACAATAGTGGATTCTGAAACATTGGTGTTTTACACAACTTGAATTATCAATTCATCTTTTTATCATATTTCTTTAGTCTTTTAGTTAAACAATTTCAACAACAAAACTCTTCAATTCAACTAGCCTAGAATAACAGTTAATTTGGATTAAATTACACCTTCCTCATAGCAGTTTCTGTGGGATCGACCTCGTTTTTACTTATCTATATTCCAATAGATTCGTACACTTGCGAGTTAATTAAAATTTGACATCATTTCACCTTTGTCATTCTCAATTAATTCTAACATTTCCTCTTCCCACGTTAATCTTTCGTAGAATAAAATATCGATCAATGATTTGAGACAAAAACATTTTTTTATTTGGATCATCCTTAAATTCTTGATCAACTTTTAATGACAAAACTTGAATTCTGTTATGGACAACATTGAATTTTTCAATTCGCTCGGCTTTGTTATTCCATCCCTTGTGAATTCAATGACTTCCTCTGCTAATTTATTGAAGGCAGGGACAAGATTGTGATAAAAAAAGTTTGAGTACAAAATCAAAACATCGAACAAAGATTGGGGACTAAATATACAATTTATCCATAATTTTAACACCGCAACCCCCCCCCCCCCCCCCCCCCCCCCCCCCCCCCCCCCCCCCCCCCAAAAAAAAAAAAAATCAAATCACTTAAGCTTCTCCCCCCATCCACTACGGTGAGTCAAACCAATACAAAACTTGACGTAGTTGTTATATTCTAATTGGATGATGAGTTGATGTCAGATATAGTAAAAACATGTTACTGATTGAAATGTGGTTTGACAAAAATGTGATAAAACCGTATAACGAGAAAGTTGGATGAATGAATTTTGAACAGTTGAATGATTAGGCCTATGCTCCAACATATCCAAGAGGACCAAGAACACGAGTAACTTGAAATACATTAGCAAATTCAAAGAAATTGACAAAATGAATGCATTTAACTCGTCAGTTGTATACCTAACATCTAATTCACTAATCAAATTGTTGGTGATATCGCATGGCTGTGTCTATTCATTGTAGTTATGCTGGTTTTTCTTTTGTTTTCATTTTATGCTGTTTTTAAGTATGGACGTTTTAAGCCAATAATACAATTACATTACATTGGGATCTTCTTCACAACAAACAATTAAAAATAGGGACATTATATGCAAAAAAAAAAAAAAAAAAAAAAAACAACAAAGATAGAGACAATAAGCTCAATGTTATTAATAGGTTTGAACATTTTATACAACATCAATTACAGACTAAAATGGTACATAACAATTCCAATTCAGCAGACCCAACACACTGCATTTTTCACCACTGAAACTTGATTTTGATTTCGGCGACATTACAAAAAGAGTCTTACATGAGTAGCCATATCACTACAAACCTACAAACAAAACTAAAAAACCAGTTCCAAACAAGCATATCATCTTCTCATTTTGCAAATGAAGCACGAAGTCTTCATCTAAATTTGGATTCTACTCTGCACAATCAATTTGCCATTATTCTTGGTGAAATATGGTTTGTTTTATGTTATTTTATATATGAATAATCACTAAAAATAATAATTACTACTTTTGTTAAGGAAATATACCAGTTAGACGGGAGAAAATGGAAAGTAGGTATGTGGACGAAAGTACCCTTTCAAAGTGGTACGAGTCGTGTTGAGCAGGCCACTTAACAGAGCTTTTTGGATAAAAATGGACGAAAAGGATGTTTTGCCTAAGCAAATGTTGATTTGAGGGTGAAAATACCAAAATTTAATAGGTAAGAATGATTTGCACAATCGCTTTGAAAGGTAGCGACATTTAGTGCCAATTACCCTTATGTTTGATTATAATTTTGTGTGAAACCCATTTTTTTGTTGAGGAAGATAAAATTAGATTCTTGTGTTTTTTCTTCGTGAATATCGAAATCATATATTTATTTGGTAAAAATGATGTTAGGGTGAATGAGAAATCAAAGTGGAGTTGGAAAAATGGTTGAAGGGGGAAAGCAAGTAACTTATTCCACATTGGAAAAATGATAAAAATTCGACTATTATATATATGGCCACACTTTTAAAAAGTGTAATATAGTATAGCATAGAAATTCTCTCTTGCGCGCACTCGCAGTGGGTGCAAATCACAGACAGATTAACATCTTGGGCAATTGAACATACATGGATGTCGAATTGAAATTGACCCATTAGTAGGGTCCACGTTCTTCCTGCTTATGGAGGAGTTGAAAGGTCACGAATTTCTATTATGCTTTTTTCCTTTTCAGTCTAGAAAATTCCTGTGTTCTTTGCAGTTCGTTTTTTCTTTTTCTTCCAGTGTTCTATGATTCTTTTCAGAAAAAAACAATTCAGTTTGCCAGAGTGGAAGCTTTGTGTTAAGCTTGCCATTGGTTCTACCGTTGTATCCTAGAAGACAAACATTAAGTGATCGTTAAGTAGGTGAATCTGTTTTAAGGACGCTATGTTCACACATGCCCCGATTTGCTTAAATTAGTTTCCTCTTAATTTATTGTTTCAATGCTCTACATTTCTTCTTATAATTTCTTGTTCTGATTTTCAATTTAATAAATAAAGATAATATATTATTTATGTATTTTGTCTAACAATTTGCTCATCATTGGTTGAAATTTTCTTGAAAAATACAGATAAAAACAGGAAACAAACACCAAAACTTGTTTGATGTGCTGATGGAAAGTTATATCCTCACGAGGGATTTCAATTTTCAACTACAGATTTATCTAAAGAATTCAGGACCCTTGATTTTCACAAATCTGATTGCCTTAATAATTACCAGATTCTTCGTTGCTAACAACATTATACAGAAAAGCGCGTAAGAATGAAGAATACAAAATCACAATCTCGTTGTCAGTAGAATAGCAAGAAAGTATAATTGGGGAGAAATCTCCAGGTTTTTATTAATTTTAGAAAAAACAACCAAAAAACATGTCATGCCTCGTAGCCTTGGTCATGCACCACTTTGACACGGTCCAGCTGCTCCAAAAATGCTAATATCGTCTGATCTTCCTCTGCATCACAATCTATTCTGGTAGAGAATGTTTAGTACAATGTTTTTGGCAGTTTTTATTGCAAGTATCAACAATTTCTGTTACAACCATAGGAGATTTTTGATGAATATCTATAATTTCATTTCAATTATGTTTGGATTACAGTACTTTCCTGACAGGATCTTCATCTCATCGAAGGGATTGCATAGAGGGTCTCTATCGACTACCTAGGCGGTTGCTTCTGCCACGAAAAGCCACACCAGAAGCTGAACTGGATGGTGGTGGGGTGGCTGCCTCGTCTGGCTCAGAATCTCTTTGTTCTGATCTTGTTGAAGTGCTTCTGCTCCCATTCAGGCGACGACCTCTCCCCCGAAAAGCTACTCCTTCTACAGGGTCATTTCTGAATGGAGAATTAATTTGGAAGCCCTCTCCCCAGAATGCTACCAGCTTATGACTAAAAAAGGCTTAAGGAACAAAACTGATTTCACCAATGCAAAATTTATGAATTAAAAACAAAAATGAAATGCAACCATATTTCGTGAAATTAAGGATACATCAAACGAGGAGTCTTTAAGATATTGTTTCCAGTTGACAGAGGATAAAGCACTGTCAGGAAGTAATAGAGATGTCCTGCAGCAATCCCCATCACAGATTGTTTCAATGGATTTCCAAGAACTAAATCTGCTGCAATCATGTAGTAAGGAAGGTAGAATCCCTGCAAGTACAAAATATGCTATTACCTTGTACTATACAAAAACACTTATGCAGGTAACTTGTATGTACTAATGTTATCAAGAACCTAGTAAAAAACGAGGAATACCGGTGGATAACCAACCTTCAATTCAAATAGGCCGTGAATATTGACACGCGCATTTGGGAATTCTCGACTCCAGACATACGGAAGAATGAAAACCATGGATGGTCCCAAGAATGGAGTCCACAGGTATGGTATAGCTGTCATAACCTGAATGCCAATATACGTCAGTGTTATTCGATTATAAGTTCATATTCATTTAAAAGAATGGTGTTATTTAGGAATTACCAAGAGTGAGGCTGCTCCAAAAACATACATCCATACAAAATCCGCTGTTCTCTTGTCAAAAGGAGCCCTTTCTAATTGAGCTCCATAGTACAATCTACAAAGGTGAAAAAACATATTAACATTGTACTTTCTTAGAGGTAATAACCTAAATTCTTGAAAATTGTGTGGCAATCATTTTTATGAATATCAATTAACAATTTATAGGGTCGACGATTGGTACGAGAGAAATACCATATTTATAACGCTAAGTTTACATGGTATATGGAAATCCTAAATGATCTAATTTGATCCTTACATCGTTATGAGTCTGAATGCAAAATTTAGTGAAAATGGTCCTAGGAAGAAGAAGGGTGTGATGAGCCTCCAAATCTGCATAAGAAAAAGGGTGACAGAAGAATCTTGATTAGGCTATCTATTATCTGTAGTTACTTAAGATTAATATATATACGAGAATTACCTGAAATCTTTTGAACACATCTGAATAGAAAAGTGCAATGTTCCAGACGTTGTAAAGCTCGAGGGCATAAGCGCCTGTGGCGAAGAAACAGGCTGCAGCATATATCTTTGTCACTGGTGGTATAGAGTTGTAGTATCTGCAAAAATGTAAATTTTAGTGAGCCTGATCAGGGTATCATTTGTACTGCAAGAAATTTTCATGTAAAGATCATCGAATAAAATCGACAAAGAGATCAAATCGTGTTAAATAAATCATCCCGAGCGAAAAGCTTTTGTTAAAGGAATCAACCAAGCAAGAAAGTTCTTCACCATAGAGAGTGTGACTAGGAATGATCTTTTTACGCAAATTACAAGCCACTAATTGTTCAAAAACTCGAAAAAAAGTAATCAACATATCTTGTAAATTGCACTTGATTTTAAATTTCAATTAGAAAATTGAAAAACATGAACTAAAAAGGGAAATGAATCAGCCATTGATCAAACCAAGTATTATCTTAGTGCATTAAATTAAAACTCACAACAACTACAAAAAATCGAAAAATTTATCAAACAATACATAGACTTGATGCGAAATTCATAGAACAAGAATCTTGACCGATCATTTATATGAGAATCATTCTATATGACTAAAGTAGGAAAGAAAAGAGTACTCACTCCAATGGTGAAGACATTGTTGATTAATGATTATAATAACAAAGTTCTTGCCAAGCATTACTAGTTAATATGCATGTATATACTCCACAAAATGCATTGGAGATTCAGAAGTCAATTTGACAAATAAATACTAATTAATATGCATGTACGAGAAAAGATTTGGACCCCGATTCATTTCCCCGAAATCAAAAAAGAAACCCCCCTCCCCCCTCCCCCCTCCCCCCTCCCTCCTTTTTTAATCCCACACCTACTTTAACAACCCCCAATTCATTTATTTTCTTGAGCATCTTACTTATTTATGTACTACTAAATTTATATCCATATTATTAATAAAATTAAATTTATTAAATTAAAAATAAATATTTATCATTATTATATTCATTATATTTGTTTTTAAAAAATATATATAATAATATTTATTGAGTTAAATATTATTTATATCATATAATAAATAATATAGTTAACGTTAATTTTATCTGAGACTAATTAATTAGTTTATATTTGAGTAACAAATTAAATTTTAGTTAAAAAATAAAAATAAATAAAGCGCGCATAATAAATTTGATCCGGACCCACAATACGCATATCATGCTCCAGACCTACAATACTCGATCACATGCAATAACAATTCCTCGTATTCCCTAAACCTAGGGGAATATGATGCACAATTTAACCCTCGTCACTAAAGTATTACTTATAATGTATCCTCGTATTCTCTAGACCCATAAGAATATGATGCATGATTTAATCCTCGTCACTAATTTATTACTTCTAATGTAATATTATTTTCTTCTTTATATGTGTAAATTATCAATTGGAGCAAATTTATATGCACGCTTTATTCATTTTTATTTTTTAAACAAAATTTAATTTGTTACTCAAATATAAACTAATTAATTAGTTTCAATATAATATTAATAATAAAATTAACGTTAACTATATTTTTTATTATTTGATATAAATAATATTTAACTTAATAAATATTATTATATATTATATTTTTTAAAAACAAATACAATGAATAAAAAATATTTATTTTTAATTTAATAAATTTAATAATATTAATAATGTAGATATAAATTTGGTGGTACATAAATATTTAAGGAATTGAAGAAAGTAAATGGATAGGGGTGGGATTAAATTGGGAGGGGAGGGGAGGGGAGGGGAGGGGAGGTTGGTTGCAGAAGGGGGGTGGGGGTGGGGGGTTTTACTTTTTGCAGGAGGGAAGGGGGGGTTACTTTTTGAAAATGCTGCGCATTTGACACGTTGGATTTCGGGAAAATGATCTGGACCTCGAACCGGGGTCTAGATCTCTGGACCCCGAACCGGGGTCTAGATCTTTTCTCATGTATGTACATACTCCACAAAATGCATTGGAAATTCAGAAATCAATTGACAAATAAATACTAATTAAAGTAAACCCAAATTGTGGAAACTTTGTGATTGGAATTTTCTTTTTGACTGGACAGCTAACCTATCCTAAGTCACCTATTGTCTTCCATTGGAGACCAAGTCTTCCATTGGAGACCAAGTGCATGTTCACTGGCCATTTTGGGAGAAAAAAAGTATTTTACATTTATTGCAGTGGGCCATGTTTTGTATATGTAATAAATATTTTGCATTGACTAATTTATATTTACATAAGTAAATTGGACAATTCTATCCTTAAGAAAGGTAAAACACCATTTGTGAAAGAACCAAATTGAATGGTATAAAGGTAAAGCAAATTAGGTCACCCTATAATTTCATTACAACTAGAGAACTTTCATTAGGTTGCATTAGAATATTTTATTTTAATTAGAAAACCTTCATTAGGTTGTTATATATAAAACTGATGAGTTATAAATAAAAATTATCATTTATTACAGTGAACTAATGGAGCGACTAAAGACAGGACGTAGTCTCACTTCGTGACGAACCTGTATAAATCATTGTGTATTTTATTTTTCGCCATATATTTGTTACTCTAATCTTAATAGTGTGGAACCCAATTTTGCTGTTCATTTTAGGATTTCTCGTGGAAAATTTTAATGTTATAGAAGTATATCGAGTACATTAAGACCTAAGTTACCCTAATTTCTTCTCTATATGATGCATTTTCTTTGAAGAGATAAAAGACGAAGTCATATTTTTTGTTATAGTGAAATCCTGTCACATCAAAATTGCACCATTCTAAATTGTGTATTTTTACTTTCTTTCAATAGTTTCTTTCGTATTAGGATCCTGTGTTTAATTCATAACAAATTTTCCATGTAAATTTGTGTTCATTATTGATTTGTTTTTGTTGTATTTATCACGTAATTCAAGTCCTACTAAATTAATTCAACACAATAAATTCAAGTGATAATTTTACCATATACTACAAAATATAAAATAATTTAAAAACTACTATTTAATTTTTTTATTCTAAAAATACTGTTTTTTATTTTTGTAACACTTGTTGTTACATTTGTTATGTTTGTTAATAACAAATGTAACAAATTTATTATAACTAAAATAACAAATGTAACAACAAGTGTTACAAAAATAAAAAAAATGACAATATTTTTAGGATAAAAAAATATAAAAATATTTTATTTATTGTAGTTATTTATGAAAAAAAAAACCCCTAAATTCAAACTCACAAGAATTACAAAATTTAGAAAAAAATTATCAAATAATACGCAAGTAGACTTAACACGAAAATCATATAACAAAAAATCTTATTGGATCATCTACTATTTGTTAAAATATACATTAATATCTAATAACTTAGAAATTAAAACATAGAATCACGTTGACGCAGGCATAAACGTGAAAGAATGAAACAAAAATCAAACTCAACTTGTTGATTTCTATGAATACCGAATTAAATTGATTATGATGGAGAAATTACAAGAACAATACTCTTTATTCAACAACTACTACTTTAATGATTGAAAAAGGACTCTTAAAGACTAAACTCCTAGTTGAAATAAAACCCTAATTGATAAATAAATGCAAAAAGACAAAAATAGACATGAAAAATTAAAGATTGCTGTTTTAAGTTAACAAAACGACTTCAAATGGCTGAAATCCATTGTCAGTAGTGGCGAACCTACTAGTCTTGTCTGGCTCGTCGAGATGATTTTGAAAACATATTATAATATAAATTTTAAGCTCGTATATGAAATCTATGCCCATTTGTTTAAAAAATCACGATTAGATTCATCGCGTAACTCTACGCCATCACATGCTATATGAGTAAACAAGGAAAGAAAAGAGGACTAACTACAATGGTGTAGACATTGTAAAATACAATACCAATCTTGCTTAGTTAAAACATATCTATATAATAACAAGATGAAATGCCTTTGCCCTAACAAATAACAATTTCCTTACAAGTTATGTTGGGTGTCCCGTCCACATAGAAAGGGATGGGACCCACTAGCAATTAAAATAAGGGTAATTATATTCACACTACACATTTTGTCATCCAGACCACGTTTTAATTGCAATAAAGATTCCCTAACTTTTGATATTTAGACACTTGTGTCTCTAATGTTTTTCATCGTAATTTTATCATTAACTTTCATTTAGTTTTCACATATTGTCTCCTATAAAGATTTTTGTCTGAATATTCTTCTAATGTGCATTGAAATGAAGGAAAAATATTTTGTCAAACTTTCTTATTTGTTATTTATTTTGATTATGTAAAAATATTAGAGGCAAAAAAAATTTTTTACGCCATCTTAGTTAATTTTTTGGACAAAAATGATCATCAAAGACAAATATAAGACGTATAAATTAATACTTGATGATAAAAATTTGCTAAAAAAAAAGTTAGACATAAATGCAAAAGTGACCAATAGTTAGAAACTTTTATTGCAATTAAAATGTAGTGTACTTAACAAATAATGTTGTGGTAATAATTACTCTTAAAATTAAAGAAAAAAATAAAATAAAAAAGAATGAATGATGGCAAAAGGAAGTAAATATTATATTCAATCGAAGAAAATGAATACTTTGCTATGGACTTGTTGTCTTCTTTAGAAGACATTTTTCTTGCCATCTTATGTCTTGCATATTTTGTTTTGTTTTGTTTTTTTTTTTTTTTTTTTTTTGACGTGAAAATTTATATATACATTGAAATAGTGATACTATAAAGGACTAAATTGATATAAAAGTATAAATATGGAGATCATGTTGCAAAAATCTAAAAATTGAAGGACTTAGGTTGTAAATAAAAGAGGACGAAATTGAAATGAAAGAGAAAGTATAGGGACTAAAGTGAAAATATTATAAAGATGAAGGACTTATCATGCAAATAATCAAGGACTCAAGAAATAAATTTGATTGAATTCACGTCGAAATATCTTTTGAGGTATATATTTTATTTTAATTTATTATTTTATTAATTAATATAATTTTAAGAATGTAGTATTTTTAGTATAAATTTGTTAAGTTGATAGAATTAGAATTATTTTAAAAAAGTGGTTTATTTGTGAAAAAATTCCAATTTTTTTTTTTTTTTTTTGTTTTAAATAATAGTTTGGCTCAAACAAAAATAGCCCACTTTTAAAATTTAAATCATTTACACATTAAAATTCGGGTTTTTTACACATATGGTTAAGATTCATTAACAATTATCAATATTACTGGATGAAAATAAAAAATTATAAATAGACCTTTTTCCATTTGAAAGAATTCAATTTTACTGGATATTTATTATTTTTTCGTAACAGGCTATTTCTTCAGTTACAAATGGATGGGAACAAATCTCCCCAATCTTCTCCTAGATTCCAAATTAAAACAAATTGAATGATTTCTGGTCAACATCAGTGGGTATCATATGCCATTTACCAAATTTATCTATTTCAATATTGATGTAAAATTTTTTATCCACCATTTTTAATGTTCACGACGACGAAGGTATAAACATCTGGAATCATATATCAATAACAACCCATATTTGAGTAAAATATAAACCTTGCCCATCGATTTTGCTGAAGACGATGAAGGAGCAGAATCTGGAATCCGAGCTTGGGTAAGTAATCCTAACTTGATATTTGATTCAAATAGAATCATTTTTCTTCAACGTGAATGAGTATCAACAGCCATATATCACATTATCCCTTTTGACCCATTTTTTGTTCATCGTTTGACATAGATGAAGACGACTTATCATAATCTGGAATCACATAGCAAATACATCCAAATTTCTGTTAAATTACAAACGTCGACCAGGCTTTTTCTCGAAGAAGAAGAAGAAATAGTGACCGGAATCTGTGAATTGGTAAGTAATATATATTTCCAAGCACTCACTAGAATCTGTTCCTTGGGTGATGGGTATTTCAATAATGATTGTATGTGGTCAATTTGTAATAGAAGTAATGCAAAAATTGGGTAAAATTATGATTAATTATTAATATATCATTTGAAAGTATGTAATATGTCGATCCTAGTTAAATTTGCATGATGATGAATTTGGCACCACATTGTATTATGTTTGATTATATTTGATATGTGGGAAGAGAACGATAGGTGGTTTATTGATACTGTTTGATTAACAATGATTAAATTATCACAAATGTTGCACTTTATTAATTTCATTATGAAAAATTGGATTGATGTGGTATTTCTTATATCATTGTAGATGGTTGAGAGTTATGTGATGCCTGAAAGTGGTCGTATAACTTGTTAATTTGTTAATTTGGAACATATGTTTGATGTATTGTAAAAGTCTAATGCAAGTTATGGAATCCATAAATATTTTGGTACATTACGATGGTCGATGGGATCAATCACGGAGTTACAATGATTACTCAATTATTGGAATAATTATACCATTGGATTGTAAATATACTAAGTTAGTTGATATGATAATGATGGAATTGATAAGAGACCATTCACAGTCTGCCATATCCGTTCACTATCAAGTTATGGGGGAATGGTCCTCTGATAAAAATATGCAATGATAGTTCATTGTATTTTTTTATACAGATCAAGAAGAATGAAATTGATTCGATAAAATTCGCATTGTGTGTAGACTTTGAACTGTTAGCATCTAATGAAGAAAGGATGAACAACTTGGGAAAGAAAAAGGATGGCAACCACTCGTAATAATATAAAGGTAACAAATCTGTTTCATTCATAGCTATTAGTTTAACATAATTTAATCTATTGATTGATATTGAATTTCATTTATGTAGGAATGTGACAATAAACGCGTTGCTACAGAAGAATCTATTCACATTTATCACTAAATAATAGGAATGATAATGTAATATCATTTTGACATATTGTCAAATTTATTTGATTATTTGCCATATGTGGCTTGTAAGTAAACAATATTTTCTCAATAAGTCTGGATGTTATCCTATTTATGTTAGATAATAAATGAAGTTTATAGTGAATTTGAAAACTTGTCACACATGTGATGAGGAAAAAATCACATTCTGTTAACGTGATGAGCACACTGCACTATGGAATAGGGAAAAATTGTTTTAATAGCATTGCAATCTGTATGTATTTTGTCTGTTACTATGTTTAATAGTGTGCAACTTGGTTGCATACCCATTATTGACATAATGCTTGATTTAGAAATTAGCAATGAAGTTACAATTATTCACCTGAATGTGAATGATTCTAAGTAGAATGCTACCAATACGAAGCCAGATATAAACTTTGACCTGAATGAGGATAAACGATTTTGATGATAATTTGATTCAGGTGACATTGGAAAATTTGACCTGAGTGAGGATAAACGATTTTTCCTATTTCACATTCTTCAAAAAACCATATTCACAAGTGAAATGAACTGTGCATTTTCTCATATAAGCGTTAATAAAATGTTACCATTTACTATTCACAATTATCATTATTCTCCTGCAGCTATACATGACAATGGGTCTGTTTAAATTCAACATTCTCTAACCAAGATGCAAAATTGGCATTTTACCAGATACGCTTCAAGAAAATGAAACTTAACGAACATAAGATACCATATACAACCAAATTAAAAGTAACTTGAAGATCCAAAATATTCACTAACAGAATGATACTACGCAAAACTTCAAAGTAACACGTTTTTCCAAAAATAATTATTAAAACAAGTAACGACATTGCCCGGTTATGTGAGGTTGTTGCTACTTGGAAATTCCAGGCAACCTTAAGTCGGGTTTCTCTACCGAAAACTTGAACAGTTGCACAACCATATTGTGCCGCGCCACTCCAGTATCAAAATTATTCGGCATTTCATTAATCTTCTTTAGGAATATGTACTCTGTGTACTTGACAACAAAAATTCCACAATCGCCACTACAAGCATAATAAATATATTTCTTAACTACATACGATTTGATTACTTTCGAAACAACAATCCTTATTTAGTATTGCCTGATCAAATAAGTAAGGATTATTTAATCATTACCCATTAGATTGGTACAGAATATATCTACGCAACCTGCATGACAATGGGAACTCAGGTGCTAAAAAATTCAACAAATTTGATTGACATAGCATATGAGGAATTATGTTTCGCAGAGGATCTATAGCATCGAACACAACAGCATCCTTGATTGTCTTGGGAGTATCAAACTTTCTTCATGACCACTTTAAAATTAATTCTCACGTGGACCTCATATATCAGGAAGTCGAAACAATAAATCAACAGTAACATTTAAAAGGGTCATAGTCATGTATCGAACGAATGGTAAAACGTTCTTAATGATCACCTTAAACTTAATTTTCACGTAAAAGAGTTAACCTGAGTCATATGCATGGATAAACCATCGAAATGGTATTCGATTAGTAAGCATCGGGATATGAGTCTTCATGACACCTTGAACGACGATGTGCAGCCTGAAAAAAATTTAAATGTGCTCAATTACTAAAAATTGGGAAACATGCTTTACTTTCTAATGCAGTCCTAGAATTTTACATGTAATGTAATAAACAGACAAGGATAGAAAAATGGGTTGCCTCCAAATAAGCGCTCGATTCATAGTCTAGAGTTTGACTTTTGGCAACTTTCACTTATGGAGGCTTGAATTGGGCTTTGGAAGTCTTGCATTGCTTGCAATTACCAGCTTTTCAAGATTTATCCTTTGCTCTCCATGTTTTAAATTCACCATTTTCATCTTTAATTGCTGCAACTAGTCCACCTATATTTGGTTTGCAGTTTTTTTGGCCAATTTTCACCACTTCATCAACTCTAAAACACTCTTCGAGGTCGACTAGTTGCTCGGGTATGGTGTACATACTGAATACTACTCGTTCGTCATCCTGTACTCCCAAGATTAGCTCACATTTTTTAACATCAATAAGGGCTCGACTCATCACTAAGAATGGTTGGCTCAATATCACTGGCATATCTCGGTCCTCTTCGATATCAAGGACAATGAAGTCAACTAGAAAGAAAAAATTTTCCACTTTGATGAGCACGTCCTCAACCACACCCCGTGGGCGCTTGATTGATCTATCAGCAAGTTGTAGAGATGCAGTTGTCAATTTTACTTCTTCCAAACCTAATCTCATGTAGACAGAAAGAGGCATCAAATTAACACTTTCACCTAAATCACATAAAGCATTAAAATTATAAAATCTTTTGATTGTGCAAGGTAATTTAAAACTCCCTGGATATTCTAACTTTGGAGATAACTTATTTAGCATAATAGCACTACACTCCTCAGTTAAAACTAATGTCTCGTATTTATTTGGTTTTCTCTTCTTGGACAACATTTCTTTCATAAATTTTAAGTACAATGGCATATAGGCTAAGGCTTCGGCGAAATGAATGTTGATGTGCAGTTTCTTGAAGATTTCAAGAAATTTTTCAAATTACTTGTCGAACTTGTGCTTCTCCTCTAAGGAAAATGAATTGATGGTACATAAGCTTTGACAGGAATTGGCACCCTCACTTTTGATGATTCAGCATATTCTTATTAAACTTCTTTTTTTGATTTCGCATGTTGTTGTCCAGTTTCTTCTTCCTCAATTACCAACTATTTGTCATTTTTCTATGGTCTTTTCACATGAATTTCTAGTAGTTGTACCCCGCTCTTAGTAGTGATTGCATTTATGTGTTCTTTTGGATTTGTCACTGTATTGTTAGGCAGAGTGTGTGGTTTCCTATCTGACAGTTGCAGGGCTAAACTATCCAATTTGAGTATCTAATTTTCTGACAGATGCCTACTCTGATAGTTTGTGTCCAGCCTCTCTAATATTTTATTAGTTTTCTACATATACTGTCAAAACATCTCCCCCAAACTTGGTCCTCTTTCTTCTGGAGCATTATTAGCATTGCCACTTTATTGATTATCAGACCATCTAAAATTTAGGCGTTGCTTCCAACTTGGATTGCATGTTTGTGAATATGAATTATATGCTGATGCGTATTATTCTGTACAAAATTGACCTATTCTGGAGAGGCCAATAACATACAATCTGACGTCGAGTGGTTAGCCCCACAGTTTTCGTACATCATGGTTGCTTGGATTGCATTCACTCCTTACGTTTGTGTTCTCACCAAGAGCTCCACCTGCTTTGTCAATGCAGCAAGTTGTGCATTAGTAGCTGATTTACTGTCAATCTCATGTATTTCTGCTACTTTTCTTAGAGTGACACGATCAGATAAAAACATGATATGTGTATGTGCAATCAGCTCATATAGATCCCATGCTTCGTTGACATTTTTATTCATAATTGACCCATTTGCAGAGGTGTCAACTATCAATTTGGATTGAGGAGACAGCCCAGAGTAAAATATTGAGCTTGTTGGCCCTTTTTAATGCCATGGTTTGGACATTTTCAGAGCAATTCCTTGAATATGTCCCAAGTTTCATGATATTTTTCTCCATCCATTTGCTGAAAGGTACAGATTTCCAGCTTCATCTTGGTTACTTTAGATGGTAAAAAATACTTGTTACAAAATTTTCTAGCTAAGTCATCCCACATGGTGATACTAGTATGTGGTTCTGAGTCCAGCCATTCTAGAGCCCCATCCCTCAATGTATAGAGAAATAACCGAAGTCTTATGGCATTTTCATTCACTCCTTGAAACTGAAAGTTACGACACATCCATAGGAATCTGGAGAGTGTATTCTGGTTTTCATTCGCCTTTCCATAGAACTACAAGTTATTGTTGAAGTAATTAATCAGATTGGCCCTTAATTGAAAGTCGTGCCGACCAAAAGCAGGGTAGACTATGCTTGAACGATCAGGAGCTGCTGTCGGAGTTAAGAACTAAGCCATTGGCATATTTCCATCGGCGTCGTCTTCTTCTTCTTCATGTTGCTGAATTTGCTGAGCTGCCAATCGGGCTGCTTCTACAGCGGCTGCTCTTGTATTCCATTGACCAGCTTCTCTTCTTAATTGTGCATCAGCCATTTTAATTTGTTGCTGATCTTTCTGTTTTTGGTTGTCTTCTTTGCGTCTTTGTCTGAAAGTACGTTCAATCTCAAGATCGAAAATCTCAAGATTGCCGCCTTGTGTACAGTGCAACGAACACCTTTTCTATAGTAAGAAAACAAAGAAAAAAAAAATAAAAAGTATAATAATAAAATAATAATAATAATAATAATAATAATAATAATAATAATAATAATAATAATAATTAATAATAAAATAAAAAATAAATTAACATTAACGATTAATCTAAATTAATATTAAATAAGAATAGTCTCCAACAACGGCGCCAAAAACTTGTTGTAGAAATTTATAATATTGCAAGTGAACAATATCGCACACAAGTAACAAAGTGGACATATTGAGTTCAGATTATCATTCACACGAAGACTACCCTATTTAGATATTAGTTCAATTAATCTTAAACCTCATTCATTGAAAACAATTTGAAATAACTTGATTTGAAAATTTAAACTATAATTATTAATTCTTAGAAAATAGTATGAATGCAAATATAATTTTTTTAGAAAATATGGTTTATTAAAGCGTTTGGATTAACGAATTCACCATAGTTGTCATCTATAATTTCTTCTCTCAAGGTTTATTCGTAATGTTGTATTCGGTTGAATTCGCGAATTTAACCTAATTTACCTCTCTCGAGTTCAAATTAGTCCTATCTAATTAACTCAACTTATGAAGTCAGAATGATCATTAATTAGATGCATTAATTCTCTTAATAATTTGATTCAGACTGCAACAATAACAAAATCGTATCTCTACCTTTTATCCAATTGCCAGATTTTACTACGTGGTCTAGATTAATAATTTACTTCTCTGTTCATTACAATCCACAATTTAATGAAATAATGACCAATTATTTCAAGCATTAAGAAAAGAAGTAAAATCAAATACTTAATTAATTTATAATTCAAAAATTTGAGAATCGAAATTAAAGAATTTAAATTAGGTTACATCGTTCATCCAAACTTTGAATTTAGCTACTCATAATTCTAGAGAAAGAAAAGATGAAGATATTTGAATACATAACCGGATCTTGAATAAAATATGAGAAGACGTTGAATATCTTGTACCAAGAATTCTTTGTCTTCACGTTCCAATCTTCAATCGTACCATCGTTCTTCCTCTCTTTTGTATTCTCCTCTCAAAGATTCAACCCCTTTTTTTTACCTATGTTAGATCTTTATATAGTTTCCAACCTTTTCGACTTGTTTTCATTCTAAAAGGACTCAAACGCTCCTCGTTTGCATTTAGGAAAAACCAACAAATTAATTATGTGGCCGGCTGCAGCCAATGCCCAACTGTGGTTCGTTGCAACATATTATTTGTACTTTGATCCTTCGACTTTCAATAGTCTGCACTTTAATCCTTGGATTTCTTCTTTCTTTTCAATTTAGTCCTTTTTTATTTGCAACCCAAGTCCTTCAATTTTTGAATATTTGCATGTTGGTCCCCATTTTCAAGTCTTCGTACATTATCAGTCATTCTTGCCTATTTTGTTTTGTTTCTCTTCAATTCCATTCGAACTCAGGTTTCAACCTAAAATAATCATATCAACACACAATTAAGTAAATATTCACTTAAGTGTACATACAATTGTCCACGTTTGATACTATAAATAAGCATAAATCGACACTTATCAATAATCATGTCGATCGATCATGAAATACTTATTAATTAATCAACTTGTTAACGTATTTATTGAATTTTTTTTTCCAATTAGAAGCATCTGCAAAGGTCGATTTGTTTCATTAGACTCAGTTCTTGTGTACAATTGATTAATTGTTAGACGATAAGTGTAATAAAATTTAACATAATACAATTTTACAAATACATGTCCCATGTCACTTGTATGCACCAAAATGACCGTCTTGTCTACATATTTTTGTTGAGTTAATAATAACCCATCCATATGATGGTATTCCAAAGGGGGAAAAGAAAGATGAATTGATTTCAACATAATTGTCCAACTTAACATTCTAAGAATTTTAATTTTTTTTGTTTGAACATCAAATCAAACCATTTTATTAATTCTTATCACCACGATATGCAGCAATGAAATTGAGAACTTCAATCAAAACTAGAGGGGAAAATTGTGCCATTAGTCAATAACATATTATTAAGTAATAAGTTGCTCATTAATCTTTCATAAAGAGAAAGCCTGTCCCCAGTCTTTATTATAATTGACACAAGCGGTCTCCAATGACGAAAAATGTTCAAATCTACACATGTCCAACTTTTATAAAGTTTAGTTTTGCTTACCAACTAAAATTGGTATATAGAATTTTAAAGTGAAACATATTTCTGTCTACATGACAATTTCAAAGAGCATGCAAATGGTTTAAATCATTTGGGACCGCCCAGAAACAATGATAAGTCGTATATTTGTGTATTTCTGACTCTGAAATAACATTCGTTTTACATTTTTGTGTTTTCATTTTAAGGATTTAATTTTTCTTCATTCCTAACCGACTAAGAATTTTGAAAATCGAACTAAAGATGAAGAAAAGTCTCGCCAAAATAGTGGCATTTTAGTTGAAGCAATGACCATTTGTAGATCTAGTGCAAAAGATAATGCACATGTCGTTGGGAAAGTCATTTATTATGGAGTGTTGCGAGATGTTTTAGTGCTTGATTACAATACTTTTCATGTTTCAATATTCAAGTGTGATTGGGCAAATATCGTGAATGGAGTAAAAAAAGAAGATGGGTTTAATTTGGTTAACCTTCACGAGGGACACAGTCAATTTGAAAATGATCCTTTCATTTTGGCATCACATGCGAAACAATTGTTTTATTCTAGAGAGAATGAAACATCTAATTGGTATGTTGCTTTGCAAGCGCCACCAAGAGGCTTTCACACGTTAAATATGGAAGAAGAAACTACTTATGGGGCAATTATTCCATTTGATATATCACATATTGAAGAAAACCATGATGTTGATGAGAATTATGCAAGGATAGATGTTGAAGGCATATTATGTGTTACATAGATTAGTATGGTGAATGATGAATGTTTATTTTTTTAATTCGTTCCTTTAATTGCATTAACTGATATAGATCTCTAACCTTAATATTTATCGATGTGACAGATGTTTGTTCTTGTCTGAAAGAAGTCCTTAAACGATGGATAGAGTTGAGGTGAGTTTGTCTCTTCTTATTTGATAAGATATTTGTTAAATTATGTAAATGTTAATATTTATCTTTTGTTTAATGTTGAATTGAAATAGTCTTCTAAGCAAGCTTCCAAGAGACGAACTAAGCAACAAAGAAAAGAAGAAATCCTATGTCAACTCTAATTACAAATGAGGAAGACATGCAATCAAAAAATGTGGATCCTCCAAAGAAGAAAAGAGGCCCAATCGTATTGAAAATGGTTCCTGGAAATAATTTTCAGAGAATGGAGCTTGAATTCAATGAATTGGGCCAAGTGGTTGGTAAAAACTCTGATAAATTTGCATACATAGTGGGAGCCATGGTACGAGAACATGTGCCAGTTGTAATTAAAGATTGGCATTCGGTAGATGAAAAGAAAAAAAATTGAGCTTTGGTCTTTCATACAGGTATACTTCTTACATTTGACCTTCCATTTGTCTATTTGTTATTTCATACTTCTTATCTTTTCATTCTTAACTTTGGCCTCTTTTTATGTTTTTTCCAAATTGCTTATTTGTATTGATGTATAAATACAACAAAGGTTCAATGTGAGTGATTGCCACCAGAAAATGACGTTTCAAAGTATGGGAAATTATTGGAGGACATTCAAATCAAGGCTGAGAAAAGAAATAAAAAATGAACTAACAAAATCATTGAATAGAACACGCACTATTGCCCTTCTTAGACCAAAGAATGTAAACTCAGATGAAGTATGGGAAAAGTTTGTCGATGAAACTTTTTCTGCTGACTTTAAAGTAAGTAATTTGAGTATTAAGGTTACAAAATATTATTTGATTCTACTTGGTTTATAATTTTTAGTTTCTTAATAGGAAAAAAGTTCCAAATTTAGTAGAATGAGAACTACTCAGAAGCTTGTTCATACTATGGGAAGAAAGGGTTATCCACGTACGGCTCATGATATGGTAATTACAAACCTTTCTTTCTTTTTATTATATTCCATTCTTATTTTGACTCATTTTTTATTTAAAGAAAACGTATGATTTTTTATTGAGAAACAAAAGAATCCGAACATCACAGGGTTAAGAACTAAAGTGTGGACTCATGGACATCTTAGAAAGGATGAAAAACCAATAAATGAAGCAGTTTCTGAAACTTTGGTATGATTATTTTATCAACGTTCTTTTACTATAATATGTATTACATGCTTGTATAAACTTTGAGTTTCATACTTGTAGAAAAAGATAGAAGATTGTGCCCAATCAATCTCTGATACACTAGCAGAAGATTCCATACGCGATGATGCTATTGCTCGAATTTTAGGTCCTGAACGTCATGGAAGGGTTAGGGGCCTTGGATTTGGTGCTACACCTTCAAAAGTGGATGCTCAAATTCAAAGTACTGGAAGAGTGAGAGAACTTGAAAGCCAATTGCAAACTCAGTCAGAGAGGATGTGAACACTAGAGGAAAAGGTTGAAGCGCTTCTCAAGTTATTGCGACAGGTAAATATGGTTGTTTCATGAACTCAATTTTTGTTTTTGTAATGTACTATGATAATTTAGGTAAATATGACTTTACCTATAGAAATTTAATTTCATTTTTTGTATCATTTAATAGAATCAAAACAAGAATGCAGAGGATATAAGTTCACATGCATTTACTCCTCAGGTTTTTGTGTCTATTTCAAATATATAGTTGTGTATTTATTATAAATACAGATTATGTCTAGCAAAGTTAAAGAGGGATAATATCATGTTAATATCAATTTGTAGTCACAACAAGGAAGTGGTTTTCAAGGAGGCAATGAACTGGAAAATAAAAGTTGTCAACTATTGCAGTGGTACAAGTTTGATGGGGACGAAGTTGTAGCAGAAGGGAAGATTGCATCAACAGACCCAAGTGCAAAGGTTCATCACATGCCTCTTGGACGAGACTGTTGAAAGGTCTGGGTTGAAGAAGTCTATATGGAAAATTTAAGCTTATATAAACCTACTGCTGAGATTCGAGTTCTTAGTGAAGCATTGGAAAGTACTATTGCATGGCCAAAGAGTAGTATTAAACTCCTTTGAAAAAGGTATGTTTACTTGGTTCTTTTTTATGTGTACTGCTTTCTTGTTAATATGTTCTTTGTGACCAAAATACTAGATTATTTCTGAAAAATAATAGCTTGCTAATTCAGAAAAATAATTGACGCTGTAAAAGTTAATGGCTTGCTAATTAGTTCTGAAAGGAGTAGTAAATAATGGAACTCACAACAGGTGTATAATCTTGGCTAGTGTAGAGTGTAGATTACTGATTGAAATTGTACAAGCTCGAAACATGTTATGTGCTGAAACTGAATTTTAAATACGCGTGTACAATAACGGTACAATGCATGCATGGTTTTCTATTCATGAGTGCTTTGAATGGTATTGGACTAACTGACTTTATGTAATGATAGTTGCAAAAAGAAAAAGAAAGGAATTTTTTAAGTAGTTGTACACTATCTGGGGTTTTGGGGGCCTCTTTACAGGGAAGGTGGAGCATATTTCATGGCACTGTCTGCCACATAGTCACACGACTTCTTGAGTGGAAAATTTTGTCTTCCCTTTGTCATCAGCTTTGAGTTGGCTGATTTTTCCCCCTTGTTCTGCAGTGGAATTCGATTAAGTTCAAATAGAAATGGTCAAATTTCAACGACGTACACACTAAGAAGATAATGATTTGGACTGTTTATATACAATTCACGACTGCTTGGTGGTAGTTTGAAGTACTTCCATTTTATCTGCCATTTAACAGCATTTTTACTTCAATCGTGAGCATTATCTCACGGAAATAAGGCTATTGAAAAAGCTTGCAGACAAATTCGACATTCTAGCCCCATTTGAATTGTATATATGGTTACTCAAAAGGTTCATCTTCATTTATCTCCATATTTATTCCCAAAAGTGAATCATGTCCTTTGGCAGTCTGGCTTTGCAACATATTTATGTTTCCACTTGTTGTTCTTTTCGATTGACTTGATGTAATCACTTGTTTTTAGAATGACATAACCTATGAAATCTTGTATTTAAAGTCTATTCATGAGGCTCAACTGTCTCGCAAGGGAGTGCCTTATTCCATAATTCTATTTGAAGATATGAAGTTGTGCATCAGCAAACTTATTTTGTCGCGGGCACAGAACTTTCACATGGATTTGCCATTTAATTCCATTTAGACAAATTCTAGTGAATTTGTTCTCCTAAATTTACAAAATACTAGATTATTTAATAGAAGCAGAATCGAAACCTTGTTATTGTTCTTCTGCTAAAGAAGCCATCACCAGCAGTGGCAAGTCTTAGTCTCCGAACATGGAGAATCCAAGAATATTGCTGTTTCAGTGAAAGAATTTGAGCAAGTTGATAGATTATGCAGTTTACTTGTATAACTAATTAGTTGTGAATACAATGTGTGTTTAGAACTCCAGTAAGATGTTATATCAGTCAAACTCGGTTGTTAAAATTGAGAATCTGTGTAAAAACTCGGAAGTAATTGTGAATACAATGTGTGTTTGCACTATGCAATTTAGCTGCAGCTATATATAAAGGATTATTGGCACACTTTCTGGGAAGATTTTGCTACCAAAGGTCAGATTCTTTAAACTCTTTCTGATAGAAATATATTATCATGCTAAATACATTGTTAATCTTCAGTATTGTCCTTATCGATCTGCTTGCAATGCATACATGTATATGATCTTGTAAGGCAGAGACCTTGACATAATTTGTACTATAAAATGTGCAATACAACATAGTTGGCTGCTAATTTATACTGATGGATTACTACATTTTCCACCAGGAATTCGAAGCCATGGAGGGCAGCAGCATCTCGGGCGATCAACATCAGGTGCCTTCTTCTATTGGCTAGAATTACTCCAATACGTTAGCTATAATTCGACTAACTAAATACCAATTCAACCTTACCAAAAAGAGAAGAATCCTGAATCAAATCCCAACTCATACAAGTTGTAGTTTTTAGATATATGTATGACTCTTAGTTTGGTTTGCAAGATGTATTGGCCGATATTCAATTTATAATTTCTAATATGATATCAGAGCCAAAATATCAGTAATAGTCAATGTTTTTCTTTGTGTTAAGTCCATGTCCTCAAAAATAGTTGATTAGCTGAAATCATATTAATTGGCTTAAGTCCATGTCCTCAAAATATGTGTTAAGTCCATGTCCTCAGCTTCATTTGGCGATAAGCAGTCAACAACTGAAGTGATAAGGTTGGTGGCACGAATGTCAGTTAGTTTTTTTTTAATCCATGATTCTGTTCTTTTCCAAATATGAAGACCTTCTATTTGCCTGGTGATCAAACTAACAAAAATGGTTCCTTTATGATAGTAAGATCTGAATCCACAAAAATTTCCTATATGATATGTTATGGCTAGAGAACTGCCCGAGAGTGTTTACATGCACTGCTGCCTCTCCTCTCAATTGTAGCCAACCCCAAATTTGTTGAGAACAAGGCTTAGTGTTTTGTTCTATTATGCATATTGGAGACTTGAAAGTCACAATCCATCAGATTGGTGGGACTAGCTACTTCCAAATTTTATGATATTTAAGGGTTAGTTGTGTACCCTTTACATAGTTGCTTATTCAAAATTAAGATTCTGAATCCTTAGTTACAATTTGTACATGAAGGTATAATTGGATCATGAACTTTGTATACCGATCATATACCTTGCTGATGATCTTCATTCGTAAACTTGAATAAATTGAATTGATGGTTAAATATAGGAAATAAGACCAAGGGTTGAGTGCAAAGTTCATGAAGTGTTGGCTGGTATATATAGCAAGTTCACACTTATTTAAGTGTATTAACAAATCATAATGAATCAATATGCTTAATTTTGTCTTGGAAAGCTAAATTTCACTGAGGGTACTCTACTCATTTCTTCATTAGAATGGTCAAAATCTCTTTAATCTTGTGTGTGCTTCTTTAAAAGTTATTCCCTATGATAAAATTGGAGCCTGGCTTCACGTATAGCTATATTTTCTATATTGGCAAGCACTTGATGGTATCCTATTCTACTCAGGTTTAATCGTCCCTATTTTTTTTGTTAATTTCAGGGTTGGAAACTGATAGCGTAGGTGTTTGTGGAGTAGTAGTTTTGCTCGAGGGGTGGTAGAAGAGTTTTTGTTGATATTTTTGTGAAGTGCATGCATGATTACCGGTTTCAAGATTTTGGTAGATTAAATAATTTTCATGCCAAGAAACTTCTAGTACATGTGTATTTTGTTAGATTTTGGTTCGAACTTTCATGTTACAAGAAACTTCTCGGCTATAAATGTATGAATGCAATTTCTTCTATTTTATAATATATTTAATTTGTTTCAACCTTGTTCATATTTCATTGATTTAGTATAAATTTGATTTCAGCATTGATGTGGTGTAGATTGAGTTTTATATTGATAACGTGTAGGTGAATATTGTTAAAAATATTAAAAAAGAAAGAAAGAAAGAAAAGACAACGTGCGCATGACTGTTGTTAAAAAAGAATAACAACAAGAAGCTAAAGAATGTTGTTAAAACGAAACGACAACGGTCAGGCGAACGTTGTTCAAATGAAACGACAACGGTCCAACGAACATTGTTAAAAATAAATGACAACGCGCAGATGCATGTTGTTAAAAATATTTTTCACAACACGCACTGAACGTTGTTAAAGAGAAATTGTATGTCGTCAAATAAAACGACAACGGTACAACGAACGTTGTTAAAAATAAATGTCAACGCGCAGATGCATGTTGTTAAAAATTCCCTTTCACAACACGCAATGAACGTTGTTAAAGAGAGACTATATGTTGTTAAAAGTACAATGACAACGAACAGTAAACGTTGTTAAAGAACTTTACCACAACGGTCTCATGAACGTTGTTAAACCTCCAAGGACGTTACTAAAAAGTAAAATGACAACGCGCTTTTTATATTCCACAACAAACATTGCCTGTTGCCGTAGAGATCTAGTTTTCCGCAACATTGAAGGACGCAACATGCGCATGAATGTTGCGAAAGCTCTATGGCAACGTTTTCCGACCGTTGCAAAAGGCTGTTTTTGTTGTAGTGTATCCACCAAATTATGCACCAATTTATCATATGTGTGTAGGCTTAGTTCTGAACAACAAGTGTTACTCTTGTATGAAAATACCCATGCATGTTAAGGGTGTTGGTTTGTTTGTTGGTGACATTTATAATTATCATCTAGGTTATTTTTAGATTTTATCATTCGTTCGATACATGACTATGACACTTTTAAATGTTATTGTTGATTTATTGTTTCGACTTCCTAATATATGAGGTCCATGTGAGAATTAATTATAAGGTGACCATGAAGAAAGTTCGATACTCCCATGAAAATACTTCTACGTGTTAAGGGTGTTGATTCGTCCGTTGGTAACATTTATTCTTATGCTTCTGTTGGTAACATTTATACTTATCCGCTACATTACTTTTAAATGTTACCATTCATCTGAAACATGACTATAGTACTTTTAAATGATACTGTTAACGTATTGCTGCGATCATCATACTTATTGATAGTTAAGGTTTACGTGAAAATTAAGTTTAAGGTGATCATTAAGAACGTTATACCATTCGTTCGATACATGACTATGACCCTTTTAAATGTTACTATTGATTTATTGTTTCGACTTCCTGATATATGAGGTCCACGTGAGAATTAATTTTAAAGTGATCATGAAGAAAGTTTGATACTCCCAAGACAATCAAGGATGCTGTTGTGTTCAATGCTATAGATCCTCTGCGAAACATAGTTCCTCATATGCTATGTCAATCAAATGTGCTGAATTTTTTAGCACCTGAGTTCCCATTGTCATGCAGGTTGCGTAGATATATTCTGCACCAATCTAATGGGTAATGATTAAATATTCCTTACTTATTTTATCAGGCAATACTAAATAAGGATTGTTGTTTCGAAAGTAATCAAATCGTATGTAGTTAAGAAATATATTTATTATGCTTGCAATGGCGATTGTGGAATTTTTGTTGTCAAGTACGCAGAGTACATATTCCTAAAGAAGATTAATGAAATGCCGAATGATTTTGATACTGGAGTGGCGCGGCACAACATGGCTGTGCAACTGTTCAAGTTTTCAGTAGAGAAACCCGACTTAAGGTTGCCTGGAATTTCCAAGTAGCAGCAGCCTCACATAACCGGGCAATGTCGTTACTTGTTTTAATAATTATTTTTGGAAAAACGTGTTACTTTGAAGTTTTGCGTAGTATCATTCTGTTAGTGAATATTTTGGATCTTCAAGTTACTTTTAATTTGGTTGTATATGGTATCTTATGTTCGTTAAGTTTCATTTTCTTGAAGCGTATCTGGTAAAATGCCAATTTTGCATCTTAGTTAGAGAATGTTGAATTTAAACAGACCCATTGTCATGTATAGCTGCAGGAGAATAATGATAATTGTGAATAGTAAATGGCAACATTTTATTAACGCTTATATGAGAAAATGCACAGTTCATTTCACTTGTGAATTTGGTTTTTTGAAGAATGTGAAATAGGAAAAATCATTTATCCTCACTTAGGTCAAATTTTCCAATGTCACCTGAATCAAATTATCATCAAAATCGTTTATCCTCATTCAGGTCAAAGTTTATATCTGGCTTTGTATTGGTAGCATTCTACTTAGAATCATTCACATTCATGTGAGTAATTGTAACTTCATTGCTAATTTCTAAATCAAGCATTATGTCAATAATGGGTATGCAACCAAGTTGCACACTATTAAACATAGTAACAGACAAAATACATACAGATTGCAATGCTATTAAAACAATTTTTCCCTATTCCATAGTGCAGTGTGCTCATCACGTTAACAGAATGTGATTTTTTCCTCATCACATGTGTCACAAGTTTTCAAATTCACTATAAACTTCATTTATTATCTAACATAAATAGGATAACATCCAGACTTATTGAGAAAATATTGTTTACTTACAAGCCACAGATGGCAAATAATCAAATAAATTTAACAATATGTCAAAATGATATTACATTATCATTCCTATTATTTAGTGATAAATGTGAATAGATTCTTCTATAGCAACGCGTTTATTGTCACATTCCTGCATAAATGAAATTCAATATCAATCAATAGCTTAAATTATGTTAAACTAATAGCTATGAATGAAACAGAATTGTTACCTTCATATTATTACGAGTGGTTGCCGTCCTTTTTCTTTCCCAAGTTGTTCATCCTTTCTTCATTAGATGCTAACAATTCAAAGTCTACACACAATGCGAATTTTGTCGAATCAATTTCATTCTTCTTGATCTGTATAAAAAAATACTATGAACTATCATTGCATATTTTTATCAGAGGACCATTCCCCCATAACTTGATAGTGAACAGATATGGCACACTGTGAATGGTCTCTTTTCAATTCCATCATTATCATATCAACTAACTTAGTATATTTACAATCCAATGGTATAACTATTCCAATAATCAAGTAATCATTGTAACTCCGTGATTGATCCCATCGACCATCGTAATGTACCAAAATATTTATGGATTCCATAACCTGCATCAGACTTTTACAATACATCAAACATATGTTCCAAATTAACAAATTAACAAGTTATACGACCACTTTCAGGCATCACATAACTCTCAGCCATCTACAATGATATAATAAATACCACATCAATCCAATTTTTCATAATGAATTTAATAAAGTGCAACATTTGTGATAATTTAATCATTGTTAATCATACAGTATCAATAAACCATCTATCATTCTCTTCCCACATATCAAATATAATCAAACATAATACAATGTGGTGCCAAATTCATCATTATGCAAATTTAACTAGGATCAACATATTACATACCTTCAGATGATATATTAATAATTAATCATAATTTTACCCAATTTTTGCATTACTTCTATTACAAATTGACCCCATACAATCATTATTGAAATACCCATCACCCAAGGCACAGATTCTAGTGAGTGCTTGGAAATATATATTACTTACCAATTCATAGATTCCGGTCACTATTTCTTCTTCTTCGAGAAAAAGCTTGGCCGACGTTTGTAATTTAACAGAAATTTGGTTGTATTTGCTATGTGATTCCAGATTATGCCAAGTCATCTTCATTTGTGTCAAACGATGAACAAAAAATGGGTCAAAAGGGATAATGTGATATATGGCTGTTGATACTCATTCACGTTGAAGAAAAATGATTCTATTTGAATCAAATATCAAGTTAGGATTACTTACCCAAGCTCGGATTCCAGATTCTGCTCCTTCGTCGTCTTCAGCAAAATCGATGGGCAAGGTTTATATTTTACTCAAATTTGGGTTGTTATTGATATATGATTCCAGATGTTTATACCTTCGTCGTCGTGAACATTAAAAATGGTGGATAAAAATTTTTACATCAACATTGAAATAGATAAATTTGGTAAATGGCATATGATACCCACTGATGTTGACCAGAAATCATTCAGTTTGTTTTAATTTGGAATCTAGGAGAAGATCAGGGAGATTTGTTCCCATCCATTTGTAACTGAAGAAATAGCCTGTTACGAAAAAATAATAATTATCCAGTAAAATTGAATTCTTTCAAATGGAAAAAGGTCTATTTATAATTTTTTATTTTCATCCAGTAATATTGATAATTGTTAATGAATCTTAACCATATGTGTAAAAAACCCCATTAAAATCCATCTCATTCCAAACAAAATAATAGCCCACTTCAATAAAATTTAAATCATTACACATTAAAATCCATCCCATCCCAAAAAAAAAAAAAAAAAAAAAAAAAAAAAAGCCCACTTCTTAAACAACCAATTCCAAAAGAGCCAAATCCAATTGGATTTATTTATCTTTTGTCCATTTTTTTTTTTTCTGTTTATTTCATAATCTATAAATTATAATTTTTTTATGAATTTTGATTTGTTATTGAGTGATGAATAATGATGTTTACTTGATTTTGTGAAATTATTTCAAATTTCAATAAGTAGAAAAAGGAAAAAAAAAAAAAAAAAAAAGGTGCTTAAGATTTTATATGTTTTTACATAACAAATTTTGTTGAGAAAGATATTGTCAATAAAATAGATATAGATTTTATTATAGAAGAATTCGCAGCTGTAAAAGATCGTCGGGCACAATTTTCTTTAGCTAGTTTTAGATTTTGAATATTTTGTATAATGACTTTTTGTAAACTTTTTAAACATTATGACTTATAAAAAAAAATTATATTCTTATAAAAATGAGCTAAGTAATTGTGATTTTAGAAAAAAAAAAAAAAAAATTTCAGAGGCGCTGCCTCCGAACCTCCATAAGCCAACCCACTCCTTTATTATATCTTGGATTCGCCCCTGTTACAAAGATATATGTCCACCACATTATATTCCATGACTATCTTACAACTTTGGAAGCGGATAAACATATTTATTTTATAATATACAACATAAAACAAATCTAATTCATATTAATCTATGTGACACTATAACGTCACCTCGTAATATTCACTGATCAAGGAACTGCAACAATATGCTTGATGGTGAGTTTTTTTTTCAGCATTGGCACATTGCCATTGCAAATAGTCGAACGACTAGACTCTAATGTTTTATGGTTTAGTCACTATTTTCTCGAACTCTTCTAATACAGTGAAGTCATTTCTCTGTACCATCCATGATTGATCATCTTGCAATCATCTCAAGCAATCCAAACACATGCAAAAGAGGGGAGGCTTTGTCCCTTGTTGCCTCTTCGGCACAAGGATTAGAATATTGAGGAAAGCAATTCTTAAGAGAATTTATATAAAATGAAACAACACATAAAAGTACTGAAAAGATATCATTGAAATTTATCTTGATCGCAATAAGCCCTTTATATAGGCACTTACCAAGGTCACGCGGTAGAAGATCCATGAAGGGAAGATGGACACATGTCGTGAGATGTAGAGCCTCTAGAGGAACACGTGGCGAAGTGTGATAGAATCCACTTCCAAACGAGGGAATCACCCAAGGTTGTCTTTAGGAAGAGGTCGGGCCGGGTTTTAACAGGGCGGGTCCAGCCCATATTCCCAGGGGTTCATCAAATGAGAACGTCTAAGTTTCTTAACAATAGACGGTGAATCGATTAAGACTAATGACTTACTGAACTTAAGAAAACTTGTCCATGATGGTCAGCGAGCGAGCGAGCGATAATGCTGACCGATCGACAATGGATCAGAAAAAGGCACCAAAGAAAGAGGGCAAGAAAAAGATAACATGGCTTGGCAACCCAGTCCAGTTTGCGCAACATAAATTGGGTGGTCGAGCTTAGCCAGTGCCTTGTGCGCCAGCTAGCCATGCTCGCTTGCACATCGGGCTCAATCCGCGTTGGACTAGGCTAGGTGTGCCAGTGGCACGAGCTTGTGAGACGGTCAAAGTGCAATTTCTTTGTGGTTACTAATTTGACCATAGGGATTTGTCAATATAGCTTAGTTATAATATTATAAAGAAAAATAATAAAAATTTCCAAAGTGATATTGGCGGTACCACTGTCAATAATTTCATCTAATTAACCAATAGTTATTAATAATGATTTTTTTTGAAGTTGAGCATGCAAACTTCTAATTCATGAAATTAGGATTTTCTATGACGTTACGTGTATGTTTGTCTTTAAATTTAAGTAGTTAAATATATTTTTTATGCACGTATTTTATAGGATTTACAACTTATTACAATTTATTATTAACACATTTTATAGAATTCATAACTTATAAATACTTCAAAAATAATTTGAGCACACCAAACATGCGCTAATTAATGTCATAAAATTGCCCAACGTTAAATTATCAATCATGAGACAATCGTCATATATAAAAAGTTTTTGCATAACGGTAGAAGTATCGATCACGAAGTGATTGCCATTAAAAAAGGGTTTTCACGAACGATTGCAAGCATCATAGACAAGAAAGCTCTATATGATTGTTAGATGGTTGTTAAGAATGTTACAAATTTTTCATTTAAAAGTAGTATATGCTTAAGTTAAGGGAATATTTTAGGCCATTTAAGTTGATGGGCTGCATTTTGGGACCAATTGACCAAAAGCTAAATATTACTTAGGATAGGTCCAGTTGGCTGATCCAGTTCTTGCGGACTCCAGATATACTAGTCCTGAGGTGTCAAAAATATATAGGAGTAACGACAAGTCGAGATAACATATTTCAACTTGATTTTGTGTCCACAAACTTTTGAACGCAGCTTTTATAAATCATTTATCTATGAATAATGTTATTTATATTCGCTTACTATCGATATTCATCCTGTGTGACATTACTCAATTGAAAGAATTATTTACTCCAATTGAGTAATGTTATTCATAGTCAGCAATTATAAATAATTCTTTCTAATGCTATGTAATATGACTACTGATAGTGAACGATTATGAATATAATTACTCTCTCTATTCAATATATATAGAGAAAGAAAATAAGTATTAGTGCAAACTGGTACATCTTTGTTTGTTTTTATTATTTTATTTTTATTTCTTTGCAATTTGATTCTTTAAGAATAATTACGAGATTAGGGTCTTACGATTTTTCTATTTAAACTCCAGTTAAGACTTTGTTATTTTTTATTAATTAATAAAATTTGTGGAATTTTCTCTTAATTTGATCAATCAATCTCGGTAATCTATTCGATTTAACAAGATTAAATTTATTTTAGTTGTTCTCACACTTTCTGGCTCCGTCACATTATAGAAAATCCTTATAAAGAGTTCAAATTTATAATAATGCAATATATAAAGGTTGATAAAAGACTGTTGCAATAAGATAAATTTAATTAATTTCATATATAGTGTACTTCTATTAATTAATTTGATGTTTTAAATGCTATTCCATATGAAAACGGATGGTTGTGCTTAATAACAACCAAAATCCTTATTTATTCAACCAATTCAATTACATTAATATTAATTAAGGATAAGAAAATCAATTTTCATCATCCGATCTTGACACAGCCATTCGATTTAAATGAGACTTTATGTGCATTAAGTATGGAGTCCAGATTTGGTGTCTCAAATATTTGTTTCCTTAGTCGTCCCTCTAATAAAAATTTTACACATCATCAAATAAAATTAGAATAATGCTATTCATGCCCCCAGGGGCATAGGCGAGTTGATAAGGTCTGAGGTGACGTAGAGAGAAATTCTCCGGCAACGCATGTTCGATTCCCGTGTGGGGCAGATTTTCATTGAAATATTGTAGGAGTCTGTCCGAGGGGTTGGCCTGTTGGCTCTCTCCCTCAAGTCCCTGCAATTCGTGCACATCACTCGATTTACAACCCGCCTGGTCAAGGAACCTCTGACATAGGTGGAGGATTTCGCTTTCGAGACTTTCTTCTTAACAAAGAATAATGCTATTCATAGTCAATAAATTAACTTAACTGCAAATATGAATGTATTAAATGTTTTCTATAATCATCCCCTCGTCTATTTATTTAATGAGTATGTCAATTATTTTGAAATCTCCAATTCCTCAGCCAATTTCTTATACAAAAATCAAAAGTCATATATTTTATTTGTATTAGAGATTTACACTTAATTTTAATATGCTGAAGAGGAAAGGTTGTACTTCACTTAATAATGTTTGGTGTGATGCTTGCATATATATGTGACACAGAGCTCACATGCACATCACATTGGCAAGCATAATTGTCTTCTTTCACCTTTGTCATTCTCAATTAATTCTAACATTTCCTCTTCCCGCGTTAATCTTTCTTGGAATAAAATATCGATTGATAAGTACAATTTTGTACTTATCTGGGCTCACAAAAAGGGATGATTATGAGTACTCTTAGTTGTTTTCAGTTTAATTACATGTTATTTTCTTATATTTTAGGAAATAATCAAATTCAAGTATCAATCTGACGAAAAGAGAGCAAATAGAAGAAAATGGACTCAAATAGCTAAGAAAATATACTTGAAGGACTTGGCACGCAAATATCAAATAAAGGAATCCAAGAAATCATCAACGATAACCATGCGATCGCATGGTTGTATATAGCTGCGATCGCAAGTCAACTTTTTCAATTACAGAACGTGAAATGATCGAGCCATGCGATCGCAAGGTACTACACCATGCGATCGCAAGGCTATACGCGGCACCCGTTTTGGCAGTTTTCTGATGGGATTAGAACTCTACAACTCCAAGATAAAACAACTTAAACACACGTCTTGGAATCTTTGGATAGCATTATAAAAGCTAGATAATAGCCATAACAAAAGGGGACGAATTTTGGAAACAAGATACAAGAGGAGAATCGAAGATCAAGGCACGGGATTGAAGATTCTTCAGCCTGAGTCACGGGTTGTATTTATTTCTTCTTCTTTTTCTTTCGCCGGATCATGATGAAGTCAATTATTGTCATAATTGACGAAATCATGTCCGGCTAATTTACTTTTTCTAGGATGAACGATAAAACCTCATGATTTTTAATTAATTAGAAGTTTTTCCGTTTTAGTAATTAATTGCTTTTGGATTGATTATTCTTTATGCAGTTTTTCTATTATTTTAATGCCTGATCACTATTAGAATATATTGTGATCTATATTGAAATCGAGAGATTCAATATAGATTAAGCACGTGGTATTGAATAACATAGGGTCCAATAATAAATAGAAATTACTATTATGCTTTATGAAATTCATTTAGGTGTTCTTGAGATTTTAATGCATGTGTTTATGTTCGAAGCTTAATTAGAGATAATGAAGTTCGCATAACATATAGAATTGATTGACCATCGAGAGAGGCTTTCGATTAATTTAGGAACGCAGATTTTCAATCTATGGTAATTATAAGCTAAAGCGGTTAAACGGATATTTGATTAAGGAAAGTGTTGGTGGATTTGCAAATCCTAGCGTTAGTAAAGGTTGAATTCATTCTCTCTATTTTAAAGTTAATTGTTTGATAATTTAGGTCTCATTAAAATAGTATTAGAATCATAAAATCCAATTTAAATCTGTGTTTCCTTTTATTGTTAAAATTTAAGTTGTTAAATTAATTAGTTAAATTAATATCTGGTCCTCCTGGGTTCGACACTCTATTTATCACTTTATTACTTGTAAACGATCCGTCCACTTGCGGGATTATAATCGCACAACATCGATCAATGATTTGAGACAAAAATATTTTTTTATTCGAATCATCCTTAAAATGTCAATCAACTTTTAATGACAAAACTTGAATTCTGTTCTGGACAACATTGTATTTTTCAATTCGCTCGGCTTTGTTATTCCCTCCCGTGTGAATTCAATGACTTCCTCTGCTAATTTATTGAAGGCAGGGACAAGATTGCGATAAAAAAAGTTTGAGTACAAGATCAAAACTTCGAACAAAGATTGGGGACTAAATATACAATTTATCCATAATTTTAACCCCACCCCCCAAAAATCAAATCACTTAAGCTTCTCCCCCCATCCACTGCGGTGAGTCAAACCAATACAAAACTTGACGTAGTTGTTATATTGTAGGGAAAAGATCTCCTGCCCCCAGTGGGCAGGAAATCCTTGCCCATAGGCTGATTTGTCAGCCTGTGGGCTGTTGATGCAAAAAGTTACTTTTTGCATCAACAGCCCACAGGCTGACTTGTCAGCCTGTGGGCACGAAATTCCTGCCCACTGGGGATATAGTAAAAAATGTTACTGATTTAAATGTGGTTTGACAAAAATGTGATATAACAGTATAACGTGAAAGTTGGATGAGTGAACTTTGAACAGTTCAGTGATTAGGCCTTTGCTCCAACATATCCAAGAGGACCAAGAACACGAGTAACATGAAATACATTAGCAAATTCGAAGAAATTTGATTGACTTCAATTTTCAACTAAAGATTTATCTAAGAATTCAGGACCCTTGATTTTCACAAATCTGATTCACTTCAAAATTACAAGATTCTTCGTTGCTAACAACATTATACAGAAAAGCGTGTAAGAATGAAAAATACAAAATCACAATCTCGTTGAGTCCGTAGAATAGCAAGAAAGTATAATTGGGGAGAAATCTCAAGGTTTTTATTAATTTTAGAAAAAACAACCAAAAAACATGTCATGCCTCCTAGCCTTGGTCATGCACCACTTTGACACGGTCGAGCTGCTCCAAAAATGCTAATACCGTCTGATCTTCCTCTGCATCACAATCTATTCTGGTAGAGAATGTTTAGTACAATGTTTTTGGCAGTTTTTATTGCAAGTGTCAACAATACCTGTTACAACCATAGGAGATTTTTGATGAATATCTATAATTTCATTTCAATTATGTTTGGATTACAGTACTTTCCTGACAGGATCTTCATCTCATCAAAGGGATTGCATAGAGGGTCTCTATCGACTACCTAGGCGGTTGCTTCTGCCACGAAAAGCCACACCAGCAGCTGAACTGGATGGTGGTGGGGTGGCTGTCTCGTCTGGCTCAGAATCTCTTTGTTCTGATCTTGTTGAAGTGCTTCTGCTCCCATTCAGGCGACGACCTCTCCCCCGAAAAGCTACTCCTTCCGCAGGGTCATTTCTGAATGGAGAATTAATTTGGAAGCCCTCTCCCCAGAATGCTACCAGCTTATGACTAGAAAAGGCTTAAGGAACAAAATTGATTTCACCAATGCAAAATTTATGAATTAAAAACAAAAATGAAATGCAACCATATTTCGTTGAAATTAAGGATACATCAAACGAGGAGTCTTTAAGATATTGTTTCCAGTTGACAGAGGATAAAGCACTGTCAGGAAGTAATAGAGATGTCCTGCAGCAATCCCCATCATAGATTGTTTCAATGGATTTCCAAGAACTAAATCTGCTGCAATCATGTAGTAAGGAAGGTAGAATCCCTGCAAGTACAAAATATGCTATTACATTGTACAATACAAAAACACTTATGCAGGTAACTTGTATGTACTAATGTTATCAAGGAGCTAGTAAAAAACGAGGAATACCGGTGGATAACCTACCTTCAATTCAAATAGGCCGTGAATATTGACACGCGCATTTGGGAATTCTCGACTCCAGACATAGGGAAGAATGAAAACCATGGATGGTCCCAAGAATGGAGTCCACAGGTATGGAATAGCTGTCATAACCTAAATGCCAATATACACCAGTATTATTCGATTATAAGTTCATATTCATTTAAAAGAATGGTGTTATTTAGGAATTACCAAGAGTGAGGCTGCTCCAAAAACATACATCCATACAAAATCTGCTGTTCTCTTATCAAAAGGACCCCTTTCTAATTGAGCTCCATAGTACAATCTACAAAAGGTAAAAAAAAAAAAACCATATTGACATTGTACTTTCTTAGAGGTAATATCCTAAATTCTTGAAAATTGTGTGGCAATCATTCTTATGAATATCAATTAACAATTTATAGGGTCGATGAACGATATGAGAGAAATACCATATTTATAACGCTAAGTTTACATGGTATATGGAAATCCCAAATGATCTAATTTGGTCCTTACATCGTTATGAGTCTGAATGCAAAATTTAGTGAAAATGGTCCTATGAAGAAGAAGGGTGTGATGAGCCTCCATATCTGCATAAGAAAATGGTTGACAGAAGAATATTGATTAGGCTATCTATTATCTGTAGTTACTTAAGATTAATATATATACTAGAATTACCTGAAATCTTTTGAACACATCTGAATAGAAAAGTGCAATGTTCCAGACGTTGTAAAGCTGGAGGGCATAAGCGCCTGTGGCGAATAAACAGGCTGCAGCATATGTCTTTGTCACTGGTGGTATAGAGTTGTAGTATCTGCAAAAATGTAAATTTTAGTGAGCCTGATCAGGGTATCATTTGTACTGCAAGAAATTTTCATGTAAAGATCATCGAATAAAATCGACAAAGAGATCAAATCATGTTAAATAAATCATCCCGAGCGAAAATCTTTTGTTAAAGGAATCAACCAAGCAAGAAAGTTCTTCACCATAGAGAGTGTGACTAAGAATGATCTTTTTACGCAAATTACAAGCCACTAATTGTTCAAAAACTCGAAAAAAGTAATCAACATATCTTGTAAATTGCACTTGATTTTAAATTTCAATTAGAAAATTGAAAAACATGAACTAAAAAGGGAAATGAATCAGCCATTGATCAAACCAAGTATTATCTTAGTGCATTAAATTAAAACTCACAACAACTAAAAAAAATCGAAAAATTTATCAAACAATACATAGACTTGACCCGAAATTCATAGAACAAGAATCTCAACCGATCATTTATATGAGAATCATTCTATATGACTAAAGTAGGAAAGAAAAGAGGACTCACTCCAATGGTGAAGACATTGTTGATTAATGATTATAATAACAAAGTTCTTGCCTAGTGAAAATATATGTGAAAAAACCCTTTCCCTATTGACAAAAATGAACTCATTACTAGTTAATATGCATGTATATACTCCACAAAATGCATTGGAGATTCAGAAGTCAATTTGACAAATAAATACTAATTAATATGCATGTATATACTCCACAAAATGCATTGGAAATTCAGAAGTCAATTGACAAATAAATACTAATTAAAGTAAGAGAAGGTCCAGATCATTTCCCCGTCTGGAGAAAATGGCGCCCACACCCACACCCACCCTCTCTCTGCAAATTAACACCTTCCAAAGCCCCCACCCCAATTTATTTTAACCCCCACCACTTTTCTCCAATCTCCCACTTCTTTAATCACTCACCTATTTATTTACCACCAAATTCACATCCACATTATTAATATAATTAAATTTATTAAATTAAAAATAATTTTTTTATTATTATATTCATTGTATTTGTTTTAAAAAAATATAATATATAATAATATTTATTGAGTTAAATATTATTTATATCATATAATAACTAATATAATTAACTTTAATTTTATTATTAAGATTAGAGTGAGACTAATTAATTAGTTTATATTTGAGTAACAATTAAATTTTACTTAAAAATAAAAATAAATGAAGCGTGCACAATAAATTTGCTCTAATTGATAATATACACACACACAGAGAAGAAAATAATATTACATTAGAAATAATAAATTAGTAACGAGGGTTAAAGTGTGCATCATACTCCAGTGAGTCTAGAGAATATGATGCATTTTTTACTGTATGTGATCGAGTATTGTGGATCCAGAGCAATAAGTAAGGAAATATATAACATTAACTTATCTATTTTGCAACGTAGGACAAGTTCTTCTATCGTGGCCACTGGTGCCATATCAATTATATGTGCAAATAAAAAAAAACATAAAAAACTGTTAACAATATTACAACTAACTTGCAAATTACAAAAAATAAATATGTACAAATAAACGAAAATAAAAAATAAATTAATAATTTATTACTAACATTTGAAGAATATGAAAAATAATAAGTGGGACACAAATTTGGTAAAATAAATTTAGAGAACAAAAGTGATTGTAAACGTTTGATGTTGATCAAATTTGGGTAAAGTAAGTAAAGCGATTGTGTTGGTCAAATTTCAAGAAAAATATGTATTCTGATGAGGAGGGAAAAATATGTATTCTGATAAAAATGGAAAAATACGTATTTGATGAGGAAAAATTGTTACGTTGAAAGGTGTATAAATAGGTGGGGAAAGGAAGAAAAGAAATGGATTTGTTGGAGGGTGGGTGTAAAATTAAATGAGCGGGGAGGTATATTTTTATTGCGGTGCTGGGAGGGGTGCTTTTTTCCTTGCAGAGGGATGGGGTGGGGTGGGGTGGGGTGGGGGGGCTGTTTTTTTTTTTTTTTTTTTGCAGAGGGGTGGGGGTGGGGGGGTAAAAAAAAAATTCAATGACTGCGTGATTGACACGCAGTTCAGACGGGAATTGATCTGGACCCGTGACGGGGTCCAGATCTTTTCTCAATTAAAGTAAACCTAAATTGTGGAAACTTGTGATTGGAATTTTCTTTTTGACTGGACAGCTAACCTATCCTAAGTCTCCTATTGTCTTCCATAGGAGACCAAGTCAAGAAGACTTGGTTTTCTTCATCTAATTTCTTGCATATTTTGCTATTGGTAATTGAAATGGAAAAAACAAATGACACTGTATTTTTATATTTTGGTGACAATGTTAGAGATTTTGCTAGATGTTGGTGACAACTGTCAAGAGGCTCCCTTCCCGGGGTTCTGGGCGGCGCCCCGAAAGGTCTACAATAATTGTATTTACTTGAGTAATAATGTTTTCGAGATTTTGCCTTTGTAATTAGGTTGCTCTAGAATTTTATTACAACTAGGAAAGTTTCATTGGGTTGCTTTAGAATTTTATTTTAATTACGGAACCTTTATTAGGTCGTTATATATAACATTGATCAGTTGTGAACAAAATTATCATTCATTATAGTGAATTAATGGAGCGGCTAAAGACAAGACGTAGTCTCAAATTGTGACGAACATGTATAAATCACTGTGTACTTTATTTTTTGCCATTTATTTGTTGTTATAATCCTAATAGTGTGGAGCCCAATTTTACTATTTATTTTAGGATTTCTCGTGGAAAATTTTAATGTTATAGAAGTATATTGAGTTCATTAATTTACCCTAATTTCTTCTTTATATGATGCATTTTCTTTGAAGAGATAAAAGACGAAGTCATCTTTTTTGGTTATAGTGAAACCCTGTCACCTCAAAATTGCACCATTCTAAATTGTGTATTTTTACTTTCTTTCAATAGTTTCTTTCGTGTTAGGATAGGGATGGCAATGGGGCGGGGGTCCCGTGACCCGCGAATTCGCGGGGCGGGGCGGGTCAATCTTTTGACCCGCCAACCGCCCCACGAAATTTTTTTCCTTTTTTTCTTTTTTTATAAAACTGAAAAATAAATAATTAAAAAATTAATAGATCTTTTTTTTTTTTAAATATTTGTAGCAAACAAAACAAAAATAAATCAAGAATGGGATTATGGTGTAACGGTTGAGATTTATAGTTTATAATTTCAACCCGGGTTCGATTCTTCTTTAGTCCATTTCTAGTAAAGTTTTAATTGGTATTCCATTTTATGATTTTACAAAAAAAAAATTCTTGGTGGGGCGGGTCGCGGGGCGGGCGCTGCGAACTTCGCGGGGTAGAAAAACCCGCCCCTGCCCCTATTACCCGAATAAGCGGGGCGGGGCGGGGTGGGTTCGGGGCGGCGAGTTTTTTTGCCATCCTTATATTAGGATCGTGTGTTTAATTCATAACAAATTTTCCATGTAAATTTGTGTTCATTATTTATTTGTTTTTGTTGTATTTATCACGTAAATCAAGTCCTACTACATTAATTCAACACGATAAATTCAAACTCACAAGAATTACAAAATTTAGAAATATTATCAAATAATACGTAAGTAGACTTAACACGAAAATCATATAACAAAAAATCTTATTGGATCGTCTACTACAAATTGTTAGAATATACGTTAATATATAATAACTGAGAAATGAAAACATAGAATCATGCTGACGCAGGCAGAAACGTGAAAGAATGAAATAAAACTCAAACTCAACTCATGAATTCTTATGAATACCGAATTAAATTGATTATGGTGAAGAAACTACAAGAACAATATTTTTTAATCAACAACAACTACTTTAATAAATGAAAAATGACTCTTAAAGGCTAAACTCTTAGTTGAAATAAAACTATAATTGATAAGTAAAAAAAAAAAAACGAAAATAGACATGACAACTTAAAGATTGCCGTTTTAAGCTAACAAAACGACTTCAAACGGCTAAAATTCATTGTCAGTAGTGGCAAACCTACTAGTCTTGTCCGGCTCATCGAGACAATTCCAAAAGAATAATGATATTCATAGTCGCTCACTACCAGTAGTCATCCTTCGTGGCATTATCCAATTGGATAAATTATTTACTCTAATTAAGTAATGTATTTATAGCCATTAATTATGAATAATTCATCCAATAAAGTAATGTCATGTAAGATGACTACCGATAGTGAGCGACTATGAATAGCATTACTCATTCCGAAAACATATTATAATAAAAATTTTGAGCCCATATACGAAATATATGTCCGTTTTTTTTTTTGAAAAATCACGATTACATTCCATCGCATCCAGATAAGTCAAAGTTGGGTACTCTACGCCATCACATGTTATATGACTAAACTAGGAAAGAAAAGAGGACTTACTACAATGGTGTAGACATTGTAAATTACAATACCAATCTCGCTTAGTTAAAATATATCTATCTAATAACAAGATGAAATGCCTTTGTCAAACAAATTAACAATTTCCTTACAAGTTATGTTGGGTTTCCCGTCCACATGGAGAAGGATGGGACCCACAAGCAATTAAAATAAAGGAAAAAAATAAAATAAAAAAGAATGAATGATGGCAAAAGGAAATAAATATTATATTCAATCGAAGAAAATGAATATTTTGCTATGGACTTGTTGTCTTCTTTAGAAGACTTGGTTCTTCCCACCTTATGTCTTGCATATTTTGTTTTTTTGTAAAAGACGTGAAAATATATATACATATTGTATTCTATATTTTGGTGCCAATAGATTTTTTGAATTTTCTGTGTAAATCTTGCATGAATATTTATTAGTGTTTTTGATTTGATAAATTATCTTTAGTTTTCTGTACGCAGGGGCGGACTATAAAAGGTCCAGAGATGGCTTAGGCCCCTCTCAATTTTAAATTTGTTTAGGCCAAAAAAAGGCACATTCCTTTATGGCCTTATCTCAATTTAATATAAAAATAAAAATTACATTTCTAGATATATATGTAATTCTATTTTGTCTCTCTTCTTTGTCGGACTGTTTGTTCATTTCTTTGTCACGCAGCAAAAGTGAGAGAGAAAAGGCATCTAGACTAGATTGGTGACGTGATATTTCAATCACGGTGCGTTTATTCACTGTTTTAGCCATATTCGAAAATGCTAAATAAAAGCGGAAGTTTTCAATTTTAGTTTGTATACTTTAGAAGTTATAGCATACTTTGTCTCGCATATACTTTCGAGCAAGTGATTATTATAATCATTAAGATAATCTGCAAGATTAAAGTATCTGTTTTTGTTTAAACCTCTCAAATTTCGCAAATCGGTTAGTTTTTTTTAGCTAAGTTCTCGATTTTCTTTAGCAAAATTCTCGCTTTTCTTATTAAATTTAAAAATAAAATCATCCTAATTTTTGTTTGATCGGCATGGCGGCATGCTATCATTATATTTTTTTTGTTTGATCGTATGCTTATAGGAGTGTCCAATCTTTGAGTTTTTTGAAATGATTGATATATTTTGTAGCCAATTTTCATAAATTTTTTAAGAAATTATCGAGGGAAAAGTAAGAGGACTAGATTTTAGAATTTGAAGTCTCATATTTGATTAAAAGTTTAAAAAATTACTAGTTGTAGGACGTACGATGCACGCAAGGTGGTTCGTAGGATACTTACGTTATTGTATTTTAATTTGTAATCTATACAGATATAAAATAGTCCGAGTATAATTTGCAGCAAATAATTTAAGAAAATTAGCACTCAACAAATATAAGATAGATAATCAAAAGACAGATTTCTTAAATATAAATATAACAAGCAAACAGTTATTTGAACAAACCACAATTTACAACCTAAAAGAATTTGTGATTGATAAGTAAATAGTAATTTTCATAAGCAATTCATAGTACTATAAACAGACAAAAAGAAAAAAAAAAAAAAAAAAAAAAAAAAAGAGCTTTGATTATCAAAAGTTGCTCTCAACATATGCATTTTCAAATCATAAATAATCTAACATGTTCATAAAATCATAAGTGTGATCCTTTATAAGCGTCAAAAATAAATAAAAAATTATAACACATTAGAAAAACTTAAAAATCAACCAAATAAGACTATTTGGGACATAAGACAGCAAAATCATTAATTGGTCATACCTCTTTTATTGTATTATGTTTTTTTTTTTTATACTTTATTAAATATATTTGTTCAAGAATATGAAAAAAAAAAATCATCATCAGATCTCCATAGAAGCTCAATATTCATACAATCCACTTTGAAAGCAGATTTTAAAGAGGTGCTCTAAATGATATACATAGGTACATCGTTTAAACAAGAAATAAAAAGGGTAATTATATTCCCACTACAGTTTTTATTATCTACACTACGTTTTAATTACAATGAAGGTCCACCGATTTATGAAATTTTGTCACTTATATCCCCAAATTTTTTTCGCGCGTTTTTATTGTAAATTTCAATTAATTTTCACATCTTGTATCAGATGACGATTTTTGTCCAAATATTCTGATAATGTGCATTAAAATGAGGGACAAATATTTTGTTAAAATTTTGTATTTGTTATTTACTTTGTTTATTTAAAAATATGAGAGACAAGAAAATATTTTTACTAATTAATTTTTTGAACAGAAATCATCATCAAAGACAAATATAAGATATACTAATTAATAGGTTGATGATAAAAATTGTGATAACAAATAGTTAGGGACATAAATGTGAAAATTAGATATTGTTGAGGACTTTTATTACAATTATAAAAGGGATTTTGGTGCAAATGGTCCATGACCTTTGTCCTTAGTGTGGAATTGGTCCCTAATGTTTATTTTTTGACAAACAAGTCCTTATTTTGGTGTGAGATTGGTTCTTATGACAAATATGCACTTAATTTTAATTAAAAGAAATTGTATGTGGATTCCTAATAATTACAAGATGTGCAAATATGTCTATTACTTTTATTTTTTATAAAAAAAATTAAAGAAAACTAATAATTTTTTTTGGAATTAACACTGTAGTAATAAACATGCCAAATAAAATTATTATTTTTATTATTAAGTAATTATATTATTTAAAGAGGGAGAAATCATTGTGAGAAATCATTTTTCTCTCTTTATTTATAAATTTTTTTCTACCTCTTTACTTTAAAAATTAAGTTAAATAAATAAATAAATAAATAAATGACGTATATAATTTTATGACATTGAACTACTCTTAATACATTTTTATTTAACATAAAAATACTAATAAAATTAATTTACACATTATGTGTTTTATTTTTGAACGAAAACAAAACGATAAATTAAAATATGAAGAATATAGTTGGATCTCTTATATTTGTAGTTAATAAACATATAACTCAATTAAATAAAAGTATTTGAACATCAAGTTTGTGACAAAGTTATTTTTTTATTCAACAATAAAATAAAATTTTAAATTTTAAATAATATAATTACTTAATAATAAAAATAATAATTTTATTTAACATATTTATAATTAAAGTGTTAATTTCAAAAATAAAAATAAAAACTCATTAGTTTTCTTTAATTTTTTATAAAAAATGAAAGTATTTGACTTATTTGCATATTTTGTAATGATTAAGAATCCACATATAATTTCTTCTAATTAAAACTAAGTGCATATTTGTCTTTTTCATCCCATAAAGACCAATTTCGTATTAAAATATATATGTTAGAGACTTGTTTGCCAAAAAATAAATGTTAGGTATCAATTTCACATTAAGGGCAAATGTTAGAGACCATTTGTGCGAAAATTTCATTATAAAATATGGTGTGGTTAAAAAAAAGTATGGTATAAATATAATTATCCAAACAAAAAAGAAAAATATTGGTAAAAAAAAAATAGAAGACAGCCAATTCTCAAGCTGACATGTGGCAATATGAATAGTAAAAATTTTAGACTCTTTTATTATAGGTAGAAAAAATAAAAGTATTTGACTTATTTGCATATTTTGTAATGATTAGGAATCCACGTATAATTTCTTCTAATTAAAACTAAGGGCATATTTGTCTTTTTCATCCCATAAAGACCAATTTCGCATTAAAACACATATGTTAGAGACTTATTTGCCAAAAAATAAATGTTAGGTATCAATTTCACATTAAGGGCAAATGTTAGAGACCATTTGTGCGAAAATTCCATTATAAAATATGGTGTAGTTAAAAAAAAGTGTGGTATAAATATAATTATCCAAACAAAAAAGAAAAAAATTGGTAAAAAAAAAATAGAAGACAGCCAATTCTCAAGCTGACATGTGGCAATATGAATAGTAAAAATTTTAGACTCTTTTATTATAGGTAGAAAAAATAAAAGTATTTGACTTATTTGCATATTTTGTAATGATTAGGAATCCACATATAATTTCTTCTAATTAAAACTAAGGGCATATTTGTCTTTTTCATCCCATAAAGACCAATTTCGCATTAAAACACATATGTTAGAGACTTGTTTGCCAAAAAATAAATGTTAGGTATCAATTTCACATTAAGGGCAAATGTTAGAGACCATTTGTGCGAAAATTCCATTATAAAATATGGTGTGGTTAAAAAAAAGTGTGGTATAAATATAATTATCCAAACAAAAAAGAAAAAAATTGGTAAAAAAAAAAAAAGAAGACAGCCAATTCTCAAGCTGACATGTGGCAATATAAATAGTAAAAATTTTAGACTCTTTTATTATAGGTAGAAAAAATAAAAGTATTTGACTTATTTGCATATTTTGTAATGATTAGGAATCCACATATAATTTCTTCTAATTAAAACTAAGGGCATATTTGTCTTTTTCATCCCATAAAGACCAATTTCGCATTAAAACACATATGTTAGAGACTTGTTTGCCAAAAAATAAATGTTAGGTATCAATTTCACATTAAGGGCAAATGTTAGAGACCATTTGTGCGAAAATTCCATTATAAAATATGGTGTGGTTAAAAAAAAGTGTGGTATAAATATAATTATCTAAACAAAAAAGAAAAAAATTGGTAAAAAAAAGTAGAAGACAGCCAATTCTCAAGCTGACATGTGGCAATATGAATAGTAAAAATTTTAGACTATTTTATTATAGGTAGATTAAAATATGAAGAATATAGTTGGATCTCTAATATTTGTAGTTAATAAATATATAACCCAATTAAATAAAAATATTTGAACATCAAATTTGTGACAAAATTATTTTTTTATACAACAATAAAATAAAAGTTTAAATTTTAAATAATATAATTACTTAATAAAAAAATAATTTTATTTGACATATTTATTACTAAAGTGTTAATTTCAAAAAAAAAATTATTAGTTTTCTTTAATTTTTTTATAAAAAATAAAATTATTGGACCTATTTGCATATTTTGTAATGATTAGGAATCCACATACAATTTCTTCTAATTAAAACTAATGGGATATTTATCTTTTTCATCCCATAAGGACCAATTTTGCACCAAAACACATGTTAGGGACTTGTTTGCCAAAAAATAAACATTAGGAACCAATTCTACACTAAGGGCAAATGTTAGAGACTATTTGTGCCAAAATTTCATTATAAAATGTGGCGTGGTTAAAAAAAAGTGTGGTTTAAATATAATTACCCAAACAAAAAAGGAAAAAAAATTGATAAAAAAATAGAAGACGGACACTTCTCAAGCTGACATGTGGCAATATGAATAGTAAAAAAATTAGACTCTTTTATTATAGGTAGATTTGTCAAACTTTTGTATTTGTAATTTATTTTGTTTATTTAAAAATATGAGAGACAAAAAATATTTTTACGCCCCTTTAATTAATTTTTTGAACAAAAATCATCGTCAAAGACATATATAAGATATACTAATTAATAGGTTGATGATAAAAGAAAATGTGATAACAAATAGTTAGGGATATAAATGTGAAAATTAGATATTATTGAGAACTTTTATTACAATTATAAAATGTGGTGTGATTTAAATATAATTACTTAAACAAAAAAGGAAAAAAATCGGTAAAAAATAGAAGACAAACACTTCTCAAGCTGACATGTGGCAATGTGAATAGTAAAAAAATTAAACTCTTTCATTATAGATAAATATAGTCTGAGTAAAATTCTATGTTCACCATTGTCTGCACACTCGAGTTATATGTGTAATTATTTCCGTTACCAAAGAATCGCAACAAAGTAAGAACAATCAGATATTATGCCACAAAACTAGTATTCTGAAAAAATATCTCTTCGTCATAAATTACATTTTAAATTCTTCATTTATGCGCTTTTGGAAATCCTTCATGCACTTGATCCACTCCAGTCCATTTTTGTTCAGTGTTGGTCTATTGTCGTATAGTACCCAGTTATCTACATTAAAAGACCTCATGTGCTACGGTTATACAAGAAAAGCTAATAGATCTTATGCCATGGATAATATTATTTAAAATACCTTTCATTTGATTTCTACCATTGGAGAAGATCTAACTCTGGTAAATTATCTTTTTAAAAAAAAAAAAAAAAAAACTCTGGTAAATTATTTAGGATGAATAGTACTAGAGGTCCTGAACCTTTGAACTTTGTGACGTTGGGGTCCTTTAGTGCCCAGCAATCGAGATCTCAAATCTTTCAAATGTTTGTGCATGAGATCCTTTTGTAACGGAAAACATCAGTTTGAAAATTCCAAACTTTTCAAACATCTGCGCCTGAAGTCATTTTGTGATGGAAAACGTTAGTTGACCATTAAAATATCAAAATTTAAGTAAAATGATTAGTGTACCCATATTTAATTTTGAATTAAATAAAAATAAAAAGAAAATGAAGAAACAAAACGAACATGGATCAAGTTGGTGGTATGGAGTTTGTGGAGGTGGAGTTGGTGGGGGTAGTGGTGGGGTGAATGGTGGTTGTGGTGGTTAAGGGGATGTTAATGATCCAAATCGTTGGAAAGTGATTAAAATTTAGTTTGGAGGGGGAAGGGAAGGGAAGGGAAGGGAAGGGAAGGGAAGGGGTGGGGTGCGGAGGGGGGGGGGGGTTGAAACTCTTAGTATACAATACATATACTAATGGCGTACGGAATAGCCTTGGATGAAAGGCTTGTAGAGAAAAATCCGTACTCGTTACAAATATTTTTTTAACCAATTTCTAAGAATCCCCTACATGAATGAAATAATGCAAACGAATAATACAGATACTAAAAGATAGTACAAGCAGAAAGCTACTGCATTAGAATATGTGGTTGTGGCTTTGAACATTCCTTAGTAGAGTATTATCAGTTTTGACAAAATAACATCCCTATCTAACACCTTTAGTTCTCACAGCTGTATTCATTTTGACCATGAACAACTCTTGGGTTTCATAAATGATTTAGAGAATTCAAGTCTTAAAACATTCTCATAGAAGTGGCCCCACTTTACACTTATATATGTGATCTCCTATCAAGAGTATTCTGCCATACTCTATTTATATTTTTAAGATATAGAAATCATTAAAAGTTAAATTTAACCTCACAACTCTGCAAAAAACACTTTTCTATCATTAAATTTTCATAATTTAGTTGTCCCATTGAACCAAGATTTTGAGACTTAAGTAGTAAGCTTTAATCTTACTCTCCCGATAGGCCATATACTTGATCTCTTGGTAAAGTTTTAGTAAGAGGATATGTGAGATTCTCCTTTGACTTTACATAATCGATGGAGAAAACACTATTTGAGATCAAATCTTTAATGATATTATGTCTACAATGAATGTGTCAAGACTTACAGTTATACATACTGCTTTGTGCTTCGCCGATTGTTAATGACTATCATAATGCATACTAATTGCAAGCACTGGCTTAGGCCAACACGGAATATCTTTTAAAATACTAAGAAGTGAATTTGCTTCCTCTCTATCTTTATCTAAAGCTATGCACTTAAGTTCTTTTATGTTTTTGAAAAGTTGTGGGTTTTTTGTTTTTAGCTTTTTTTATTTTTTATTTTTGTTTATTTAAAGAGGAGGGTAAAACTGTCAAAATATTTCAAAAAGGACGTGATTTGCAAAAAATTGAAAGATTGGAGATGCCTAGTGTTAAAAAAAGATTAGGGATAGATTTGTTACAAATTAAAAAGGTTGGGGACCAAAAGTGCAAATTACCCTTTATTTTATTGTCAACTAGTTACATATTTGGTTAGGATTGGTTATCAAGACCCAAAGAAGCATCACCCGTGTAAAAAATATTACTAATTTGCATTTGCGTTCAAGTGAAATTTTGCTTCATTACTACACATTTTATTTTAATCTAGTAATTGATTATTGTATGATGATGATGATGAATTCATGGGTATACCCGGTCTCAATTTTATTCAAAACAATACTCATTTTTCTTTTTTTTTTTTTTTTTTTTTTTTTAAATATGGGTTTATTATGATAAGTTGATTCCAAGTCTCATAGAACATTTAAATTACCATTTATTTTATTTCCATTTAAGAGAATACTTATTTTTAAGGTAAGACTAATCAAAGTAGAGTAAGTATAGATATTACGCCATCACATGCTATATGACTAAACTAGGAAAGAAAAGAGGACTTACTACAATGGTGTAGACATTGTAAATTACAATACCAATCTTGCTTAGTTAAAATATATCTATCTAATAACAAGATGAATTGCCTTTGCCCAAACAAGCAATTAAAATAAAGGAAAAAAATAAAATAAAAAAGAATGAATGATGGCAAAAGGAAATAAATATTATATCCAATCGAAGAGAATGAATATTTTGCTATGGACTTGTTGTCTTCTTTAGAAGACTTGGTTCTTGCCATTAGAAGTGGAAAAATTGACATGTCCTGCGGACCGACCCATATAACCCCGACCTTTTTAGGTTGGGTTGGCCCTGGCCCAAATAAAACTGGACTTATATAGCCTGGCCCATCTAGCCCGCAAGCTAGTGGACCGGCCCGATTTTGATTTTTTTTTTTGCTGCTCAACACTAGTCACTTATTTTTTAAATAGCCCAAATACATAATCCAAATAATATCAATCTAAAATAATCTAAACTTAAGTCACCAATAAACATTAGTCCAAAAATCCCAAGATCCAACATAAAATTGTTTAGATTTAATTAAAATTTAGTTTAATTTAAATTTCAATCCAAAATATATTTTGTGTGACAAGTAAATTATTTATTTTAAATTTACTTATAAGTAAAATTTTTAATTTAAGTCAAACATGCTTATATCTCAAAGCAATAAGACTAGTATGCTTTTAATATTTGTATTTTTTTTAAAAGTGTCTACAAATAGTTTACAACTAACAAAAAAAATTATTTTGAGAGAAAATTGCCATTTATTTGTTGACTAATACATGAGAGTCCCAATTTTATAAATTATACTTTTTAAAAATCTCAAAATATATAGTCTAAATTTATCTAAGATTGTATTTGATATAATGAATTAGATTGTATTAAAAATTTATTTAATAAAAAAAAATAAAAAAAAGGAAAATTAAAACCAAGTTTGGCCAGCCTAATCCAGTTTCATGTGTGGCCCTGCTCTGACGAGCAGCCCAACCCAACCCATTTGACAGCTCTATGTACCATCTTATGTCGTGCATTTTTTTTTTTTTGTAATATATGTGTGTGTGTATATATATATATATATATATATATATATATATATATATATATATATATATATATATACACATATACATATTGTATTCTATATTTTGGTGCCAACGGATTTTTTGAATTTTCTATGCAATTCTTGCATGAATATTTATTAATGTTTTTGATTTGATAAATTATCTTTAGATTTCTGTACGCGGGGGGGACATTAAAGGGACCAGAGATGGCTTAGGCCCCTCTCAATTTTATAATTGTTTAGGCCAAAAAGAGGCACATCCCTTTGGCCGTATCTCAATTTAATATAATAAAAAAAAAAATTACAAGTCTAAATAAATCTGTAATTCTATTTCGTCTCTTTTTTCTGTCCGACTGTTCGTTCATTTCTTTGTCACGCAGCAAAAGAGAGAGAGAAAAGGCATCTAGACTAGATTGGTGACGTGATATTTCAATCATAGGGCGATTATTCAATGTTTTAACCACATTCGTCAATCTTAAGTAAAAGCGGAAGTTTTCAATTTTATTTTGCATACTTCAGAAGTTATAACATATTTTGTCTCGCATATATTTTCAAACAAGTGATTATTATAATCATTAAGATAATCTGCGAGATTAAGGTATCCGTTTTTGTTTAAACCTCTCAAATTTCGAAAATCAGTTAGTTTTTTAAACCAAATTTTCAATTTTCTTTAGCAAAATTCTCGATTTTCTTATTAAATTCAAAAAATAAAATCATCCTAATTTTTGTTTGATCGCGGCATGCTATCATTTTTTTGTTGTTGGATCGTATGCTTATAGGAGTGTCCAATCTTTGAGTTTTTTAAAATGATTTGATGTATTTTGTAGCCAATTTTTCAGAAATTTGTTGAGAAATTATCAAGGGAAAAGTAAGAGGACTAGATTTTAGAATTTGAAGTCTCATCTTTGATTCAACATTTAAAAAATACTAGTTGTAGGACATGCGATGCACGTAAGGTGGTTCGTAGGATACTTACATTATTGTATTTTAATTTGTAATCTATACAGTTATAAAATAGTCCGAGTATAATTTGTAGCAAATAGTTTAATAAAATTAGCACTCAACAAATATAAGATTGGATAATCAAAAGACACACTTCTTAAATATAAATATAACAAGCAAACAATTATTTGAACAAATCACAATTTACAATTTAGAAGAATTTGTGGTTTATTGCATAATTGTTTTTAAACTGTTTACTAAACAAAATAGTAGAAGTTGAGAAATGCTAATACATATAATTTTCATAAGCAAATTCATAGTGCTATAGACAGACAAAAAGAAACAAAAAGAGCTTTGATTATCAAAAGTTGCTCTCAACATATGCATTTTCAAATCATAAATAATCTAACATGTTCATAAAATCATAAGTGTGATCCTTCATAAGCGTCAAAATAAATAAAAGATTATAACACATTAGAAAAACTTATAAATCAATGAAATGGGACTATTTGGGACATAAGACAGCAAAATAATTAATTGGCCATACCTTTTTTTATTGTATTATGGTTTTTTTTTTTTCTTTTTTTTTTTTTTACTTAATGGAATATATTTGTTCAAGAATATGAAAAAAAAAAATCTTCATCAAATCTCCATAGAAGCTCAATACAGGAAAATTGTGTATCCATACAATGTACTTTGAAAATAGATTTTAAACATGTGCTCCAAATGATATACACAGGTACAACGTTTAAACAAGAAACAAAAAGGGTAATTATATTCTCACTACAATTTTTATTATCTACACTACATTTTAATTACAATGAAGGTCCACCAATCGATGAAATTTTGTCACTTATATCCCCAACTTTTATACCAAATCTAAAAAAAATGTTGATTTATGCAGTGAAACAAAATATAAAATGCACAAGAATTTCTTCTTAAGATTGCTCGTAAAATTTGTGCATTTTTAATATTCTAGCAATTTAAACACGTGCATGCAAAACGAGCAAAATGACGACCTACAGAAATATAGATAAATAAAGAATTAGATTAGGTCGAGATAAGCATTGAACTATTTCTCTTTAAGATGACATTGCCCCCGCCTATGTGCTTACAGTTTCTCGATACACATCTCCTAAGATAACGATAAGTTCTCGTAATAGTTACACTCTAAATTACGAGAACATCGAAATGTCTCCCTTTGAATGAAAACTAGATTTGGACTTTATGCATATATTATTTTTAGACAAAAATGATTTTTTGCAAAAAGTGCAATGACATGTTGTTGAAAGTGAAGTTATTTAATTTGTAATCATAAGAGGTCTATATATAATATCTGAATAGTTCTGTCTCAAAAGATACAACTTTATAAAATAGCATGTCTAAAAAGACATTTTTTGTTGGAAAACACATCTCTAGAAGGCCACGTCTTTAAGATGAAAAGATGTGTCTATTTAGAAATAACATATTCAAAAAGACGTAACTTTTCAACCAAACAGATTCTAGAATATTCCACAATATTCTAATATATTTCCAACAATTTTCGTTTTTTTAAGCGATTCACTTTATGTCCTAATTTCTCTCGAAATTGGTCTCGAGCAACTAAATATACTACATAATCTACTTGCAGAGTAGAACACACTTGATCTTACAACTCTCGTACTCGACTAACAAATCCCACTTAAATACTTAATCAAAATTGTTCAAAACCAATATCTTTCTAACCAATTTCCAACCGGAGCAGAACTGTGGAAGGCATGACATCTTTGTTCAAAACCCAAGAATCATTTTGTTCTATCAGTTTCCTTTTTTAGTATTAACACATTTGTAATTTTGGTGCAGTGATTTATTTGTGTCCCGAACACGCCTTTTTCGTTTAGTCTATTTGGTTTGCATAAGATTTATGTAATTGAAAATGAAATTCCCAAGGTCTTGAACACTGGAGCCTTTGCATAATAATCATATTGTTGTTGAAAAGAATCCGAGTTATTGCTTCATGTCGTGCTTCAATTAGTGCAATGTAGTTCGTTTTAATTATCTCCATCGGACAGCAAAAGCGAGAAAGAAGAAGAATTAGAGAAACCTCCAATATTAAAATTCATATTTGTTATAAATGGGTGTAGTAAGTTTTTATTGATATTTAAATGTAGCCTTTTATCATTGTTACCGAATATTTAATCTTACTATATCTTATCATACTTTATCATATTCTACATTATCTAATCCTATGCAACCTTATCATACTTTATCTAATCCTACTTCATATAATCATAATTTAACTAATTTTACTTTATATAAGTCTACTTTATCTAATCATACTTTACCTAATCTTACTTTATATAATCCTACTTTATCTAATCGTACTGTATGTTATCATACTTTAACTAATCTTACTTTATCTAATCCTACTTTATATAACGCACTTTATCTAATCCTGCTTTATATAATCATACTTTATCTAATCTTACTTTATCTTATCCAACTCTATCTTATCCTAGTGTGCCTAAACATACTTTATCTTATTACTTTATCTTTATCTTCATCAACTACAAACTTACCTTATCTTACTTTCATTTACCCTATAAAATAGTATACAACCCCTTCATTTTGTCTTACCTCCAATTCCTTCTAAATCTAAATTGCATAGTTTCTTAAATCTCATAACTATGAGTTTGAATAAACGAACAGCGTCATACACAAATGAAGAAGATATACACTTGTGTTGTGTATATCTAGATATTTCTCAAAATCCAATTACTGATATTAATCAATTGGTGAATATATTTTGGACTCGAGTTGAGAGTGAGTATAATAGCTCAAAACTAGAATATATAACCCCATAATCGACCTCATAGATCCTTGCAATGTCGGATGTCGGTTATTAATGCTGCTATTGGCAAATTGAGAGGATGCATTCGACAAGTTGAAAATCTGAATCGAAGTGGTGCATTAGAATAAGATATTGTGAGTATTATTTATAACATTTTCTCTTAATTTAAGTGAAGAAGATATTGGTAGCATTTCGAATCAACGACCTATAGGGGTAAAAAAAGGCAAAAGGAAAAAAGAAAAATTATAAAGAAAATACAAAAATGATTAGAGAAGTGAGAGAATAGAATCGTCAATTGGTTCAAATTGCCAAATAGAACACGTGGATAGGCAAGAACAGTACCAAATCTAAATGCTTCGAGCTCAAACGGTGGCAAAAAAAAAGTAAACGTGTTAGGATGTTGAGAAGAGAACAAAATCTTATTTAAATATTTGAGTTCCATACCGAATCCACTTCTGCACGAGTTTGTTGGAAATGAACAAATGAGAATTATCCGAAAAAGAGCTCAACAACAAGCCAACAAATATCAAAGAAGCTCAGGTCCATTCGATCAATATTTTGATGGTTTTGGAGGATCTGAAAATGATTTACCAGACTATTAAACTATAGTCTTTTAGTTGATGTTTTATTTTACTTTTATTTTTTTTTTCAATGTCTACCTAGTCATAGTGCTACTTTTCCGTCCTAGTTTACAATAATCGAATATATAACCTCTCAATTTTAATGAGTAATTTTATTTTAATATATTTGGTAGTTGTTATTTATTACTCATAATACAATTTATTACGTTAATAAAAATAATAATCAAATTAAAACAAACATAAATCACTTGATATCACTAAAATAATAAAATGATAATCAACAAAGATACAAGGGGAAATGCAAATTTTTGTAGTATAATATGAGGACGAAATTGGAATAAAATTTTCCACCGTTTTCATCTTCAAATGAACATGGAGTATGGTTGAAGAATTTTTATACTCTATTTTGGCGTGGAGTATGGTTGGAGATACTCTTAGTGGTCCAGAAAAGGATGGGGGATAAATAATCAAATAACAGCTGCAAATCAATAGAAATGTATGCTCTAAGGCTAAAGGTGGTGGTTGGAGCTACCGATGGTTGGGTTGTTGGTGGTGGAGGTGGGGAAAATGGGTTGGTTTTTTCCTTTGATACTTGGGAAAATGAGAAATTGATTTGGTAGCAGGCATATTTTTCCACTATTTTGGTGGTCTCGGCTTTGAGCAATTTTAGTTGTTTCAATTTTTAGAGTTTTGGGTGTTAGGATCGTCCGAAAATGGTGGTGACTTTTCCCTAGTTAAGTGCGGTGGTACTATTGGTGGGTTTGGGGTGGAGGAAGGAGAATTGGGGAAGAAGATATTTTTTTTTTTTTTTGTTAATTTTTTTTCTTACTTTTTTTGGGGACTTAAGTGCTAAGATTAAAAAATGTAGGACCTTATGACACATTTTTGAAAAATTTGGAAACTCTACTACAAATTTCTCATTTATTTTCAATTTTGTTGTTTTAATTTATAAGTGAGAGGACAAAATTTTTAGAAAGGACCACCGGCGAATTACTGAAAGTTTAAAGTTTGAAGATGATACGAATAAAATTGAATGATGTTGAAATTGAGACAATTTTGAAATGATGGGACCTGAGTATAATTTACCCTTTCATTTTATTTTTTAAACTTTTGTATACATTGCTTTCTTTATTTAAATTAAGGGTAATTTTGACTTTCTACATTTACTTAACGGCCATTTTGGATGGCAAGTCTTTTTTCCTATTTGGGGACGAAGGCTAGTAATTTGTAGAAACATAGGGATAAGATTGTAGAAATAAAGGTTGGGGGTTAAAAGTGCCAAAGGGGTCAAGTCCGTTTAGAGGTACTTGCTGAGACTTGATCTTGGTGAAGAGAAGGTAATAATTTCTTTCAATCATCGGTTAATTTCAATAGTTTTTCAGTATCCATAATCTATATGTTTTGGTTTTTCATTACAATATGCGGCGATGGAGACTTGATGCTCTACACTTAATGAACAGGTGTGCAGCGCAGGAAAAAAACTGCTGCAACTTTTTCAGGGGAGGTGTTGATGTGGAAAGCTGGGTTAGCGTCGAATGCCGGTGGGTGCTTCTTAATTTATCGTTTGTTGTGTTAAGTGTTGCAGTTGCACTCATATATGCTCTAATTTGAGGTTTACCACTTTACCTTCTTGAGACATTGTTTTGTTCTTCATCACTAATCTAATTAATTTTCTAGTTTTATTGACCTCCTGGTGTGTGATCTTTGGACAACTAAGAAAATTGGAACAAATTTATGAAAGTGTTTCCATTCATATTTGCTGTAACATTCATGATTGAGTTGAAAGACATGGCTTCCCGCTTCTGTGCTCAATACTAATACTTGAATTCTTAAGCTTGTGATAATCTGAATTCAGCAATTACCATATTACAAGAATTTCTGAATCTAAATTAGGTAGGGTTTTATGCTTGTTCAGTAAAATAAGGAAACTAGTCCTCCATTTAGATTTTGCTAAATCTTTTTCATTCAGCTTGTTGGGCTGATATTTTGGTAATATTCATTCAGTTAACTATAAGATGAATTTTTGTTGTTTCATTTCTATTTCTCTCCTGGTTTTTTGTGTCGAATTTGGTTAAATTGTTTGAATCAAAGCCACATGAGCTCTTGCACCATTTGGAGTACTGAAGTGAAAATATGTACTTCTACATAATCGAAGTTAACTATTGTCATCAATTAATTTAACTACACGTTTTTCGTACATATCCTTTCAAAACATCTCGCTCAGATATGGGTGAGAATAACATCTAGCAAATGCTGGGATCATGACTCTATAGAAGCTTAGTGCATTTTAAATTATATCCTTTCAACCTTTGACTGAACTATGGGCGAGCTTTAAACTTATTACTCAATAGTTAATAGAACATATCATAAAGCTAGCACATTTACTCTTTACCTAGACATACAAAGATGTCACCTCTCCATTTGTTTTTCTCCTTTGACAAGGCAGCTTGTTTACTTCTATTAAGCAGTTATCTGGTTATTTATTGACCTAAATGATTCTCAAAATTCTTGTTGAATGATAGTTTCACTAGCTGCTCCTAAATTTAAGTCAACTGTCATGTTCATATGATTATTTGGAGAAACATGTCAGTTTGATTATTTATAATTTGGAAAATTGCTTGTTTTGTGAATAATGGATGTAGAAATGAGGTATTATAGGAAATTTACTTGTCATAGATTTTGTGTGATCTAGATAGATTTTATATGTTTCTTTGCAGTTTTAAGTAAATAATGTACTTGCGTAGATTTCGGCTGTAGAAAACATACCTGCTTTAATGCTTTAAGGACGTATTATATAATCTAGCTTCATCTTTTGCTTCGTGCATTGGTTGAATGTTTGAGAATTACCGTCAAAGAAAATTAGCTGCTAATTCATGCATTCTGTTTAAACCAGATGAATTTAGAGTATCCAACGAAGCATTTGATAGTTAATTGTTAGTGTGGGAATGTCATCTATTATTTTGTGGCAGGAAGGATGTAGACTCTAGAACTATAAACAATTATGGAGTAATCCACCAAAACTCAAATCTAAGACAAACAATGTTTCATTTATATTTTGTCATTCAATTTTTCTGTATGTACCTTGTCCAACCAAGTATTCACAAGCTCCACAGAAATCCTAATATGAACACTTCATATTTGTGAGAAAAATACCTAACAAAAGGTGGCAATATTTCTTGTAAAGACTTAATAACCTCATAGTCCAAGTGATTAAGCATTGGTCTCATTTTCTCTTTAATTCACATAAGAAACTTGAAGTTAGGCTACCTTGTGTGCACAATGTAAGTACATACAGAATGTGCAAGGCCATGCAAAGTTTATGACTAGGCCTTTCAATGAGTATGCAAGTTATGCCATGATTGTAGTAGTTAGAATACCATTCCAATAAAATCATGTTACTACCTTCTAATCAGCCACTTGTGTTAAAGCATGGCCTTAAGTGATACACTGAGATTTAAGTTCTACACACAGTATTGATGACCAGTTTTCTTTCTATAGGAGGAACGTGGGGTTGAATCAAAATTCATGAGTAAATCCTCTTTCATGAAGTCCAGGTTCATGACACATCATTGGTAGTATCACATAGTTAGAGGGAAAAACCGAGGCACAAACTTGTGAGTAAGCCTCAAGGCACCAGCACAAGAGTTTAGTGAGAACTATTAATAGATTTCTTCTTAGTATCATTGAACCTTAGGGTTTTTGATGTGGAGAGTCTTCTTTCGAGGCAACCACAAAATATATTTCCTATATAAGGTGACATGTGGGAGATAACAGGGTTTGTTGGATTTTCCGAGAAATAGAAAGAAAGGGTTTTAAGCTACCATAATTTTTATACACTTTAGAGGTGGTAAAAGATTGTGTGGATCTGATACCAAACTATTATAATTAATGAAGAGGTACAAGAATGGAGGAGGTTTCTACAGGATCTAATGCACAACAAATATGATAGAATATAATGAATTGCATTGTCTAGGTGGGATGTCTAGACCTCTTGCCCCTACATAGCATTTACAGATACTCCCAACATCAAACCATAATGCATTAGTTAAGCTTAGAAAACAAGCCTGCTTACTTTACTTGACATATGCAAACGTGAAACGACATATTAATACAAGTAAAATTGTTAAACATTGAGTTACATGAAAATAAAGGAATATATTCTCGTTTTCTCCTTACAAAGAAGGTTGAGTTCAATCATCATGTGTCTCGTCATCAGAAGTGTCGTCTACGTAGATTTTTAGCCCTGGCACATACTTTTTTGGTTTGGGATAACTTCGCAAGTGTACTCTGTATATAGGGTGGTCAAAATCTTCAAAATCCCATGAGTATTGTTCAACAAAACTGATTATGCATTTACAAACTTCTTTGATGTAGTCTTCAGGGCATACATCTGTATTATACCATTTTGATGTATCTGGGTAAAAAAGTTCTTTGGGGACATTGGCTGGATCTACATGATTCGCGAAGCACATGATTGTTCTGTCGTGATGGAAGGCTTCTGATTCTTTATCAATTTGTTCACAACCATAATGAATTTCACAACAGTATTCCTTTGAGATTTTAATCCCATCTCTTTCAGAAATAACTTTTCTCAAACTTGCCATGGTTGCAAAAACATACTTGCTTTTTGCCTGTTCGAGATTTCTTTGCCACCACTCTATACTGCCAAATAATTGTAGCCATTTCAATAGGAATTTGTACTTTCTTTTTAAACGTCTATTACAAATTGATAGATATCTTAGCACGCTTGGGACATTTATTATTATGCCAATTGCATAGAGGTCTACTAAGTACCAAAGCAACAGGTAAGCCTCTTGTGGAAAGAAGAAAGTAAAATGGCCATTAATTTCTAAGATGGTTAAGAATGGATAATTCGAATGAAAAGGGAGATTTAAAATTGGTCCATGATCAAGTCCATACCTGTGTATGTAGAGTTTTTGAAGTTCCCTAACATTTTCAAGGCTTCTTTTCGCGAGGGTAAGTTGAAGGATTTCTTCTTGAAGATGTTGTGGTAGGTCGATTGGTTCGAGGACCTGAATGATTGGAGACATTGCTGAAATGGTTCTTTGACTTTTTGAGAGAAAATCTAAGAGAAGATTGTGGTTTCTTTTTATGTGTTCAACTTCAAAGTTCCATGGAGCGAACCAATTTGACCATGTTTCCTCAACTCCACTGCTATCCCCTGCTAATATATGCGGAAATTTTCTATTTTGCACAGTCAAGCCAGCCATAAGATAAATCCGTGTAAGTCCCCTGGCTTTTGTAGCTATTTTGAAAATCTGCTTCCGTGAATCTATTTTTGGATCAATAAGCAGCCAGTGCACAGTTAATATCGTCTTCCAAAATCTAACCAAGTTGGTGGATTTGAAAGGACCATTTGAATTTTCACACTTGAAAATTCCTTGTTTTCTGTTTTGGTTATGCAACAGAACCGTCCTTGCGCTTTTCGATACTTTCAAGAATCTTGAAACACTATTCTTGATGTCATTAGTTGAATTGCAATCAGACTGACATTTTATTGCCATCAGCAGGTACTCGACCTCAATCTCAGCCGCATTGTCCAAGTCATCTATGTCCAAGTTATCATGCAGCAGATTCTGTAGCAAATTTCCTGTCGATGGTGGATTGAAAATTAAAGGATTTCCTTCGTTTCTCTTGTCTTTGCTACAAAGCTTTCTGTTACTGGAAGCAAGAACCGTGCCTGTGCTCTCTAGAAATTCTAGGGATTCATAGATAATGGGACATCCAGCGAGGGAATTGCTAACCTCCATGTTTTCGGACTTTTTTTCGATAAAGAAGACGTCCATCAACAGCTCATTGCATGATTTGCTTATGGATGAAAACTGGTTTATGCCTTTCACTTATAGCCACGAAAAAATCTCTGAAAGCTCTCTATTGAGTGACATGATTTTGGGAAATATTAAAGGAGATCAATTATTTCTTTCTTTTTTGACAAGGAATGTCAATTCTTTTATATTGCTTTTGATATTTATTACTTGTTTTATGCTTAAACGGAACATTGTAGTTTCCTAATTTTTACTAGGTATTTTTCCTATTTAGGTTATATGTTTTAACTAGGTTTTTGATCAAGAAGAAATAACAATTTAAAGTCATTAATGTTGTAAAATTATGGATAATGATGAACGACTATTTAGTTGTATCTACATGTCTATGTAGTTATTTACTTATTCTAAAAAAATATATTTTAATCAAGTCTTTGGAACCATATAATTAAGGTTCATTGTTATAATAAATTGACATATTTTAATTTTGACTCACTCTATTCTCTTCTTTTTATCTAGTTTCATAACAATATTTCTTTACTGGCACTAGTTATCAAGACCTAACTTTAAAGATTCTTGCACGCTTAAACTATATACCATAAAAGTATATAATGAAGAAACTTGTTAGCTGAGCCCATCACTCAAGTCCATAAAAGATTTTTCTTTTCTTTTTGAATTTTCAAGTGTCATATGGATCGTTCCCCCACTCAGCCCAAATTTCATGGCCCATCACTCAAGACCAACATCAACTTGAATGGTCCATCCAAATAGCTCATCGGGCTGAAACCACCAAAACAGAGTCCAAAAAATTCCTCAGTCTTAGCCTAGGAGAATAGGCAACCCGAATCCATCGAAGATTGCTTGGTTTGGATGGGTTCAATTTGATAATTCATCAAACCGAATTAATAGGTTCAGTTTTGAGTTGGTCCGAAAACTAATCCAACCCGACCTGATCTAACCCACGTTCACCCCTAATATGGAGTACCAACTTCACCACAATGTAATTGAATTGACGACTTTTAATCCTATCATTGGTTTAGTAAATAAGTTCACTAATTAATCTGTTAGTAAAATTATTAAATATATTTATTTGTAAACTAAATTTTAATTCCAATACCAGAAAGTGAAAACGAAAAATGTGATGTTGTCCTTTTCTATTTGAAATTATATATTAATCATTATTCTAATTATAAAAGGAATTTATATTATACCAAACTCAAGCTCCTAAGCCCCCACGAATAAGAATTATAACATGCATGCCGCCATATAATAACCCCTATATTTATTTACATTCATGACTTGAATTATCATCTTTTTAAGCAATACATAATCTCTCTTGCTACTTAATAATAATTTCTGTATAAACCCTTTATGTTTTTTTCTTAAATCTTGAGTCTGTATTTAAATAGCTGAATTGATGTAAGGAATTATCAAGAACCAGTGATGCCTAATAAATCCCCATCATAATTTAATGTTCTTGTGGAATTCCATAGAACTTCGAACGAGAACTTGATTGTGGTGATGACAGACAGCTTCGAGTTTTAATAGAAATTTCTGAACCAGAGATATTCAACGTTGTTTGTCTTGATTTTGCAAAGCCCTATATCGAGTTAAAATAATTAGTGCCGGCAGAATTAGCAAATTATCACATATCAAGTGAGGAAAGTAGAGAAAAAATTGTTGATAGATTATATAAATTTGCACACATGATACGTAGCAAGTGCAAAGAGTTTTCACTAGTTGTCACTATGAAGAAATATTTTGATTACCTTGTAGACTCATCGGATATACAGAACAATGGGCACAATGGGTCCCACATGGTACCTGCAAGCATGGAGGCATTCATGTTGACGTCGAGGAAGAGGATGTAGTATGAGACTGATGACACTAAAGTTGAGAATTGTACGATCTGCTTGGAAGAGATAGTAGAGGGGTCGATGATCGCAACACTATCGTGCTCTCATATTTTTCACGATGATTGTATTTCAGAATGGTTAAAAACAAGCCACTATTGTCCTAATTGTCGATTCGAGATGCCAACCACATTGAATTTATGAAAATTCGTACTTTTTGTAGACAAATAGAATTGAGTAGAATAGTTGTATTAATTTTCCTAGTCGTGATTTATATTTATATTTTGTATTAGTTTTACTAGTTGTATTAGTTGTTTAATTTCTGAAACTAGAACCAGTCACAATTTCCTTTTGTTTATCTTATGATTCCAAAAAAAGAATTAACATGATAGAGGTTTGTAATGTCAGATTTTGAATTTATGAGAACAACATATAAGTTGTATTTTGTTTGTCTTAGGATTCCAAAATTCTACATAATTTTTGTTTCTTTCTTTCTATGCCCGAACTTTTTAAGGCTATTGGAAAACTTATTCCTACGCACCATTAAAACATATGCCAAATAGAATCAGGAATAATAATGTTTTGTCTATTATGTGTCGGTTTGGTCTAAAAGAATTATATAAGTTCTTTTTAGTATGCAAAGATCGTCCAAAAGAATTGCTAAGAGAAGACGATTTAATCAAGAAACAGTGCAAAAACATGTCATACGAATCCCTAAAGTTTATGGATTTATGGATGGTTTAGATAAGGATATTGGCAAGGCCAGTTCTGACATTTTCGGGGTCTGAGATGAAGTTTAAAAATCAGGCCCCATGGCAAAGTCTGATAAGTTATGGGCAGTGCTGTTAGTGGGCTGTATTTCAATTTTTTTTTCTTTAATAAAATGGACCCCTTCGATTTTGGGCAACTACTTAATAATAGTCATGATCCTTATGAAATGCAACTTGCTTTGTTTTGCTGGGCTTCAAACTTTTGCACAAATATTTTTTTAGACAACTTCAATAAATACAAATAATTTTTTTGGGCCCCCTTCAGTTTTTGGCCCGAGGCTATTGCCACACTCGCCTCGGCACAAAACCGATCTTGGATCTTAGTTCAAGCAATTGCAAAGAAATTTCTTCAGTTTTATTTAATCCAACGATAGAAAATTTATTACAAATCCTACTTACGAATAATTTCTTGCGTAGAGAAACATATATGTCTTGTTTTTTTATCGAGTCCTAGACCGGTGAGCAAAGTTGGCTCATTGTTCTGATAAAGTCTTAGAGTCGACTACTCTACCAAATTGGGGTATGAGGTGTATCTGACCGTGACGAGTGGATCTTGGGAGGGTATGAGGTGTATCTGACCGTGACGAGTGGATCTTGGGAATAGTAACACTAGTAAACTTGGAAGTATATTGGACATGACTATTGTTTAAAGTTTAATTATATGGTATGATCATGCAAAACTCCACATGATTGCCTTATATATTACCTAAATCCGTAAAGGAATAGTGTTTGCTATTCATGAACTCGAATAAGTAATATGGTCAAATATCTCGGTACGTTAGGAACTTATAGTAAGTAAAGTATTGAACATGTATTCTTGTTTGAAAAATGTCACTCAAGATAAATAAGTTTACTTAAGTATTTTCTATTAAATAGTTTAAATTTCAGCTCAGTAGTTAGCGATACCTAATTTAAATCTATGATTTATTAACAAAGAATTTGTTAGAGAAAAGCGAACTTAAGTGAGAAAATAGTTAGAAGGGCAAAACGGTTATTTTAGTCCCGTTCTAATTATTAGATGTTCGAAGGGGTAATACATAAATGTAACAAGTCAAGTTATATAATTACAGAGGATATAAAATTATTTTTATGATTTTATATAATTTGAGAGCGCAGTCTCACGTCTTTAGTGGAGTGAGTGAAGACTAATAATAACACTGGATGGTCTAGGGTTGGCCTAACAGTGAATAATTATTGGAGCTCAAATTATATAGGTACCATTGGGTCCCTTTGGTATAGCTCCAAAAGCATATGGAGACTTCATTGCACAAGTAATTGAAGTTTTGGAATTGCACATTTGTCTAGATTAAAATGTTGACCAAGTCAAGGCTATTTGACCAAGTCATAAATTGAGTTTTAAGTTAATTAGAACTTAAAATTAAATATCCTAAACTATCTAGAACCTTAATTGCATTAGAACTGGAACAAGATAGACCTAGGTGGATATATAGACCTAAGTTGTTTGAATTGGAAAATATTCCACTATATCCAGTAGATCGATCCATTCAGAGAAAAAGAGAATATATTTTCCTACTTTTTTTTTCTCAATAATCTTATGTTTTAATATTAGAGTTTTTTCGTTGTAGATTTTGATTTGATGCCTACACAGTAGTGCAATATCTATGGCCATGTAAGATATCCCATTAGTCAATTAGATGAAGGTGAATGGAGTGGCCAAACAAAGTAAAATGCAATACTTAAAGGAACAATTTGAGATAAAATGAAGCCCAATGATCAACATAATATTTTGCCCAATATTTAGGAGTAATGCTATTTATAGTCTTCACTGTCGGTAGTCATCTTACGTGATATTATTCAATTGGATTGATTATTTATAATTAATGGCTATAAATACATTACTTAATTGGAGGAAATAATTCATCCAATTGAGTAATGTCACGTATGATGACTATCGGTAGTGAGCGACTGTAAATAGCATTATTCAATATTTAGTGACCATCAATTTTTTGCATATATATTGACTTAAATAATATTTTTTTATCATACTCGTATGTTACGCTTTTATACCTTGCAAACTTTTTATGCGAATGCCCTTGGCATTTTCTGTAGTATTTGAAGAAGGCTAAATATATTTACATCACATTTTTCTATAGGTGTACTACATGTGAATTGTATAAAAGGTCCATAACTTTTATTTATTATTACATTTATGTCTCTAATATTTTTCATCTCATTTTTATCATCAACCTTCTATTAATTAGGACATATTGTCTCTGATTACAGTTTCCGTCCAAAATTTTCATTAAGAAAGAAAAAGAAACTCATTTTTCCCTCGTATTTTTAAATAAGAAAAAAAAATGATTAAATATTTGTCCCTCATTTTAAAACACACTAAAAGAATTTTTAGACGAAAATAGTTAGTAAGAACAATATGTGTTAATTAATAGAATGTTAAATATAAGAATCCGATGAAAAAAGTTAATAACATAAATGTGACAATAAATAAAAGTTAAGAACTTTTTATGCAATTAAAATGTAGTGCATTTATAATAAAATGTTGTGTGAATATAACTACCATTTGAAGATGATGTGGTGTAGACCAAGTTTTGTAAGATTTGTATGATACTTTTAAAAGAGTTTTTAGATACATTATAAGCAGTGTAGTTTGAAAAATATGTACCCAGTGTTTTAGCACATGTTTGGTAGAGTTTAAAATAAACTTTTTTTTTTCAAACTCATTTTCAACCACATATTTTATGGGACCAACAATTTTTATTAACTTTTGAACTACACATTTCATTATTATTATTTTTTTAAATCAAAATCTCTTTAAAAAATTACTTTTAAACTCTACTAAAATCGTCTTACTATCAATTTTTGAGATTGTTTGAAACATATGCAAATAAATTCATGCAAGTCAAATAACAATTATTGCATTAAAACATCAGGAGTCAGAAACGTTACAAACTTCAAGCCCTATCGTTCGAGCTTTTACATGCTTGGGCAATTATGGGTCTCGTCTTTATAATTCGCTAAAGCTCTATGCTTGAACCTTTGTTTTAGGCCTTCATGTTATGAATATTTTATGCATCAATCGAGATCCACAATATTAATCTTTTTTTTTTATTTTTTTTGTATTTTGGTCGATTTATTGTAAAATCTATGGGGGGTTCAAATCATTGTACTCATTTAGTTTAGCTTCAGAAATTCTTGCATTATGTTATTGCAAAAATATGGATTATCACAAAAAAAGAAAGCATACTAAATTTGGAATATTACAAGAAAATCGAAGGCATGGGAAATGACAAGGAATAAAATATTGGGAAATATTGGAAATTGCCTTTTAAAGTCAAGATGAAAAATAATCTTTTATTTTAGTTTTCTTACCTAATTATTTATAAAATGTGTATTTATTTGACTTGATGTTGATACTGTCCAACATTATTACTCGACTATTCGACTTTTAATCAAATTGACGACTTGGGAATTCTACGAGTCAACTTGTCTCTTTTCTTTTAATCTCTATCTTCAATACAATTGACACGTGAAAATTCAAGATTCTTAATCTATTTTGTAGATTGTTTCACTCATGAAACAATAATTAGTTTGTTTGTACCAAAACAATAAGAAATCAGTTTATATGCTCATAACAGATGTCCAATTACATGGGCCTTATGAAAAGACAATATTAAATAGGATTTTTTCATAAATAAACCACTTTTTAAAAATAATTCTAATTTTATCACTTTAATAAATTTATTCGAAAAATACTACATTCTTAAAATTATATTAATTAATAAAATAATAAATTAAAATCAAATCTATACCACAAAATATATATTTCCACGTGAATTCACTTGAATTTGCATTTGAGTCCTTGATTATTTGCACAAAAAGTCCTTCATCTTTATAATATTTTTACTTTAATCTCTATACTTCCTCTTTCATTTCAATTTCGCCCTCTTTTATTTGCAACCTAAGTCCTTCAACTTCTAAATTTTTGCAACTTGATCTCCATATTTATACTTTTATATCAATTTAGTCCTTTATAGTATCACTATTTGATACATATGTTATAAATGATATTGTGTATCAATGTTTGATACAAATATTACAAATGATAGTTTGTAATAATCTGTGTTACAAATTGAAATATAAAATATCAGTAATACAAAATATTAATTCATGTAACATGTATTGTGTAAAATAACATAATATAATTTGTAACATATTCAGTGATACAAAATATTATTTGTAACATTTGTATCAAACAATGATACACAATATGATTTGTAACATTTGTAACAGATTGCGATACTAAACAGAAATTGTTACAACTACAAAATCAACTCTAAATTTCAATAAATTCGTTATAGTATGATATAAATATGTAACACAATATTAAATTTAACAAATAAAATTATTGATTTCATCATTTGTAATATACGTAGCATCAGTGATACAGAATATCAATTCATGTAACATGTGATGTGTAAAATAACATAATATAATATATAACATATTCAGTGATACAAAATATCATTTGCAACATCTATATCAAATAGTGATACAAAGGACTAAATTGATATAAAAGTATAAATATGGGGACTATCTTGTACAAATTTAAAAGTTGAAGGACTTGGATTGCAAATAAAAAAGGACGAAATTGAAATGAAAGAGGAAGTGTAGGGACGAAAGTGAAAATTTTATAAAGATGAAGAACTTATTGTACAAATAATCAAGGACTCAAAAACAAATTTGAGTGAATTCACGTGGAAATAGTCATTTGATTTTAATTCATTATTTTATTAATTAATATAATATTAATTATGTAGTATTTTTGGAATAAATTAGTTAAGTTGTTAGATTTAGAATTATTTTAATATTTGTAAGTAGTGGGTGTAATATCCACATATTAAATTGGGTAAATTTAGGATCGGGACAAGATTGTGATAAAAAAAAGTTGAGTACAAGTTCACAACTTTGAGAAACGTTCTGGGACTAATGTGCAACTTATCCATAATTTTAATTGTGTTCATAAACTTCCTTTTTTTTCAATCAAATCACCTAAGCTTCCCTTATCTTCTATTTGGATACTCCATTTACTTCTGTGAGTCAACCTTGACGTATTTTTTATATTCTAATAGGATGATGAGTTGGCGTCCGGCCAATGTAGTAAAAAATGTGAGTGATTGAAATGCGATTTGACAAAAACGTGATAAAACAATATAACGTGAAAGTTGGATGAATAAATTTCAAACAAAAAAGTTCGAGTAACTAAAAGTTCAGCGATTAGACCTATGCTCCAACATATCCAGAAACACTGAGCGAGTAACATGAAATACATAAGCAAATTCGAAGAAATTGACAAAATGAATGCATTTAATTCGTCAGTTGTCTACCAAACATCTAATTCACTAATCACATTCTTGAAGCCTTGCGTGGGAGACACGAAAAAATTAGACAATATTTGTGTTGGAAAACTTAGAGCTTAATGTAGCTTAATGTTTTGTTTGAGTATAATTTTGTGTGAGACTTGTTTCGTAGAAGATGAAAGAAGATTCGCGTTTTTTTCTGCGTGAACATCAAAATTATATATTTATTTGTCAAAAATGATGTTTGGGTGAATGATAAATTGAAGCTCAAAGTGAAGTTGGAAAAATGGTTGAAAAATAAAACAAGTAACTTATCCCACATCGAAAAAAAGATAAAAATTTGACTATTATATATATGGCCACACTTTTAAAAGGTGTAATCTAGTATAACATAAAAGTTCTCTCTTGCATGCGCTTACACATGGTGCCTTTCAAAGTGTGTAATCTAGTATATGGCCACACTTTTAAAAAGTGTAATCTAGTATGGGTCCACGTTCTTCCTATTAATGGGGGAGATGAAAGGTCACAAATTTCATTATGTTCTTTTCCCTTTCAGTCTAGAAAATTCGTGTGTTCTTTGCATTTTGTTTTTCCTTGTTCTTTCATTGTTTGGTGATTCTTTTCAGAACGAACAATTCAGTTTGCCAGTGGAAGCTTCTTCTAGTGCTTGGTGATTCTTTTCAAAACAAACAATTCAGTTTGCTATTGGTTCTACCGTTGTATCTTAGAAGACAAACACTCAATGATTCTCAAGCAAGCAAATCTGTTTTAAGGACATTGTTTTACACAAGCCTATGTTTACTTAATTCAATTCCCTCTTAATTTATTGGTTCAATTCAGTGGAGTTCTTTTTCTGATTTTCAATTTTATAAATAAAGATAATATATTATTTATGTATTTTGTCTAACAATTTGCTCATCATTGGCTGAAATTTTCTTGAAAAATACAGATAAAATCAAGAAACGAGCACCAAAACTTCTGTTTGATGTGCTGATCGAAAGTTATATCCTCACGAGGGACTTCAACTACAGATTTATCTAAGAATTCAGGACCCTTGATTTTCACAAATCTAATTGACTTCAGAATTACATGATTCTTCGTTGCTAATAGCATGATACAGAAAAGCAAGAAAGAATGAAGAATACGAAATCACAATCTCGTTGAGTCCGTAGAATTGCAAAAAACGATCTGTAATTGTGGAGAAATAACCAGGTTTTTATTAATTTTAGAAAAAACAACCAAAATAATGTCATGCCTACTAGCCTTGGCCCGTGGTGCTTCACCACTTTGCCACAGTCAAGTTGCTCCAAAAATGCTAACATCGTCTGATCTTGCTCTGCATCACAATCGATTCTGGTAGAGAGTTAAGTACAATGTTTTTGGCAGTTTTTATTGCAAGCGTCAACAATATCTGTTACAATCATAGGAGATTCTTGATGAATTTCTATAATTTCGGTTCAATTATGTTTAGATTACAGTACTTTCCTGACAGGATCTTCATCTCATCAAAGGGATTGCATAGAGGGTCTCTATCAACTACCTAGGCGGTTGCTTCTGCCACAAAAAGCCACACCAGAAGCTGAACTGGATGGTGGTGGGGTGGCTGTCTCGTCTGGCTCAGAATCTCTTAGTTCTGATCTTGTTGAAATGCTTCTGCTCCCATTCAGGTGACGCCCTCTCCCCCGAAAAACCACTCCTTCTGCAGGGTCATTTCTGAATGGAGAATTAATTTGGAAGCCCTCTCCCCATAATGCTACCAGCTAATGACTAGAAAAAGGATTAAGGAACAAAAATTGATTTCTCCAATGCAAAATTTATGAATTAAAAACAAAAATGAAATGCAACTATATTTCGTTGAAATTAAGGATACATCAAACGAGGAGTCTTTAATATTTCCAGTTGACAGAGGATAAACCACTGTCAAGAAGTAATAGAGATGCCCTGCAACAATCCTCATCATAGATTGTTTCAATGGATTTTCAAGAACTAAATCCACTGCAATCATGTAGTAAGGAAGGTAGAATCCCTGCAAGTACAAAATAAGCTATTACCTTGTACTATACAAAAACACTTATGCAGGTAACTTGTATGTACCAATGTTGTCATGAAGCTAGTAAAAAACGAGGAATACCGGTGGATAACCTACCTTCAATTCAAATAGGTTGTGAATATTGACACGCGCATTTGGGAATTCTCGACTCCAGACATAGGGAAGAATGAAAACCATGGACGATCCCAAGAATCGTCCACAGGTATGGAATAGCTGTCACAACCTAAATGCCAATATACATCAGTGTTATTTGATTAAAAGTTCATATTCATTTAAAGGAATGGTGTTATTTAGGAATTACCAAGAGTGAGGCTGCTCCAAAAACCTACATCCATACTAAATTTGTTGTTCTCTTGTCTAAGGACCCCTTTCTAATTGAGTTCCATAGTACAATCTACAAAAGGTATTAAGAAGAAAAAAAAAAAACACCAAAAGGTCAAAAGGTTAGGGAATATCCTTACGTTTTTGAAAGGTTGGGTATCAAATATGCAATTTTATCTTATTTATAAGTTGAACTCAACTTACAAAATAAATAAATAAATAAAAACTAGATTTCTTGAAACAAACAAGAAATTAAGACTAATTAAGATGCACTAATCAAAAAATAATGACAGACTTATTTAGGCAGAATAATCAATTTTTCATACAACCAGAATGATAAATACATGCATAAGTAGAACCAATGTTCAGAAAATTGGACCGGTCATCGATCCAAAAAAGACAACGAGTCAAAAGGTCGAACTAATGTCGAACGAGTTTCAATTAAAAAATTAAAAATTAATCCAAAAATCTCACAAAATTACTAAAATTAAGTTATTTGTAAATAAACCAACATTTATAAACAAAATACTCACAAAACTTGACTTTAAATATATTTTTCATAAGTTTCAATTAAAAATTAATCCAAAAATCTCACAAAAAATGAAGAACAACTAAAGAAAAAGAAGAACAATGGGAGAAATTATGGGAAAGAAATAACAAATGAGTGATTTTGCCTTAAAAAAATTTCAAGCTGGAAAACCATTAAAACCAGACCGATTTTACCGATTTTTCCCGTCAACCGCTAAAAACCCCGATTTCCGATCCAGTTTTCTGATGGCCAGTTAAATTAGAAGACCATACCAGTTTTGTGGCCAGTTCTCGATTTTTCCAGTTGAACCAATCGATCTGGTCCGATTTTTTAAACACTGAGTAGAATATGCAATATAAATTATATTAGGGATAATTGTATATTTGGTTCCCAATCTTTTAAAAATGTTGGAGATATACCCATAACCTTAAAAAATATCACCAGTCATCCCAATGTCTGAAAAACTTGGTACGGTAGGTCCTTTATGACAAAATTGTCCTTCCCTTTAAATAATCAAAAAAACAAAAAACAAAAAAAAAAGAAAAAAAATGATTGAAAAATAACCAAATTTACCCAAATAAATAAAAAGTAACAAAGTGACCATCTTTATTTTTTTTATTTATTTATAATTTTTTTATAAAATTTCAAAAAAATAAGAGAAAAATCTTCTTCAAAGCAAATGAAATTAGTACTAAAAATGGTGGAGTGTAATTAGAAAATCAAGAAATCTACACCATCGGCTACCGCCGCCGCCAAAATTGTCGGCCAACTTCCAAATCAGATCAGATTTTTCTAATTATTATTTATTAGTGAGAGTCAAAGCATTCAAATCGTTAATTTGAATTCGCATTATAAAACCCCATTAATAACCAATGTATACATTTTTTTCTTACCATGGAGAAAATAGCGATGAAGGACAACAGAACAGTGAAAATGGCTGTCAAAACTTCGCCTCCGCCTCCGCCTCCGCCTCCGCTGGCCCTGCTGTTGTGGAGTTGCTTCTCTCTGTTGCTACTGTGCGTCCATGGCGGTTTCAATTCCGATTCTGAAAGTATATACAGAATATATGACGTATGGGCTCTTGAGATTCAGAAAAATCAAACGAAATTGCTATGAATTTTGATATGAAACAGTCTCTGAAACCGAAACATGATCGTGATACAGCCTTTTGGGTTCATTTTTAAGACCCCCAGATTTTGTATTTTTCCATATTTTGGGTATCTCAAGAATATGGTGGAAGATATGGCGGATGCCTTGCCATATATAATACCCCATTTGGGTTCTCCTGTAAATTCCAAGATTTATTGTTAATTTTGATAGTTGAGAGGGAAAATGGGTAGAAAAGAACACATACATTAGAGTGGTGGTGGTAGCAGTGGCAGCGGTGGTGGTATTTCTTCCTAGTTAAGTGCAGTGGTACTACTGGTGGGTTTGGAGTGGATGAAGGAGAATTGGGAAAGAATATACTTTTACATAAAAAAAAAATTTTTTCTTACTTTTGTTACGGACTTGGGTGCTGAGATTAGAAAATGTAGGACCTTATGTCACATTTTTGAAAAGTTTGGAAACTCTACTACAAATGTCTCTTTTATTTTCTATTTTGTTGTTTTAACTTATTTCAGTGAGAGGACAAAATTGTTAGAAAGGACCATCTGTGCAAATTATTGAAAATTTAAAGTTTGAGGATGATTGGTACGAATAAAACTAAATAATGATGAAACTGAAACAATCTTAAACTGATGGGACCTTAGTATAATTTACCATTTTATTTATTTTTAAACTTTTGTATACATTGCTTTCTTTATTTAAATTTAAGGGTAATTTTGACTTCCTACATTTACTTAACGGTCATTTTGGATGGAAAGTCATTTTTCCTTTTTGGGGATGAAGGCTGCTAATTTGTAGAAACATAGAGATAAGATTGTTCAGAAATAAAGGTTGGGGGTTAAAAGGGCCAAAGGGGTTAAGTCCGTTTAAAGGAAAACTTGGTATTTGCTGAGACTCGATCTTGGTGAAGAGAAGGGTAATAATTTCTTTCAATAATGGGTTAATTTCAATATTTTCTCAGTATCCATAATCTATATGTTTTGGTTTTTCATTTCAATGTGCGGCGATGGAGACTTGATGCTCTACTCTTAATGAACAGGTGTGCAGCGCAGGACAACACTGCTGCAACATTTTCAGGGGATGTGTTGACGTGGAAAGCTGGGTCAGCGTCGAATGCCGGTGTGTGCTTCTTAATTTATCGTTTGTTGTGATAAATGTTGCAGTTGCACTCATATATGCTCTAATTTGAGGTTTACTACTTTACCTTCTTGATACATTGTTTTGTTCTTCATCACTAATCTAATTAATTTTCTATTTTTATTGACCTCCTGGTGTGTGAACTTTGGACAACTAAGAAAATAGGAACAATTTATGAAAGGGTTTCCATTCATATTTTCTGTAACATTCATGATTGAGTTGAAAGACATGGCTTCCCGCTTCTGTGCTCGATACTAATACTTGAATTCTTAAGCTTATGAGAATCTGAATTCAGCAATTAACATAATACAAGTATTTCTGAAGCTAAATTAGGTAGGGTTTTATGCTTGTTCAGTAAAATAAGGAAAGAAGTCCTCCATTTAGATTTTGCTAAATCTTTTTCATTCAGCTTGTTGGGTTGATATTTTGGTAATATTCATTCAGGCAAATATAAGATGAATTTATGTTGTTTCATTTCTATTTCTCTCCTTGTTTTTTGTGTCGAATTTGGTTAAATTGTTTGTAACAAAGCCACATAAGCTCTTGCACCCTTTGGAATACTGAAGTGAAAATATGTACTTCTACATAATTGAAGTTAACTGTTGTTATCAACTAATTTAACTACCCGAAAGAAAGAATTACAAGTTTTTCGTACATATCCTTTCAAAACATCTCACTCAGATATGGGTGAGAATAACATCTAGCAATCGCTGGGAATGCTGACTCTATAGAAGCTTAGTGCATTTTAAATTATATCCTTTCAACCTTTGACTGAACTATGGGCGAGCTTTAAAATTATTACTCATTGGTTAATAGAACTTGTCATAAAGCTAGCACATTTACTCTTTACTTAGATGTACAAAGATGACACATCTCCATTTGTTTTTCTCCTTTGACAAGGCTGCTGGTTTACTTCCATTAAGCAACATCTGGTTATTTGTTGACCCAAATGATTCTCACAATACTTGTTGAATGATAGTTCAGTTTCACTAGCTGCTACTAAATTTAAGTCAACTGTCATGTTCATGTGATTATTTGGAGAAACATGTCAGTTTGATTATTTATAATTTGGAAAATTGCTTGTTTTGCATCATTCTGTTATGTGAATAATGGATGTAGAAATGAGGTATTATCGGAAATTTACTTGTCATAGATTTTGTGTGATCTAGATAGATTTCATGTGTTTCTTTGCAGTTTTAAGTAAATAACATACTTGCGTAGATTTCGGTTGCAGAAAACATACCTTCTTTAAGGACGTATTATATAATCTAGCTTCATCTTTTGCTTCCTGCATTGGTTGAATGTTTGAGAATTACCGTCAAAGAAAATTAGCTGCTAATTCATGCATTCTGTTTAAACCAGATGAATTTAGATTATCCAATGAAGCATTTAATAGTTAATTGTTACCGTGGGAATGTCATCTATTATTTTGTGACAAGAAGGATGGAGACTAGAGAACTATAAACAATTATGGTGTAATCCACCAGAATTCAATTCTCAGACAAACAATGTTTCTGCCTCCAACAATAGTGTGTCAGACATGCTTGAAGGTGATTTTGCAATCTAAGCATTTCATTTATAATTTGTCATACAATTTTTCTGTATGTACCTTGTCCAAGTATTCACAAGCTCCACAGAAATCCTAATATGAACAATTCATATTTATGAGAAAAATAACTAACAAAAGGTGGCAATATTTCTTGTAAAGACTTAAAAACCTCCTTATAGTCCAAGTGATTAAGCATTGGTCTCATTTTCTCTTTAATTCACATAAGAAACTAGAAGTTAGGCTACCTAGTGTGCACAATGTAAGTACATACAGAATGTGCAAGGCCATGCAAAGTTTATGAATAGGCCATTCAATGAGTATGCAAGTTATGCCATGATTGTAGTAGTTAGAATACCATTCCAATAAAATCATGTTACTACCTTCTAATCTGATTACCAGTCCCTTGTGTTAAAGCATGGCCTAATTAAGTGATATACTGAGATATAAGTTCTACACAGTATTGATGATTAGAACGTGGGGTTGAATCAAAATTCATGAATAAAAGGTATTTTTTCTATTTGCCTTTCTGTTTCATGAAGTCTAGGTTAATCTCCACAGGACACATCATTCGTAGTATCACATACTCAGAGGGAAAAACCGAGGCACAAGCTTATGAGTAAGCCTCAAGGCACCAGCACAAGAGTTCAGTGAGAACTATTAATAGATTTCTTCTTAGTATTATTGAACCTTAAGGTTTTTGATGTGGAGAATCATTTTTCGAGGCAACCACAGAATATACTTCTTATATAATGTTTCTACAGGATCTAATGTACAACAAATATGATAGAATATAATGAATTGCATTGTCTAGGAGAGATGTCTAGACCTCTTGCCCCTACAAAGCATTTACAGACACTCCCAACATCAAACCATAGTGCAATAGTTAAGCTTAGGCAACAAGCTTACTTTACTTGACATACGCGAACGAAATATTAAAACAAGTAAAATTATAAAACATTAAGTGACATGACATTAAAGGAATATATTCTCTTTATCTCCTTACAAAGAAGGTTGAATTCAATCATCATCTGTCTCGTCATCAGAAGTGTTGTCTATGTAGATTTTTAATCCTGGCACATACTTTTTTGGTTTGGGATAACTTCGCAAGTGCACTTGGTATATAGGGTGGTCAAAATCTTCAAAATCCCAAGAGTATTGTTCAACAAAACTGATTATGCATTTACAGATTTCTTTGATGTAGTCTTTAGGGCATACATCGGTATTATACCATTTTGAAGTATCTATGTAAAAAAGTTCTTTGGGGACATTGGCTGGATCTACATGATTCGCGAAGCACATGATTGTTCTGTCGTGATGGAAGGCTTCTGATTCTTTATCAATTTGTTCACAACCATAATGAACTTCACAGCAGTATTCCTTTGAGATTTTAATCCCATTTCTTTCAGAAATAACTTTTCTAAAACTTCCCACGGTTGCAAAAACATGCTTTTTGCCTATTTGAGATTTCTTTACCACCACTCTATACTGCCAAATAATTGTAGCCATTTCAATAGGAATTTGTACTTTCTTTTTAAACGTATTACAAATTGATAGATATCTTAGCACGCTTGGGACATTTATTATTATGCCAATTGCATAGAGGTCTACTAACTACCAAAGCAACAGGTAAGCCTCTTCTGGAAAGAAGAAAGTAAAATGGCCATTAATTTCTAAGATGGTTAAGAATGGATAATTCGAATGAAAAGGGAGATTTAAAATTGGTCCATGATCAAGTCCATACCTGTGTATGTAGAGTTTTTGAAGTTCCCTAACATTTTCAAGGCTTCTTTTTGTGAGGGTAAGTTGAAGGATTTCTTCTTGAAGATGTGGTGGGTCGATTGGTTCAAGGACATGAATGATTGGAGACATTGCTGAAATGGTTCCTTGACTTTTTGAGAGAAAATCTATGAGAAGATTGTGGTTTCTTTTTATGTGTTCAACTTCAAAGTTCCATGGAGCGAACCAATTTGACCATATTTCCTCAACTCCACTGCTATCCCCTGCTGATATACACAGAAATTTTCTATTTTGCACAGTCAAGCCAGCCATAAGATTAATCCATGTGAGTCCCATGGCTTTTGTTGCCATTTTGAAAATCTGCTTCCGTGAATCTAGTTTTGGATTGATGAGCAGCCAGTGCACAGTTAATATCGTCTTCCAAAATCTAACAGAGTTGGTGGATTTGAACAGACTATTTGTATTTTTTGATGCTTTCAAGAATCTTGAAATACTATTCTTGATGTCATTAGTCGAATTGCAATCAGACTGACATTTTATTGCCATCAGCAGGTACTCGTCAGCAATCTCATCCGCACTGTTCAAGTCATCTATGTCCAAGTTATCATGCAGCAGATTCTGTAGCAAATTTCCTGTCGATGGATTGAAAATTAAAGGATTTCCTTCGTTTCTCTTGTCTTTGCTACAAAGCATTCTGTTACTGGAAGCAAGAACCGTGCCTGTGCTCTCTAGAAATTCTAGGGATTCATAGGTAATGGGACATCCAGGGATGGAATTGCTAACCTGCATGTTTTCGGACTTTTTTTTAATAAAGAAGGCTGTTTTCTGACCTTTGGCAAATATCAATATGTCATCCGCCAAAACAATATGCGTTATGTTGTTTTTACCAATGTTGGAGTAGCTCATTATTTAACCGGGGATACCACAATGATCAATCATTATGACGAAAAGTTTGGAAACTAAACCTGGCCCTGCAATATGTCTCATTTGGACAGATTGTGAGGCGGATTTTTCTCCTCCTTCAGATTACATGTCCTGTAATTAGATTTTAAGGTGTGATTGTGGCTTGATTTACATAGGATTAAAACACTAATATAAATTACTTTAATAGTTTTATTTCTTTGAATTTTATGCAATATTTATTTAGAAATTACAATAAGAAAAAACTTTAGAATTTCAAACTGCCTAATATAATGTGTTCGGTTATGTTTATATGCATATATAAAGATTTATTTCATGAAGGTGTCAACGTTGGTGGAAGTGACAATAGGATTGTGTTACCTTCATGAAAAACCTGCTTACATACGTGGACTGAGATGACCCTGCTTTTAAGCTTTGTCCGAACTAAAAAAAAAAGGGAACCCACAGAAAGGAGAATGAATCAACAATTGTGATTTGTTTCCTTTTCTAGATAGATTGACTATTAAACATAATTTGATTAGTTGACAATTGACAATTTAGTTTCCTATCAAGATTAGATTAATAATCGGATAGATTTCCCTATTTTATATTCTACATTAGAATAAGAATTGTACAATTTGTATACACCTAAAATTGGACTTCTAATCCTGACGGGACACGGATTGACATGCAAAAACGCCCTATATATACATACATGCATTCAACACTTGAAGCATCAATTCATATTTAGTGTTTTAATCAATTTCCAGCAATGTGTTTTTAATTAAGAACACCCTATATATACATACATACATTCAAGACTTGAAGCATCAATTCATACTATAGTGTTTTGAATTATTAAAAACATGGACAATCAAGACGGATTCAAGCAAACATATCGTTGTATTCCTTTCTCCAAATCCAAAAACTCTGATCTTGAATTTGGTGATAAAGTTTTGATGCCCGTTTCAGCCCTGCATGAATTGATGAACAAGGAAACCCCATATCCATGGCTGTTTCAGATTAAAAAATATTACAATGCAGGGCGGGTTTCGCATTGCGGTGTCTTGGAATTCACTGCAGATGAGGGCTCTATCGTGGTGCCTGATTATATGATGGAGAACTTGAATTTGCAACAAGGAGAGCTTGTAATGGTTGAAAGCGCCCTTCTTCCCGCCGGAAAATACATGAAACTGCAGCCTCATTCGACAAGATTCATCCAACTCTCGAACCCAAAAGCTGTACTGGGAAAAAATCTGAGCAATTTTTCTTGTTTAAGCACAGGGGATACCATAATGATCACTCATAATGACGAAAAGTTTTTCATTAATATTTTGGAAACAAAACCTGGACCTGCAATATGTCTCATTGGGACAGATTGTGAGGCGGATTTTTCTCCTCCTTTGGATTATAAACAAACTGAAAAACCAGCAAAAGTTGAACAGAATGCACCAGCAGAAGTTCAAAAGAAGGAGATTGAAGAACGGCCAGTATTTTGGCCATTCACAGGCAAGGGTCGAAGTTCAACACTTGGTTCTAACAGTGTTGAGAAGACTCCAAAGAGATCATCGATTGGCGATCATTTTCAAATCATGTCGTTCAACGGGGGACTTTTTCAAATCTTTTCCTGGCTTTCAGGAAAAGATATATGCAAGTATTCATCAGTATGCAAATCAAGCAATGAATTGTTGAGGGAAGAATTCTTCATAAACAAACAGTTCAAAAACATGCAATTTATGGACGACACGGGTTTTCTTATTCAATATTGGCTTCATGGCACGGAATTTCATGCATCGTCCAGCAATTCTACACAAGGATGCCTTGTGCCTACTGAATCCATAGAGTTTTTGCGTAGCACGGGGTGGAGGGTTGTTGCTTCAAGTAACGGCCTGCTTTGCCTAAAAAAAATGGGAGACGAAAGAAACCCTTTATTTTTATTTAATCCCACCACCAAAACTTTGATAAAAATTCCACTGGCAGATAACTTTGAGATGAAGGATTTGAACAACATTGTTTTCGACTGCAACGGAGACGAGTACCTGTTGATGGTGCTAAAGTCTCCATCCGATTGGAATGGAGACTTCCATTCTATTTTTTATTCACCTAAAGAACAAATTTGGAAAGATGGACACAATATCAATCTTGGAGAAAGGGGAATTCTTTTCGAAAATTCAATTTATCAGAATGACGTGGTTTACATGATTTCAGAGTGGGGACATCCATTCGGTTGGCCCTATATTGTGGCCTATAATATCAAAAAAGGTGTTTCAAAATTCTTGAAAATACCTATAACTGCAAGGAAGGGTTTACAACAAGATTACCAAAATTGCAAACTAAAAATATTCAAGAATGGAAATTCGACAAACTTATTCAAATCCATTATTTTGGTTAAATATTATAAGTCAGTATTTACTATGTGGTTGCTTATTGATTTTGAAGAAGGTTCATGGAGTCAAATATTCAAAATGCGCGTGAAAGCCATGGGACTTACACTGACTAATAAGCTACATGTTGCTGGTTTTACAATTCAGAATGGAAACATTCTTTTGGTTGCAACAGAAGATAAAGTTTATCGCTATAATTGTATAGAAGATAATTGCGACGAATTGTGCAACCATGGATGCAAAGACAGTGCTGCATTTCAATATTTATATGGAGATTGTGTTCGATTTCATTCTTTTATCAGTACCTTTCGTCCATGTGGGCCTGGTGCAAAAAAAATTGTGAAACCATAGTTCCTTATGATTCCAAATAAAGAATTAGCATGATAGAGGTTTGTAATGTCAGATTTTGAATTTATGGGAACAATATATAAGTTGTATTTTGTTTGTCTCATGATTCCAAAATTCTATATAATTTTTGTTTCTTTCTTTCTATGTCCGAACTTTTGAAGTCTATTGGAAAACTTATTCCTACGCACCATTAAAACATAAATCCTAATTAAGAGATAGTTTATAATTAAAATCTGTATCAAACAGAATACCAAGTAGAATTAGGAATAATAATGTATTGTCTATTATGCATCCGTTTAGTATAAAAGTATTATACAAGTTCTTGTTAGTATGCAAAGATCATCAAAAGAACTGGTAAGAGAAGACGATTTAATCAAGAAACAGTTCAAAAACATGTCAGCCTGGATCTTAGTTCAAGCAATTGCAAAGAAATTTCTTCAGTTTTATTTAATCAAACGATACAGAATTTGTTACGAATCTCACTTACGAATAATTTCATGGACTAGGAGAAGTTTGAAATTGTTTTTCATTGCACTACGTTCGATAAACAAGCTTGGAAAGGTTCAAATAAATATTCTTTTCGAAAATTGTGTGTACCACGATGGAGTTGTTTTTGTTGGGCTGTGTAGCTGAAAGTAGTAATTTTGCTGCAATAGTTAAACAATTTAATTATCTATTAAACAAGTATTACATTTGTTATTAATTTATTATGTTGAAGGTGCATGATATTTTTTAATTGAACATGCTATGAAAGATATTTTATGACAATATGAGTCAGGTACTTGCATAGAAAAACATATATGTCTTGTATTTTGATTGAGTCCTAGACCGGTGAGCAAAGTTGGCTCATTGTTGTAATAAAGTCTTAAAGTCGACTACTCTACCAAATTGGGGTATGCCGTTTATTTGACCGTGGCGAGTAGATTTGGGAATAGTAACACTAGTAAAGTTGGAAGTATATTGGACAACACTATTGTTTAAAATTTAATTCTATGGCATGACCATGCAAAACTCCACATGATTGCCTTATAGATTACCTAAATCTGTAAAGGAATAGTGTTTGCTATTCATGAACTTGAAGAATTAATATGGTCAAATTATATCTCGGTTGTTAGGAACTTAGAGTAAGTGAAGTATTGAACATGTATTCTCATTTGAAAAATGTCACTCAGGATAAATAAATTTGCTTAAGTATTTTCTACTAAATAGTTTAAGGGGGTGTTCTCAACTCAAATTTTAATAGATTTCTTAATATTTATAAATTTCATGGAATTTAATAGAATTTGACATATTTGATAAGATTTTAATAGATTTCTATATCATAAATTTTAATAGATTCTCATGGATTTCAATGAATTTGTGGTCTTTTTATTAAAAATTATATTTTCATCTTCTCAATTGTGTCAACTGTAAATTTTGAAAAAATTTTAAAATTTCATCATAACATTTCAATTCTATTTTTTTTTTAAAAACCAAATTATGTCTTGACGAGAAACTTGCTCTAAAATTAATGTTGACAAGTAAACTCACCATAAAAGTACAATTTATTTTTTTATTTTTTAAAAATAGACTAATAGCAAAAAAAAAAAAAAAAGACAACTAATTCATAATATATTGATACATATAATTTACATTTTAAATATTAAAAATGAGTATCAAAACGTTTTAACTTTTAAAGAATTCTAAATTATAGAGCTTAATAGAGTTCGTATTTGTGATTTTTTTAACAATAACCACTCATTGTGCATAAACGGATTATTATTATTTTTTTTAAAAAAAGCTAATAAGAAAATATTATAATGTCTGACTAGATCACTAAAAAAAATAACATTGTGATTAAAAAATAAAATTCATAACATTATTGTACGTTAAAAGAAATTCCTAACTTTATTATTTTAAACAAAAAATTCATGAAGTTGAAAATATGGGCATCGTTTTGAGAAAAACAGAATAAATACGTGAATAATTACAAATTAGTATAAAAGAGTTTCAATAAAATTTTATGTGAAATGTGAGAGGTTTGTGAGAGAAAGAAATAAATAAAATCAATTGATACAAAATAGTTTCAGCAAAATCGTATGTGAAAAGTAAGATGTTAGAGAGAGAGAGAGAGAGAGAGAGAAATCAATTGAAATTTTGAAGTTTGAAACAAGAATTTTTAGAATTTTTAGTAGTTATAATTATAGTTCCAAATCTATTGAAATATGTCAAAATCCATTAATTAATGAAATCTTTAGAAATTAACTAGTTATTGAGTACACCTAGATTTCTAAAGAATCTATTTAAATTCGAGTTGGGGACACCTAAATTTTAATGAATTCTATTAAAATTTGAGTTGAGAACACCTAAATTTATGTGAATTTTTCAAATTCATTCAAATCTGAGTTGAGGATACCCCCCTAAATTTCAACTTAGTAGTTAGCGAGAGCTAAATTATATCTATGATTTATTAACAAAGAATTTGTTAGAGAAAAGTGAACTTAAATGAGAACATAGTTAAAAGGGCAAAACCGTCATTTTTCTAATTATTAGGTGTTTGATGGAATAAGACATAAATGTGGCAAGTTAAGAGAATATAATTACGGAGAATATAAAATTACTTTTATGATTTTATATAATTTGAGAGCGCAATCTCACGTGTTTAGTGGAGTGAGTGAAGACTAATAATAACATTGGATGGTCTAGGGTTGGCCTGACGGTGGATAATTATTGGAGCTCAAATTATATAGGTACTATTGAGTCCCTTTGGTATAGCTCTAAAAGTATATGGAGACTTTTTTTTTTTCTCTCCAACACACCATCACATTCCCAATGTGGTTTTCAGGCCTCCACCAGGAAATGATGGGAGAGTTCGAATACTCCAACCATATATTAATAACTCATAAAAAATACATGTGAGGGGACATAAAACCTGACCTCCAATTATAATAAATAAATGAATAAATAATAAAACAATAAATAATGATGTACTACTTTCTATGCAAATAGTCCTAAAAAAAATTCTATAAATCCCTAACTGTAGGAAGCTCATGTCTATCAATTTGAACTAAGCTGCGGTAACGTTGCAGTAAGTCCTGGGCGCTGTACTCAAAATAGCAACGACAATTTCAATCCTCTGAAGCAAGTAAGTCAGCCACTTGATTGCCTTCGCGATAAATATGAGAAATAGTGTCACAGTCGAAGGTAAGTAGATGTCTGATGTGGCGAAGAGTGGTCTGAATAGACCAAGGTCCCCCACCTCTGGTGATGCAATGAATTGCCAAAGTAGAATCGGGCTCAATCCATAAATCTGAGACTACAATCCTATGAGCAAGAATGATACTATCAAGAATAGCCCTGAGCTCAGTCTCTAGAATAGGGCACTCGCCATATGAAGAGAAGAATGCTCGAACACACTGACATGATGAATCTCTAATAATCTCCCCTCCACTTGCAAATCCATCTTTGACGCATCCATCAGTGTTGATCTTGTAAGATCCCACTGGTGGAGTATGCCTATAAACCAAAATAGGTGGAGGAATAGATGGAGTAGTAAGAGAGATACCAAAAAGAGGAGCAATATACATATATATCTCCTCGCCAATGAATAAGCTTCGTTGCACAAGTAATTGAAGTTTCGGAGTTGCACACTTGTCTAGGTTAAAATGTTGACCAAGTCAAGGCTATTTTGACCAAGTTATAAATTGAGTTTTAAGTTAATTAGAACTTAAAATTGAATATCCTAAAATATCTAAAACCTTAATTGCATTAGAACCGAAACAAAATAGACCTAGGTGGATATATAGACCTAAGTGGTTCGAACTCAAAAATATTCCACTATATCCAGTAGATCGATCTAGTCATAGAAAAAGAGAGAATACTTTCCACTTTTTTCTCAATAATCTTGTGTTCTAATATTAGAGTTTTTTTCATTGTAGGTTTTGAATTTGATGCCTACACATCAGTGCAATGTCTATGGCCACGTAAGATATCCCATTAGTCAATTAGACGATGGTGAATGGGGTGGCCAAACAAAATAAAATGCAATACTTAAGAAACAATTTGAGATAAAATGAAGCTCAATGATCAACATAATATTTAGCGACCAACAATTTTTTGCATATAATAATCTTTTTTTTTTAAATCATACTCGTATATTGCGCTTTTATACCTTGCAAATTTTTTATGCAAATGCCCCAGGCATTTTTTTTTTTTGTAGTATTTGAAGAGGTTGTGGTGTAGACCAAGTTTTGTAAGATTTGTATGATTCTTTTGAAAGAGTTTTTAGTTACATTATAAGTAGTGTTGTTCGAAGAACATGAACCCCGTGTTATAGCACATGTTTGGTAGAGTTTAAAATATTTTTTTTTCCACACTCATTTTAACCACATATTTCATGGGATCAACAATTTTTATCAACTTTTCAACCACACATTTCATCATTTTTTAATCAAAATCTCTTAAAAAACTATTTTTAAACTCTACCAAACAGACACTTATAAAATTGCCTTACTATCAATTTTTGAGATATGCAACATTAATCTTTTTTTTTTTTTTTTTGTATTTTGGTCGATTTATTGTAATATCTATGGGGGAATACTCCTTATTATTCAAATCATTGTACTCATTTAATTAGTTTAGCTTCAGAAATTCTTGCATTATGTTATTGCCAAAATTTGGATTTTCACAAAAAAGAAAGCATACTAAATTTGGAATATTACAAGAAAATCGAAGGCATGGGAAATCACAAGGAATAAAATATTGGGAAATATTGGAAATGGCCTTCTAATGTCAAGATGAAAAATAATATTTTATTTTAGTTTTCTAACCTAATAATTTATTTTATTATTCATACTCGCTCCCAGATAAGTGTGGTTTTACACTTATATGGACCATCAAATGTGGACAATTGTAAGTACTTTTAAGTTATTTTCTATTTAATTTTGTATTGATTTAATTGTTTTAGATCAAAATCTGAATTCGAATGAAATTAGAGAAAAACAAAGTAAAATAGGCGAAAAATGATTGAAGACGTACGAAGACTTGGATTTGGGGATCAACTTGCAAATATTTAAAATTTGAAGGACTTGGATTGCAAATAAAAGAGGACTAAATCGAAATGAAAGAAGAAATTAGAGGACTAAAGAAGAGAAAATCTAAACTTGAAGGACTTAGTCTGCAAATAAGAGGACAAAAGGACAAAGTTTGAACAAGGACCAAATAAAATTCACCTCAAAACTTGGAGGACTAAATCTACAATTTGGGGATTGGAACCAAATTTGGTAATTTTGTTTGCTGTTTGCCGAGGTTTGACCGCGGCAACGCGCGGCTTATTCGTTTGAATTGTTTTAAGCTTATTTTCAACTCTAGTCACGGTCTTATTTCTCTTTTCACGTACATGAGTTTCAATATTAGTAAAACAATATATAAAGACCTAACCTAGGTCAAAAGGGGGTTAAATCTTATAGAACGGAAAAGAAAAGGGAGGAAAGAACGTCGAAGAACACGAAGAACGACCAAGATATTGAAGATTGGAACGTGAAGATAAATAATTCTTGGTGCAAGATATTCAACATTTTATCCGCTTTTATTCAAGATCCAGTTATGTATTCGAAACTCTTCATCTTGTCTTTCTCCCGAATCATGAGTAGCTAGATTTAAAGTTTGGATGAACGATGTATCTTAGTTTTAATTCTTTAATTTCGACTTTCAAGTTTTGATTTATAAATTGTTTAATTATTTGATTTTACTTCTTCTCTTAATGTTTTGAATAATTGGCCATTATTTCATTGATTTTGTGGATTGTAATGAACTTAGAAGTAAATTATTAATCTAGACCATGTAGTAAAATCCGGCAATTGTATAAAATGTAGAGATACGCTTTTATTATTGCTGCGGTCTGAATTGAATTCTTAGGTGATTTAATGCATCAAATTAAGGAACATTCTGGCTGCCTAAGTTGACTTAATTAGATATGACTAATTTGAACTCGAAAGATGTAAATTAGGTTAAATTCGTGAATTCGACCGAATACAACTTTAGGAATAAATCTTGAGAGAAGAAATTGGAGATGACAACTTGGTGAATTCGTTTGTCCAAACTCTTCAATAACCATATTTTATTAATTCTTGATATTCGTTATTTTATTATTTCCTTAAATTCATAGTTCTAATTTAAATCTTTCAAATCAACTCAATTCAAATTGTTTTAAATAAATTAGCAATACGATTAATTTAATTAGTATCTAAATAAGATAGTCTTTGTGAGAACGATAATCCGGATTCAATAGGTCTACTTTATTACTTGTTTGCGATATTATATACTTGCAATCACATTATTTTTACAACAAGTTTTTGGGGCCGTTGCTAGGGACTATTCTTATTTAATATTAGTTTAGATTAATCGTTAGTGTTAGTTTTATTTTTTTTAATATTATTATTATTATTATTATTATTATTATTATTGATTTCTTTTATTATTGTTATTATTACTATTTTTCTTTCTTCTTTGTTTATTTCTTTCAAATGACAAATGCTACTAATGCACAACTTACTCTATTGACAGAGTAGATAGAGCTCTTGGTCAGAACACATGTGCAAAGAATGAATGCCATCCAAGCAACCATCATGTGCGAAAACTGTGGGGCTAACCACTCGACATCAGATTGTATGTTATTGGCCTCTTCAGAACATGTGAATTTCGTGCTGAATAATATACATCAGCAATATAATCCATATTCACAAACATACAATCCGGGTTGGAAGCAACACCCAAATTTTAGGTGGTATGAGAATCAACAAAGTAGTCATGCCTATAATGCTCAGCAAGAGAGATGACCAAGTTTGAAAGAGATGTTCCAACAATATATGCAGAAAACTAATAAAGTATTGGAGCGGCTGAAAACAAACTATCAAAATCAACAAGCATCAATCAGAAAATTAGAGACTCAGATTAGCCAGTTAACCCTGCAATTGTCAAATAGGAAACCAGGAACTTTACCCAACAATACAGTGACAAATCCAAAAAAACGGGTCAATGCAATAACTACTAGGAGCGGGGTACAACTGCCAGAAATTCACGTGAAAAGGCCAGAGGAATAGGACAAAGAGTTGGCAATTGAAGAAGAAAAAGCTAGGAAGCAAGATGCAAAATCAAAAGAAGAAGAGTATGTGGAAAAAAAAAAATTGATCCTAAATTAGCAAAATAAAAAATTGACATTCAATGATATTACACATATCAAGCAATTCTCCGACTCCCGTATTTATTCTAAAATTGATTTTGTGATCAAGGCCGACGAAAAAGTTGAAGTTTTTGTAGTGGTATTCGAGCAAGGTGCTAAACTACAATTATATTTATCTGAGAAGCGCAAGTTAAATTTTTGGATGATAAACGAAAAATGGTGCAAAGTCAATAGATGCAAGCAAATCAAGTCCTCCAAAGCACTATTTAAAGTGACGTAAAGCAACCAGACAATAAGTCGAGCTCTAGACTATAAATCGAGCGCTTAATGGGAGGCAACCCATTTTTTCTATCCCTTATATGTTTATTACATTACATGTAGAATTTTAGGACTACATTAGGAATTAGAGCACATTTCCCAATTTTTAGTAAATGGGTATATTTAAATTTTTTTTTTTTGTTTCAGGCTATACATCGTCATTCCAATCACAATGCATACTGATGAGTTGAAAGTCCGACGTTGTCTCCACAACTTTTGTTTTGGGTTAACTCTTTTCTTTTTTATTTATTTTACTTTATTTTGTCACATTGAGGTAGAGATGGCAAATGGATCGGGCCGCTTGTCGGCCCGACAGCCCGGCCCACAAAAAGACAGATTCGAGCCTGTCGGTCCCAGACCGGGCCGTGAAATAAATCAAGGGCCGAGCTTGGATCGGCCCATGGTCCGTGGTCCATTTGGTTGGGACCAATTGTTGCAAATTGCAAAGGTCAGAAATATGATCGTTGCACTGCAACGGTCATATTTCTGACCGTTTGCAATTTGGTCCCCAATTTTTTATTTTTTTTTGCAAACGGCTATTTTTTTCCCTATAAATACCCCATAAATTATCTCTACTCTCTTCACAAATCTCTCAAGTCTCAACTTACAATCTTACATTCCGAAAAAATTATATTGTGCAATTTATTGTTGAATTTCTAGATTTATAATCTTATTCTTCTTATCTTCTACATCTCTACATTCTAATTTCCACATTTCTTTTTTCTACTTCTACATTTCTATTATCTACAATTATTCATGGATCAATACAATTTTCAAAGAAATGACGAGTCCGTCGAAAACGAAATTCAAGATGATTTTAGTAGTTTAAATAATGTTCCAATTCTAGAATTTGGTGATGATTTTGGGGTTGGGAACATTGGTCCAATTTTCGATTTAGATGATATTGATGAAGAGTTAGAAACGACCAACACTACTCAATCGACTACTAAACGAAGAGCTGCAAAATAAAAGGCTCGGTGTTGGGATCATTTCAATAGAGTGCAGACCGGTGCATCTGCAGATGGGCAACTAATTTTCAAGGTAGTTTGTAAATATTGTAAACAATAGTTTGCATAGCAAAAGGGTGGTAGAACGATCCATCTTAACTGATATTTTTCAAAGTGTATGCAAAAGCACGGAGGAGTTGATATCAACCAATCACAACTACAGTTCGAATCTCCTGGTGGATCTACTAGTTCTTCTCCCAATCTTAACAATTGGATATATTCACAAGACTCTATGCGCCGGGAAGGCATGTGTCAGTTGGTGGTCAGTGGTGAGTTCTCACTTAGCATAGTGGAAAGCCCTCATTTCACACGGTTTGTACAAATGTATCTTCAACCAAAGTAATTACCCTTTGCTAAAAACACTCTTCGTTCTGATACTATTGTTGCATATAATAAAAAAAAACAAAACATAAAAAATAATTTAAGTAAATATGCTGGTGTTGTATCATTCACTTCGGACTTATGGTGCAGTCTAAATCATAAAGGATATATTGCGACTACTTTATATTATATTGATAAACTATGGATTATACATAAAAGAATAATTGCTTTTAAAATAATTGACTACACTCATAATGGCATACAAATTTTTAATTATTTAATAGCAATTATTAAAGAATTTAATTGCGAATCTAGAATTCGCAGTATCACATTTGACAATGCTCCGACTAACAATATTGTAATAGAAAAATTAATTGACGAATTACATCTGGATTTCGATGGAATTTTATTTCATTTTAGATGTGTATGCTATATTTTTAATTTAATTGTCCAAGATAGTTTAAAGTATATAGGCCCACAATTAGAAAAAATTAGGTATACCTTAAACTATATTACTGCTTCACCTTGTAGAAAACAAGTATTTGATAAATTATGCGTAGAAAATTCTCTTCTAACTAAAATTATATGTATAGACATACGTAATAGGTGGAACTCTACTTATTTAATGCTTAAATCGTGTGAAGGTTATAAACATTGTGTAACTGCTTATTATAATGGTCGACATTCACACGGTCCACAATACGATTTGCAACCACATGATTGACAAATTGTATTTCATGTTCGAAAATTTTTAAAAGTATTTTACGACCCACAAATGCATGTGGTGGTGTATACTACCCTACTAGTCCATTATATTTAAATTATTTTTATTTTATTGCAAATAATTTTAATAGATATAAGACGTATGTAATTTTTTCTGATATTGTTGAAACAATGGAAATGAAGTTTAGAAAATATTGGGAAGACCTGCATATGTTGTTCCCGTTAGCGTAAATTATGGACGATAGAGTAAATTTACAATGTACTAAACATACTATTTCCGAAATTTCTAATAATTTGAGTTACGGTAATCCATTAACTTACGGTAATTTAGAAAAAATATTATGTGAAATGTACAAATTTTATGCAAAAAAAACCGGTAGGAACGTTAGAAGACCTCTTGCACCAAATCCTTCTTCTTCTTCAAATAACCCTAATTCTAATGATTATTGGAGTTTCCTTATTTATAAGGGAACTCAAAATCCTAGTTCTTCTTCTTCTTCTTTGCTTTCCTGTATCACAAATGTTGAAACTAATATTAGAGATATATCGTTAGAGTTAGCTAGATATTTTGGTCACGACATACTTAATTTGTTAGATGAAGACGAGATGAATAATTTTGATATACTTAGGTGGTGGAGACAAAACGAACGCCAATACTCAATTCTTTCTATTATAGCACGTGATCTACTAACACCTTCGGTATCAACTGTAGCATCGGCGTCTGCTTTTAGTACAGGTGGTAGAATTCTTAATGATTTGAGACCAAGACTTAAACATGATATATTAGAGAGTTTAATGTGTTTGAAAGATTGGGAGGATGCAGAACTTTGAATCCAAGATAAAGTAAACCCGATATTGGCCGAAGAGATGGACGAACTGAATACGTAAGTAAAATATAAGTATATTTATTATTTTGTATAAATTCATTCTATTTTTATTCATTTTAAATTGTAAGTTTTGATATTTAATTTTACAAAAAATTATACACGTAACAACTTGTTCGTGTACAATTTTAACTCTGCCTACGATAATAATAGCCGGTCCTAAACCCAGAAAAAATAGGATGGTTTGAATTTAAAATTTTTTCTTAACTTGTTTCTTATTTTTTTTAAACTTAAAAAAAAAGTAAAAAACATTATTTCACGTGGGTCCGCAAACCGGCCCGTGGACCACGGGCCAGTCTGGATCACTTTTTTTGTGACGGGTCGAGCTCGGCCAGTTACAAGGGCCAAGCCGGACCAGTTGTGCCACGGGCTGAGTCGGCCCGACTCAACCCATTGCCATATTTACATTGAGGACAGTGTGGATTTTAAGTTTGGTGGTGAAACTTTATTATTTTCATTATTGTTGTATGTGTGTGTGTGTAGTGAAAAAAAAAAATTATTTGTGTACTTGTATGTTAGATAGTCTTGTCGGCTTATGATGATATTATTTGAAATTGTTATCAATTCATGAATTATGACTAGGTGATGCTGATTAAGCTGTTTTTATATACTATACTTATCCATGTGAGATATAATTAAGTGTGAGCGCAATAGTTATGAATATCACTGCCTTTGTTTGGTATATTAAATAGAATTCAATGAAAGAATAGTGAACCTAAGTTGTGAAACCAAGATCACCAGTTGACAACTCAATTACCTAACAAGTTGAAAGGATAGTTTGGAGGTGGTTAAACCAATGCAGAAGTTATTTATATAGGTGTTGATTTCGTGCTTGAGTAATAGTTGTGTGGAGTGTATTTGGCTACTAGGTGGAATCTAGGTATTGACCGGATGCTAAGAATCTAATCCCCGCTTATTTATCTTGCAAAAATAAAAATGAAAGGCATTGCACTAGTATTATCTTATACCTCTCTTCTTAGCCTAGTTGACTCGAGTGATAAAGCTTGTTGGAGTTCTCAAAACTGGGTGTTTTAAGGTCTATCAGACCTGGGAGCCATCGGCCTAAAGCTCGCTATATGGGTCATCTAGAAAGCTTAAGGGAGTGAGGTCTTACACGTAAAATATATATCTATATATATTTATATATATATATAAAAGAAAGAAGCAAAAGCAAGATTTTGAGCATTTGTGCGCATAACTTGTGGATTAAGATAACTAGTGGGTTTGACTTACCTAGTGGAAGCTTAATGGCCAAAGTATTCAATAAAGGGAGAATCATCACACATCTAATTAGCAACTGTATTGGGTAGATCTAACCAAATTTTGAGCGGTAAAATAATAAGTGTTTTGAGGACAACTTTAGAGTTAACACCTAGGGTGAGAGATTGAATAGCAATATGGGAGTGTGTATTCTTACTTACGAGAGATCAAGGAAATATTTGACCATTGGGGGACGAAATATTACCAACCTAAAGGTTCATGTTGATTGGATTGACTATTCGCACACACATATACCAATTGAGCATTGGATAAGTAAAAAAATTGATTTTGGTAGCATAATTTAGAAATTTTTATGAATTGATTGAGTTGTTTAAAAATATGAGGCAAATACAGCAAGCTATTTATTATAATATATTTTAATATTATTTGTTTGATTGTTTAAGTAAATAGTCATGTTTGAGGACGAAAAAATTTTCAAGTTTGGGAATATTTGATAAGTGTGGTTTTACACTTATATGGACCATCAAAGGTGGACGATTGTAAGTACTTTTAAGTGATTTTCTACTTAATTGTGTATTGATTTAATTGTTTTAGGTCAAACCCGAGTTCGAATGAAATTGGAGAAAAATAAAGCAAAATAAGCGAAAAATGATTGAAGGCGTACGAAGACTTGGATATGGGGACCAACTTGCAAATATTCAAAAGTTGAAGGACTTGGATTACAAATAAAAGAGGACTAAATCGAAATGAAAGAAGAAATTAGAGGACTAAAGAAGACAAAATCCAAAGTTGAAGGACTTGGTCTGCAAATAAGAAGACAAGTTTGAACAAGGCCCAAATAAAATTCACCTCAAAACTTGGAGGACTAAATCTGCAATTTGGGGATTGGAACCAAATTTGGTAATTTTGTTTGCTGTTGACCGCGGCAACGCGCTACTTATTTGTCTGAATTGTTTTTGGCTTATTTTCAACTCTAGTTAGGGCCTTACTTGTCTTTTCACGTACATGAGTTTCAATATTAATAAAACACTATATAAATACCTAACCTAGGTCAAAATGGGGTTAAATCTTAGAGAACGGAGGAGAAAATAGAGGAAAGAACGACGAAGAACACGAAGAATGACCAAGATTTTGAAGATTGGAACGTGAAGATAAAAAATTCTTGGTGCAAGACATTCAACTTTTATCCTCTTTTATTCAAGATCCGATTATGTATTCGAAACTCTTCATCTTTTTTTTCTCCCGAATCATGAGTAGCTAGATTTAAAGTTTGGATAAACGATGTAGCTTAGTTTTAATTCTTTAATTTCGACTTTCAAGTTTTGATTTATAAATTGTTTAAGTATTTAATTTTATGCTTTCAATATTTATAAATTTCATTCCGTTGATTGTGCTTTCAATATTATGAATTTCTTCATTCTGCTCGTTTTGTAAATTTTCGTTGATTGTGCTTTCAATTTTTTGTTATAATTTTGTTGTAGTGTTGTTATTAGTAGTTTTTACTTGCAAAGAGAATTTGATATATGTTTTCATTGATGAAAGAATTACTGCAGAAGATTTTCAAATTCCATATGAGCTGCTTAATTCTTGTGCTTTGCTGGTGCTTTTTAACTTAGAATGAATTTGTGCAGAACCATAGGACTGGTGTGAGGATGAGGTTATGATTAAGGTTAAGATTTGAGGTGTTTTTCATGTAATGTATATGAATGCTGAATGTTTGAATCTCGTGGCCTTGCATTAATATTTGATGTCTTAGTCAATAACTTCTATATACTATTGTGCTGCTGCTGCTGCATTTTGGATTTTGGAATGAATTATTGATTTCTGCCTCTACTTATTTAAGTTTAAGAAGAACAGATTTCACATTTATGGGGGAGTAAAATCATTTTTATTGACACATGAAAATGAAATCAGATGCATTAAAAAACCAGAGCAGCCAAAATAGTGTAAATGGCAACATGGCTGTTCTTATTTAAGTTTATTTACACTGGTAGTTAAGAGTAACTTTTGTCAAACTAGGTTTAGAAGTTGACTTATAAATCCTGTTCTGATAAGCTTTTCTTTTTTTTTTTCTAAGTTTAACAAAACTAGAAACTAGATCTTGAAAGACAGGAGCACAAACTTAACTTTCACTGTAATAAGGCTATACATATTTTTCTTCTAGTTTCTCCATGAGATCATGCAAGGATTGATCTTCTTCTATGTAACAGAAGATCTTTGAGAGATTCTAAGGCATCTTCTACTTAGAATGCCCAATGTTTGTGTTAATGACTGGAAATCCTTTGTAATTTACTTGTATTCTAAGCTTGTAAAGATTAACAAGGATTGATCATGTATAGTACTAGAGATAAGAGAAGTAAAGAAAATAAAAAGATAACTATTCTGATAGCCTAGACAAAGGTTATGTGTTGATGAAAATCAAAGAGAATGAAGAAGAAAAGCAGACTCAAGGGAATCACATGTAGTACATTAATACATATGTTACTATCTACTTTTTTGCAGGGATGGAACTTATCAATATCTTCTTACATTACAATGGTGAATGGAATGAAACCTATGAATACAAGAATTTCAAGAAGGCTGGGATATTGGTTCCTGTAGATTGTACATTCAACATGCTTGTTGAAGAAATTTATTTGGAATTGGAGTTGAATCAAACAATCATGGAGATAACAATTCAATATCAAGTGAAGCATAATGATCCTCCAATAAAGATGAAAACCACTAAGTCCCTGTTGTTCTATTTGGAATTGAAGAGAAAACACAAGGATTTTACAAGTTTTCCCTTGTTCATTGATTTTTCAACAGTAACAAATAGTAGCGCATCATTTAATCTTCATGAAGGACTTGAATTGCAAAAAACAGATGCTGCTTCAAGTTCAAACATACTTCAGCTCCAGATATATGAAAGAAATAACACTACAGTCATAGTCCCTCCAAGATTACCAACTATTGAAGATATTGCTTATGAAGCTTCTCATTTGTTACCTGGTGTTGAAAATGTGATTGGGGAAGCTAAAACTACTGTGATTTTCCATCCAAATGTTGATAAAATTGAAAGAAATCAGATTTTCTGAAATAAAGATGTCTTGATGAATAGTGTTGCAATATATGCAATGCGGAACCACTTCCAATTCAAGGTGAAAAAATCCGATAAAAAGGTCTACGTATTAAAATGCATGGATTCTAATTGTCAATGGTCTTTCAGAGCTTCAAAAGTTGGAAAAACGGACAACTTCAAGATAAGGTACATCAGAAATGAACATGTTTGCTCAATGAATGTGATATTGGGAGATCATCGACAAGCCTCTAGTTCATTGGTGGCAAATTGCATCAAATATAAGTACAGCTCTGCAAAAACTATATACACTCCAGCTGACATAATAAATGACATGAAGAATGAGTATGGGGTCTCACTAAGTTACAATAAAGCTTGGAGGGCGCGAGAGCATGCATTTGTGGAGTTAAGAGGTGATCCGGATGAATCTTATGGAAAACTCCCTATGTATTTGTATATGTTGAAATTAAAAAATCCAGGTTCAGTTACAAAACTGGAAACTGATTTGAACAACCGATTCAAGTATTGTTTCATGGCTTTAGGTGCTTCTTTGAAAGGATGGAGTTATTGTAGACCTATAATTGTGATTGATGCTACGTTCTTAAAGGGATATTATGGTGGTACGTTATTCACAGCATGTACCCAAGATGCCAACAACAATATTTTTGTTTTGGCTTTCGGAATTGGAGATAATGAAAACAATAATTCATGGGAACGGTTCTTACAAATGTTGAAAGAATCTTATGGACAACGGGAACACTTGTGTATCATATCAGATAGACACCAGAGCATAGGAAATGCAATACAGACTGTATATCCAGAAGCCATGCATGGTGTTTGTTCTTACCATTTGTTGCAAAATTTGAAGAAGACTATTAAAAAGGGGAATAAAAATATAACAACTCATTACAATGCAGCTGCTAGAGCCTACACAAAGGCTGAATTTGACTACCATATATCTCAACTTGAGAAAATTGACAAAAAAATCCGGCCTTATTTGGTAAGTTTTGATGTTTTTTGTTATAATTTAATGCATTTAACAATCTTAATGCCCAAATTGACAGAATTAATTGTTCTTCATGTAGGAAGATGCTGGATATCATACTTGGTCGATGGCATACATGACAAAGAATAGATATTCTACAATGACGTCAAACATAGTTGAATTAGTAAATTCAGTTACAAAACCGGCGAAGAGTTTTCCTATAAATTACTTGTTGGAATTCTTGAGATGCCTTGTGCAACATTGGTTTTTCAAAAATCGGGATGATGCACAAGCAACGTTTACTACACTTGCAACAAAGTATGAATGTATGATGCGGGAAAATTCAAGGGATGCAATGAAATTTAAGGTAACAACTAAAACGTTGTTTAATTTTTACATAAATGATGATTACTCTTTTGTTACGTTTATGAATTAATAGCAAATATCTAAATATTCTAATGTACTGATGACCTTAAGGTTAACTGATGGCTACCTATGTAAACATTGCATTAGTTCCACTAGAGACATATAGAGCTGGTAGCTAGTTGTTGAGTATGAAAGATTTTTGCTTGATTGACTTGTTTTTGGTAGTGCGCAGCTTGAGGTCAGTTTAGTATAGTTTATTAAAGTGTCATGTCCTAATACTGTCCAACCATAGGTAGCCATCATTTAAGCGAAAACTGATATGAAGATCTGTTAACCTTAAGGTTAGTTAACCATAGGTAGCCATCAGTTAACCTTAAGGTCAGTTTAGCACCAGTTTAGCATCAGTTAAGGTCAGTTTAGCCATCAGTTAACCTTAAAGTCAGTTTAGCATCAGTTACCCTTAAGGTCAGTTTAGCATCAGTTAACCATAGCACCAGTTCTTAACCATAGGTAGACCTGTTATGTTATTTTGAGTTAACATACTTGGATTCTGGTTTGAGAACTTAAAAGATTTTGTTTCAATAGAGATGAAAAATGTTTTGAAAGGATAAAGAATTGAATCTTTATTAGAAAATCTTTTAGCATTTACAAATCTGCTGCTTTGTTCTGTAAACTAAAGTTACAGTCAATTTTTTTTTTTTATGTAATTTTTTTAATCTATTAGATACAAGCCTATATAAATGTGTAATTTGAGCTAACATAGTAAGTTAATTCATTCCTTGTGTAGGTGTTTTCATCTAGCCAAATCCTACACCAAGTTAATGATGGTGTATCTTCCTACATAGTGAACATGAACGAAAAGAGTTGCTTATGCAATAGATTTCAAATGGATGATATTCCATGCAAACATGCACTAGCAGTAGTTGCAGTCAAACATCTCAATTCTTACAACTATTGCTCCAAATACTACACAAAAGAGTCATACATGAACGCATACAAAAAGACAATCTTTCCACTTGGGGACTGTAAAGATTGGGTTGTGCCGGATGATGTTTGCTTTAGTATTGTACTACCACCAATACCAGCAAGAAAATCTGGAAGACCGAAAGAAAAACGGTATCGATCAAAGAGTGAGGGGAAGCAAGTAAGAAAATGTGGAAGATGTGGAGCATATGAGCACAATCGAAGAACATGTAATAACCCAAGACCATTGAAGTCGAACAAAAAAAGAAAACTGTTCACGAATTATTGAATATTTTTGTTCTAATAAGGATAGATTCAAATTTGTTCATTTCAGTTGTGGATCTTCTTATTTTCTATTGAATTTTAGCATTAAATTGCATCATGTGATTGTAAGATTCGTCATCAGCTTGCACTTTTTTAGGTAAAGACAGAAACTTCCGAAGTATGATTTTATTGTTTTTGGTTAAACAATTTATAGTTTGTTCTGATGACCTCTTCACTGATAAAACCTATCAAATGACACAACAATCAGGCCATTTGCATAAAAGTTTCCTTACTAGTGAACTATTATTGAAATGAAATGTTCTGCTGTTACAAGTCTATGCATTTCATTTCAAATGTAACAAGAAGTTACTACGTGAATATATTCGAATCTCTTCAATTATGCCACATATGTTAATTCCTCAATTTCAATACAATTGCTATTATATAATTTATATTCATATAAATGTTTCCAATTTTAATTTTTGAAAAAAATAATTTTACACGGGTAACATATATGTTACCATATTTGTTTACCTATGTTATTCTCTCATTTTCATTAAAATCAATTTGACAAGGGTAACACATATGTTACCACGTGTGTTACCCTATGTTACTTCCTCATTTTCAATACAATTGCTATTTTATAATTTATCTCCTTGTGAATGTTTTTAAAAAATACATTTATTTCGTCTACAATCAAATATTTCCAATTTTTATTTTTGAAAACAATAATTTTACGCGGGTAACATATATGTTACCATATTTTTTACCTATGTTACTCTCTCATTTTCATTAAAATCAATTTGACAAGGGTAACATATATGTTACCACGTGTGTTAACCTATGTTACTTCCTCATTTTCAATACAATTGCTATTTTATGATTTATCTCCTTGTGAATGTTTTTAAAAAATACATTTATTTCGTCTACAATCAAATATTTCCAATTTTTATTTTTGAAAACAATAATTTTACGCGGGTAACATATATGTTACCATATTTGTTTACCTATGTTACTCTCTCATTTTCATTAAAATCAATTTGACAAGGGTAACATATATGTTACCATGTGTGTTACCTTATGTTACTTTCTCATTTTCAATACAATTAATATTTTATGATTTATCTCATTGTGAATGTTTTTAAAAAATACATTTATTTCGTCTACAATCAAATATTTCCAATTTTTATTTTTGAAAACAATAATTTTACGCGGGTAACATATATGTTACCATATTTGTTTACCTATGTTACTCTCTCATTTTCATTAAAATCAATTTGACAAGGGTAACATATATGTTACCACGTGTGTTAACCTATGTTACTTCCTCATTTTCAATACAATTGCTATTTTATAATTTATCTCCTTGTGAATGTTTTTAAAAAATACATTTATTTCGTCTACAATAAATATTTCCAATTTTTATTTTTGAAAACAATAATTTTACGCGGGTAACATATATGTTACCATATTTGTTTACCTATGTTACTCTCTCATTTTCATTAAAATCAATTTGACAAGGGTAACACATATGTTACCACGTGTGTTACCCTATGTTACTTCCTCATTTTCAATACAATTGCTATTTTATAATTTATCTCCTTGTGAATGTTTTTAAAAAATACATTTATTTCGTCTACAATCAAATATTTCCAATTTTTATTTTTGAAAACAATAATTTTACGCGGGTAACATATATGTTACCATATTTGTTTACCTATGTTACTCTCTCATTTTCATTAAAATCAATTTGACAAGGGTAACATATATGTTACCACGTGTGTTAACCTATGTTACTTCCTCATTTTCAATACAATTGCTATTTTATAATTTATCTCCTTGTGAATGTTTTTAAAAAATACATTTATTTCGTCTACAATCAAATATTTCCAATTTTTATTTTTGAAAACAATAATTTTACGCGGGTAACATATATGTTACCATATTTGTTTACCTATGTTACTCTCTCATTTTCATTAAAATCAATTTGACAAGGGTTGTGTTAACCTATGTTACTTTCTCATTTTCAATACAATTGCTATTTTATAATTTATCTCCTTGTGAATGTTTTTAAAAAATACATTTATTTTGTCTACAATCAAATATTTCCAATTTTTATTTTTGAAAACAATAATTTTACGCGGGTAACATATATGTTACCATATTTGTTTACCTATGTTACTCTCTCATTTTCATTAAAATCAATTTGACAAGGGTAACATATATGTTACCATGTGTGTTACCTTATGTTACTTTCTCATTTTCAATACAATTAATATTTTATGATTTATCTCCTTGTGAATGTTTTTAAAAAATACATTTATTTCGTCTACAATTAAATATTTCCAATTTTTATTTTTGAAAACAATAATTTTACGCGTGTAACATATATGTTATCATATTTGTTTACCTATGTTACTCTCTCATTTTCATTAAAATCAATTTCACAAGGGTAACATGTATGTTACCATGTGTGTTACCTTATGTTACTTTCTCATTTTCAATACAATTAATATTTTATGATTTATCTCCTTGTGAATGTTTTTAAAAAATACATTTATTTCGTCTACAATTAAATATTTCCAATTTTTATTTTTGAAAACAATAATTTTACGCGTGTAACATATATGTTACCATATTTGTTTACCTATGTTACTCTCTCATTTTCATTAAAATCAATTTCACAAGGGTAACACATAATTTTACGCGGGTAACATATATGTTACCATATTGGTTGTGATGTTCGTTGTAGGAGTTGTATTTGGTAAATTTGTTATGGTATCTTCAATCTAAGCAGGAGAACACATGACCTTTAAGTCTTTACTACTTTGGAGACAAAACACTGCTCTTTTATGTGCCCATGCATCTTTTGTTTCATGGATTGAATGCTTTTAAGTTTTAACCATTTTTGGCAAGGGTGAAATGAATGTATTTGCCAAATAAACAACTCGGGGAAACTGGGCAAACAATTATGTTCTCTGTTAGTAACTCTTAACATCCAGCCGATATTACATTCTATTGAAGCCAAAAATCCTAAAAAATACTTCTTTTTATACACAACACACAGTACATACGACATGAAACAATAGAATCCCAAAAATGGAAAAAACTAAACCTCAACAACTAGATCGATTCAAGAAAAGTGTTTACACTTTGAACACCCTGATAAATATTAACCAACTCAAACACAGATTGAACACGAATACCCTAAATTTGCTATTTGAAAACCAAAACAACGACAAACCAAATCGAACACCACAAAGAGAGATGAAATCACAGAATACCCAAATTTCTATAACTAACCATTCTATTCAATACACCACCATATACAAACACTAAAATCTGATAACAATTTGTTCCTTGAACACATCTTATACAAACATGAAATATGTGCAATGTGTAATAAATTTCCATATTGACATAAGGTACACTCTACTTAACTCTGTCCGACACCCTTTCTTCATCGGTATCAAACCCTTCATCTATTTTTCTCTTTGCATATTTAAACAACTGAACTGAAAGAGTAAGCCGAGCTTCTTCAAGGTTGAATGTCTTCGACATTTCTCCCAATTTCTGATGAGCAAAGTACTCGGCATATTTGATAACATAAACACCACAATCACCGCTGCAAAAAAACAAACAAATAATTATCACAATCCATTATTTGTAAGTTACAAAATCTGTTCCAATACATACACTTGCCATCATTCATACTAACCTTTGGTATTCCTGTGGTATCTTACCCAATATATGAATGTCCAATTCATCAAAGGGGTCTTTGCCATCATATGCACTCCAATCAACAAAACTAGAAGACCTAGCCTTGTAAAAACCACTATGATGGAGAAGAGAAGGGATTATTTCAGCATATGGCTTCACTGTTTTACGGATATGATTGTCACGAATGACTTTACGATAAGAGTTGAACACATTGAGGCATCGATGTACAATATCAAAATGTAGAAGGATCCAATGCGCTCTATCTTGCATCATAACAGGAAGTAACACATGGTCAACGTCCCACCATGGTGTGTTACAAGCCATTCGACATCCTCGAACATAAGATAAAAGTGCTTTGTTCCAACCAACAACACCTTCATTGCTCAAAAACTTTTCAGTAGTCATTCGTATAAAACATTCAAATGCATAATCTGTTGTCGTCAAACGGAGTTGAAGCCTATCACTGTGCCTTACTGTTTTTCGCAGATAATAAAAGGCTACATCGATATGCTGAAAAATAGAAACAAAATATTGCCCAATGAAACGGTCAAATGCATTAATACTTAGTTAAAAGGTTGACATAAATTAAAACAAAGAAACTAAAAATTATACCGTATCTGTTAGGCACTCTTCAGATGTACGCAAATCATAAAACTATTTCTTGTCCACCACTTCAAGTATTCCAAAACTAAATGGTGGACTGATCATCTTGTTGTTATCATTAAATTTCTTTTTCCTACAAATATAATAATTAAAAATAATTATACATCATCAGATTATTAAACTATCTATTTGGGAATAAAAAAAATGAAACTTACTTGTTGTTCTTACACAACCCCATATTAAACTATTCTTCAAAATCAACAATGTCATTAACATCAATAGCATTAATTTCGTCTCTTAATGCAGATGTACAACTCCTTATCTCTCGAATAACAGCCTTACTCTTTCCTGATGATACGAATTATGAGATATAAGGAGATCTGTACACCGCTGCTGTTTTTCTTGTCCTTCTCCTAGGTGCACTGGGAGTGATATCATCAATTTGAATGATATCATCATCTTGCTCAATTTTCTGAACGCTCAAAACAAAATTTATAAAATTAATTAACATTATTAACTTCTATAAAATGAAAGACAGCAATATTTCTTAAAAGTTGTATTGTGAAAACTCTACCTCTGCCATCTTAGAAGTTGACATATTTCTCATGTAAATAGTTTCATCAATCATTTTCAGATCATGGTCAGTAAATTCCATATCATATAATTCAATATCGGAAGCAGTAGTATCCAAGTCAATCCCTAAGTCAAAACTTGGGCTAAAGTTAATCATATTGCACATTTTTTGACTAACTGCATCATCGATTAAATTTTTTTTTTGGCCTTCCACCTAAAAATAGAAATAATGAAATCATGATACTTTAAACTGAAATCCAACAACTTAATAAATAAATTTTACTAAAAATATGTCAAAATTATTAGGTGTACCTCAAACTCAGTAGCACTATGATGAACACTTTTATTTTCGGTTTCGTCACAAAAGACTGCTTTCCCTTTCCCTTTCCTATCATTCTGAACTTGTAACATAAATTAAACTTGTTAATAAAAGCAAGTCAAAAACTCATTCAATTTCAAAAAGTAACAAATGTGTTACTCATTTGATCCTTAAAAAAGTATTTGTATTCAATGAGCTTTCTTATTATGATCATGAAGATGTGAATCAGCCGGAAACACTTTGTTTGATTGATGATACGCAAGGGATATTACTATTAACTGTGGCTATATAAGAGTTGTCCTTCTAGACCATAAATTGAATACACAATGGATATTACTATTAACTGTGGCTCACATTAACATGTGTATTACTAGTTTGAAAATGAAGCATACCAACATTGGTTTCTCTTTGAAAAGGCAATTAACTGTGGCTCACAGTAACATGTGTGTTACTAGTTTGAAAATGAGCTAAAACATCATCTTAGTCAAATAAAATGTGTTTTACATTATAGTTATTACTTATTCATTTAAATTATCATTATCATATAATCATACATTGATTCATGAAATTTAATACATATATAATGAAAGTAACAAATGTGTTACTCATTTGAGCCTAAAAAAAGAATTGAGTTCTTAAATGTACATACCTGACTTTGAACTTCAAAATCTTTCAATTGGGACCCATCATTGTCCTCAACTTCAACCTATAAATACAATTATTGGGAAACATGAAATTTAATATATGGTAACATATATGTTCAGCATGCACTAACAAGCATGAAATGCATGATACTAAAAAGATAAATTAATTTTAGCAATCGTACCTCTGTCTCAAATTCAGTATAGTTATTGAAATCGTTTTTCTCAAATTCATCCTACACAAATAATAACAATATAAAAACAACATCATCACTCCACATAAAAATAGTAAAATAGGTTAATACTATTTAAAAGATAGGGGTTTATTTACATACTAAAAAGAATTAAAAACACATGAGAAAAAATACCTGTGTCTCCAAAATTGGAGAATATAAGACAATCTGCCGATTCAAAACAACCTCTTCTGTGTCAAAATGGAATTTTTTGTCAATCTGATTTAAAAAATCAGCAATCATGTTTTGGACATTCCCACTGAGGTCATTTAGCTGGCTTTTCAAATCCTACTGAAATGATAAAATTTCAGCCTGCTTCGCTTCTATTTCTGATTGCTTCGATTCGATTTTAGTAATTCGATTAATCACAACTTCATTTAAGTTGCAGCAAGCCTAGAAACACAAACAAACAAACACAAAGCTCATATTAAATTATATTTATAAAAAGAAGATCAGACACTTAATTCAAATCATTACTAAAGAAAATTAGCATCAATTGAACTTAAAAAGAAAAAAAAAATATGTAAAAATCTGTCACCTGTTTATTTTCCCCATCCCCAGTAAAACCCCTTGAATTACTAGCACCATCAAATGCACCAGTTGGATTTGATTGAGGAGGATCGGCAGAATGAGGATTAAATTCAATGCTTGCCTGGTTCTTTTCAAACAACCTAGAAGCATATACTTCAAGCTTCTCTTCGTCAGTTGCCTTTAAATTATTAACTTCAAACTACAAAACAAAACAATTCATATAATTGTCAAAAATGTAACATATAATATATCGAAAAAGAAATGAAATATACATATATACAAAAAAAAAATTTACTTACAATCAAAAGATCAAATAGATCCTTCTCCAATTGTGACCCAGAAACAGTCACGTCGGCTTCCCAGTTCAAAAAACGAGGTCGGGCACTTCCCTCTCCAATCCTCGTACAAATCTTACCATTAAGGCAAGGTATAATCTCATATGCCCAAATCTGGAGCGAAATTGGAAACCCATTCAATCTGTAGGACCAAGCCTTTTTACCAACATCCAGATTTTTATTTTCAGGATTCAATGCCAACTTCATGTGCCTGATTGTAATCTGGAAAAGATCATAACCCCATGCAAAATTGGCCATGTCATCGGAATCAACCAATCTCATGTGAACGTCATCTACACATTTCTTGTACGAAGTTGTATACAAGAAAGAAGATATAAGATGAAGAATTGCCAACTTTACAACATCCACATCAGGAACTTCATCATTTAGGTTTAGGAAAACCTTTCGAAGATCTACCTTCGACACACTTCGAAGGCCTCTAAAATACACGTCCTTCAATCTATTTGCCCCCCTATCATATTTTGAAATATGATCACCACCTGAGCATTGAAGTCCAGATACAAGGCAGAATTCTTCAATGGAGAACTTCAAGGCTTTTCCCGACAATTTCAACCAAATTTCGTTGTTGTTAGGATGTTGAATCTGCCTTAGAAGTAATGAGTGGATGAGCTGGGGTTGTAGAGATATACTTTTCATGTCCAAATAAGCTGAGAAAGGGGATTGTCTGAAAATTTCTTGTTGAACATCGTTCAGTTTTCCCCTAATGTCGTAAATAACGTCATAATTGTATGACACCAATACTTTACCAGGTAGCCTTTTATCGGGGTTACTGATGAATTCTCCATCCTGTAAAATGAAAACAAAACAATAAATTGCTATTTGCATTTGTGTAACATAACAACTATATTGAGAAAATCAATAATAACAGTTGATAAGGCTAATTTCAGTCATATGAAAAAACTAAAAAAATAACAAAATTCAATTCCAATCATTTATCCACTGCTGAATTGCAGTATCCCTTCACTATCTGAACTTCAATGTTCATTTTGCTACACGACATGCACAAGAAATTATAAAACGTATATACAACAATATAGCAAAACATAAATAGACAAATTATAGCAAACAGAGAAATTGTAGCAAATAAAAACAGAAGGTATCTTCACGATATATAACAATAAAGAAATTTGAACTATAAAATAAATAAATAAATGCTAAATAGGACATGCATTTCGAGCATATTCTCGCTGCAACATTTAGAACAGTATAAAAAATTCGAGAAATAAAATATAAAATAAAAAAATAGAGAAATCGGACAGAAATTTCGAACACACTCTCATTCAAACATGTAGAACAATATAGGAAATTCTAAAAGCAAAATAGAGAAATAGAGAAACAGAACATACATTTCGGACATTTTCGAGTCCTTCGAAGTCTTCTTGGACGGAATTTTTACTCCTCTTCGTTCTATTTCCAGATATAGAAGACTTCCTCTTCGACTTTTTCGAATTAATGCCTATTTGAAGCTCAATATTAACAGATTGACCTTTTGATTTCACCATTTTCGAAGTCAGATGAAGAAATTTTGAATGTATTACTGGAGATGAAGAAGTTTCGAAATGAAGATGAAGAAATTTCGAACTGATATGAAAAAATTTCAATTTCAAACTGAATATGAAGAAATTTTGATGAAGAAATATTAACCGATTTTGATTTGGAAATTTATGGAGATTTCTCTGAAAACGACTTTCTCCGTTGTTGAAACGGTTGTGGGCTCACGTTGGGGGGTTGTGGCGGATGGGTTGTGGAAGTGGGTTGTACAGTCCTTGGAGCGCGGGTTTTAGTGTGGGTATTTACAAATTAGTCCTTCAAATTTACAGGTAAATTTATTAACAGAAATATTAAAGTAGGGTTAAAATTAAAAAATATAAATTGGGGGTATATTTCAACATTTTTAGGAAAAAAGGGTACTGGAGCTAATTATCCCAACTATTAATCTAGACCACATAGTAAAATTCGGTAATTGGATAAAAGGTAGAGATACGCTTTTATTATTGATGCGGTCTGAATTGAATTCTTAGGCAATTAATGCATATAATTAAAGATCATTCTGACTGCCTAAGTTGACTTAATTAGATATGACTAATTTGAACTCGAGAGAGGTAAATTATGTTAAATTCATGAATTCGACCGAATACAACTTTAAGAACAAATCTTGAGATGAGAAATTAGAGATGACAACTTGGTAAATTCGTTTGTCCAAACTCTCCAATAACCATATTTTATTAATTCTTGATATTCGTTATTATATTATTTCCTTAAATTCATAGTTCTAATTTAAACCTTTCAAATCAACTCAATTCAAATTGTTTTAAATAAATTAGCATTACCATTAATTTAACTAGTATCTAAATAAGATAGTTTTCGTGGGAACGATAATCCGGACTTAATAGGTCAACTTTATTACTTGTTTGCAATATTGTACACTTACAAGCACATTATTTTCATAACACTCATTATCAGTAGTGAGCCTACATAGCATTAATTACTCAATTAGAGTAATCACTCATAGTTATTGACTATAAATGCATTACTCATTTAGAGTAAATAATTACTCTAATTGAATAATCTCACGTAGACTTACTACTGCATAGGTTCACTACTAGTAGTGAGCAACTATGAATAACATTATGTTTTATAAAATGTGTATTTATTTGACTTGATGTTGATTCTGCCCAACATTATTACTTAACTATTCAACTTTTAATCAAAAAATTGACAACTTGGGAATTCTACGAGTCATCTAGTCTCGTTTCTTTGAATCTCTATCTTCAATACAATTGACGCATGAATATTTAAGATTTTTAATCTATTTTGTAGATTGTTTTACTCATAAAACAATAATTAGTTTGTTTGTATCAAAACAATAAGAAAATCAGTCCAATTATGAAAGGACAATATTAAATTTTCTAGCATTCAACACAAACCTCCACTACATGGAATTTTAGATTTCTATGACAATTAAAATATTTCATAAAAATTCGTTATGTAAAGGAGTATCTTAAAAAGTTTATATAATTGCTGCAAACGTTAGAGAAAATAAAACTTTTAATATGGTTATTGCTACAATTGACATAAAATTTATTATTCAAAATAATATACGACATGAATATTCGTGGTGTTAACTCAAGGAATATTGTGGTTCACTAAATTTTTGCTTGTGGCATTCGTTTTTTGATAATGCGCTTTAGTTGTTGGAGTGACAAATGGTTGACTGACACATAGACTCCACTATATTACCATTTGGAATAATTGCATCCACAAAAAAATGGGATAATTATAGCGTCCCTTCTATATTTCATGAATTCTATAATTTCACATCACATTGGGATTAATTGTTTATTTAATTATATTGGATTCATTATTATATATTTTTAGATCATTAATTAGAGTATGGTATATACAAAACAATGGGCCCCACATGGTACCTGCAAGCATGGAGGCAATCATGTTGCTGTCAAGAAAGAGGATAGAGTACGAGACCGATGACACTAAAGTTGGGAGTTGTGTGGTCTACTTAAAAGAGATTGTAGAGGAGTCAATGGTTGCAATACTATCGTGTTCTTATATTTTTCATGATGATTGCATTTCAGAATGATTAAAGAGAAGTCATTAATGTCCTAATTGTCAATTTGAGATGTCAACTACATTGAATTTATGAGAAACTTATACTTTCATAACCAGATAGAATTTAGTAAAGTAGTTGTATTAACTTTATAATTAGTCTTGATTTATATTTTTATTTTATTGTCAACTAGTTACATATTTGGTTAGGACCCAAAGAAGCATCACCCTTGTAAAAAAATATTACTAATTTGCATTTGCATTCAAGTGAAATTTTGCTTCATTACTGCACACATTTTATTTTACTCTGGTAATTGATTATTGTATGATGATGATGCAACGTAGTGTAAAGAACACATGATTGCAAAACATTGATTAAATAGAATACCGACTTTAATTCAAGAAATTGGAGAAATCTTTCGGGTTTATGAACTTTAAACAAAAACCAAGCCCCCTAGTTCGCGTGAGTCTCTAGTACTGACTTCTTTAGACTCCATCAGATGGAAAAAATACAGTTGACGTTTTTAATTATTGATATAACATATATACGATAATGATGCACCAAATTTCATTAAACCTTAAAATCAAAAAGCTCAATTGTCATGGTTATCCGGTCTCAATTTTATTGAAAACAATACTTTTTTTTTTTATTTTTTATTTTTTTAATATGGGTTTACTATGATACGTTGATTCCAAGTCTAATAGAACGTTTAAATACCATTTATTTTATTTCCATTTAAGAGAATACTTATTTTTAAGGTAAGACTAATCAAAGTAGAGGAAGTACAGATATTACTACATATGGGGCTGATCTCATATTCATGATGGGTAGAAGATATAAGGGTAAATAGCACCAGAGGTCCCGAACCCTTGAACGTTGTAATGATGGGGTCCTAAACCTTTGTTTGCTATCAGACAGAGTTCCGAACTTATGAAATGTTAGCGTCTGAAGTCTTTTTTGACAGAAATCGTCAGACCGTTAAATGGTCAAAATTTTGTTAAATAGACAATTTTATCCTTGAATTGAATGATTAAAAGAAAAAGAAAAATGAAAATTACGGGACTGCCCCACTTCAAAGTATGGAAAATTATTGGAGGGCATTCAAATCAAGGATGAGAAAAGAAATAAAAAACGAAATAACAAAGTCAGTGAATCGAACGCGCACTATTGTTCTTCTTAGACCAAAGAACGTCAACTCTGAAGAATCATGGCAAAAATTTGTCAAAGTGACTTTTTTCTGCTGACTTTCAAGCAAGTAATATTTGCATATTAAGTTTACAAAATTTTATTTGATTCTTGTTGATTTTTTTTTTTTAATTTCCTTACTATGTAAGAAGTTCCAAGTTTAGTAAAATGAGAACTAATAAGAAACTTGTCCATACTATGGGTCGAAAGGGTTGTCCACGTAAAGCTCATGATATGGTACAATTACAAACTTGTCTTTCTTTGTATTTTCTTCTGTTATTTTATTTCGTTTTTTTCTTATTCAAAAAACATATGCCCTATTTGTAGGGGAAAAAAATTCAAATATCAAAGGGTTAAGAACTAAATTGTGGACTCATAGACATCTTAGAAATGATGAAAAACCAATAAATAAAGCAGTTTCTGAAACATTGGTATGAGTATATTATCAAAGTTCTTTTATTAATAATTGAGATATTAAATATATTTTCTTTTTAATATAAAATTTGAATTCCATACTTGAAGAAAAAGATAGAAGACTGTTCGCAATCAATCTCTAATACACTAGCAGAAGATTCGATACACGATGATGCTATTGCTCGAGTTTTTGGTCCTGAACATCGTGGAAGGGTTAGAGGACTTGGATTTGGTGCTGCACCTTCAATGCACAAATTCAAAGTAATGGAAGAGTGAGAGATCTTGAAAGCCAATTGGAAACTCAGTCACAAAGGATGAGAAGACTAGAAGAAAAGGTTGAAGCACTTCCCAAGTTATCTCAACAGATTATAAACTTTTACTATTGTATGTACTATGATAATATAGGGAATAAATATAACTTTATATGTAGAATTTTCATTTCATTCTTTGTATCATTTTACAGAATCAAAACAAAAATACAGAGGATAGAAGTTCACATGTAATTACTTCTCAGGTATTTGTATCTTACTATAATAGTTGTTTATTTAATATAAATTCATATTACAATAAACTAATTTAAAGTGGAATATTATCATGTAACTGTCAATTTTTAGTTACAACAAGCAAGTGGTATTCAAGGAAGGAATGCACAGTTGAAAAATACAAGTTGCCAACTATTGCATTGGTACAAGTTTGATGAGGAAGAAATTGTAGCAGAAGGTAAGATTGCATGGACAGACCCAAGTGCAAAGGTGCATCACATGCATCTTGGACAAGATTGTTGAAAGGTTTGGGTTGACGAGGTGTAAATGGCAAATTTAAACTTATATAGACCTACAAATGAGATGCAAGTTCTTAGTGAAGCCTTGGGAAGTATTATTGCTTGGCCAAAAAGCAATATTAAAACTATTTGACCAATGTATTTTTACTTGAGAAGTACTTGTCTTTATCTTCTAGTTCATATTTACTTGTTTCTTTTTTTCATTTTTATCTTTATCGTTTTCTCTCTCTTTTTTTGGTCATGTAAATGAACATCCTATGGAAAGAAGAGAATTCATGCATTTGTTAAGTTAAAATCACTCTTATTTTTAACCTTATAAAATCTGCTATTAGTAAGATATAAGTTTTCTGATTGCTTATGGTACAATGTTTTTCTTGCATTTTACATGCAGGTGCTGAGAAAGAATATAGATGTTTGTGCATCCCTTTACCCTTCTCCTTGGGAGCTAGACTGGTGGCATTTTGACAAAGATATCAGCAAGCCGATTAAGAAGCCAGTCGGTCTCGTCCAGAAAGTCTTATCATTGGTGCTTTTTGGTTTTTGGTCGTAGCCTGATATCCTACTTCAAATTTGAGGACTATCTAGCTTCACTGAGCAACCTGAATTTTATTCCGTGTTTGTTAATGCAGAAAAGTTGAGTTATAGAATTGTTGTCCATTTATTTTGTTTGACTATATTTATCCTCTCCATTTGCTCCCTTTGGTATAAATGTAGAGGCTATACTTCTGTTATGGATGAGTTCTTTCATCTTAATTATGTGCTCGAAATTTTTTGTATGGATTGGTTATGGCAGATGGTAGTCGGGATTAACTTCGAGATAATATTTGTTTTAATTTTCTAGTTTGGGAAACATTGGACTTGTGTTTATACGAGGGGGTGAGCCAAATGGCTTTACAAGTTGCAAATGAACATCCAACATGAATTTACTGTAGTCTGGGAAGCATTTAGTCTTGTTGTGGGGTTGATGGTCGTATTAAGAGATGAAAATATTTTTGTTGCGAGGTATGCCATAGTTATCTGGCTTCTGTATAGTTCAGTTCAAGTGGAGCGTATCTTAAAGGACAACCAAATATTGAAAATTTACACCTTCTTCTTTATAGTCCATTGAGTTCAGACACTTTTAATGACGTCTTGAACATTGAGATGTTAACAGACGAAAATGTGCATTCACCTACAGTTTTAGTTAAATGCACGACATACGACACTTGGAATTGAAAAGCCTTAGACAGTCCTTGAATGGTCACTTTTACTTTTTTGTGAGCAACTATTTATACACTTATCTAGACCAAAGACTTACTACAACCCCAGGCAGCAAGGTTACTTGAAAAGGGGATGCCATGCATACAAGAAAACACAACTTGTTCTCTAGTATGGTTGTGTTTGTCTGTATAATTATGTCCCCTCTTTAATTTGTTGTCTAGTGCTTCTGTGTTTATTTATTACATATAGTGTCAAAGTTGTACTCATCCTGTTTATACCTTTTATAAAATGGTCGGCGGTTCTATTTAGAACTTCTTAGACTTCACTACAAATTCCAGCCCCCTTTTCTAGGTATTATTTTAGTTTTCCTTAGAAACCTAGCTTTGAATATCGGTCGAACCAAAATTTATTCTTCTCATGCTTCTCCCTTTGGAGAGCCTTAGACACCAAAATCAAGTTTTCAATGCTACTATTTTGGTGGCATTCAGGTCAATATACAATTTATATTGTTCGCGAAATAGAAGGTAAAATGACTACATGTGGATTTTTTCTTGAAAAATGACAACTTGTTCAGGAAAGAAGTGAGACAAAGACTGGTACTTTGAGAGGAGGGGAGGATGGCCTAGAAATTATGTAGAAATTATTCTTTTGGGGCTTTATTTGTTAAAATTGAAACATTTTGCTCATCATTTGAATTGTAATTCACATTCCATCATGTGGGCTTCCTAATGCATATATGATATACTGATTCAAAGACGCACAGTACATTTGGTAAATGAATTTTGAATTGTATCTCTTATATGCATTCCATCACATTGCCAATAAAGCGATAAGTAACCTATGGTTGTGTTTGTCTAGTATTTTTCCTATGTGGAATATTAATTAGTATCCATTAAACTATAGTGATAGTAGGTGCAGTTTATTGATTTTAATTTGTCTCTTATTTCTATTTTGCAGGTTCTATTTGGGCATTGGTGATCTATTACAAGACGTGAACAAGAATCTTTGGACATATGTTGGATATTATTTTTATGGAGTTGGGGCATTACGTATCATATTTGTTTTGCTAGATTTTGGTAGATTAAAAATTTATCATTGCAAGAAACTACCAGGAAGATATGTGTGTTTTACTAGATTTTGATTGAAACTTATATCATGTTTAAATAAACTTTTAGGCCATAAAAATTTTTTGAGGGCTAATTAGGTTGTATAAAATGAGTTTTGTACATATATCATATAATGCAATTTGAATTTAAAGGATTGAGAAAGTAAAATTTAAAAAGAAAAGACAATGTACATTTGAACATTGTGAAAAGAACATTAACTGTTGTTAAAAAGAAAAGACAACGCGTGATTGAATGTTGTTGAAAATAAAGGACAAAGGCACTTGAACGTTGTTAAAATATATTGACAATGTACATTGAAACATTGTTAAAAATATTCGACAACATGTCAATAAATGAAAACTTTCATTTAATGTTGTTAAAAACTAAAGACAACATTCAATTGTACATTGTTAAAAGACCACATGTCAACTCTTACCACAACAAGCAAATGCACGTGGTTAAAACCTATCACTACCAGAAATGAGGGAAATAGCGGCGACATTTGTCGTCGCTGAATATCTATATGTCGTATCTTTAGAGTTTTAGAGACGACAAAGTCGTCGCAATATGTCGCCACAACAAGTTAGTGTCTCTAGAGTTATAGTGACGACTATACGTCGTCTCTATTTAAATTTGTATCTATAGCGACGACAATATCGTCGTAATAGAGTCGTGACCATATCTCGAAAACGGACTTATAAGGACGACATAGTTGTCGCAAAAACCGTCGCTATAGACAAAATAATAGAGACCATTGTCTCGTCGCCACACGTGCATCCATTACAGCGACGACAAAGTCGTCGCAAATACAAATTATGTAAATAACTATAGCGGCGACAATAACTATAGCGACGACATTGTCGTCGCTATAAACGTTTTGAATTTTTTTTAAAAAAATTTTTGGTTTCCAAATAATATAAATAATATATAAAAAATTCAAAAAATCTACAGACCCTCTAAACCGTCGTCCCCGTCCCCGTCCCCGTCCCCGTCCCCGTCCTCCTCATCCGCATGCGCAGCTGGTATTTTACTTTTTAGAAGCTCAATTTCACGCTGCATTTGGCGTAGCTGCTCCTCGTACATGGCAAACCGAACGTCATTATTCTGGGGGTCTGCAGAGGACTGATGGGAAGTTCCTTGTGGGGCAAACGATGCAGCAGTCGAATCTAGCGAGGGAGAGGTGCCCTTCGGAACCCGACCAACCCCACGGACGTGACCTCATCGTTCTCCGAGAACTTCCTTTGCAATAGCATGCTCATCTAATGACGCGCTATTGGAGGCGACTTGTGTCTGTTGAGTTTCTCTCAACTCAACAAGTTTATCCTATTCAGTGAAAAAATAATAATAAATAATAATATCATGCATATCAGATAAAATTATAGTCACATAATTTAAAAATTCTCACATAGTCACCAGCCGCCTGCGGGTTGACCCAATTGCCATCCCGGAAGGTGTAAAACGTCCGGAACGAATCAATAATCCCCGGCCACTTCTGGGTCTCGGGGTCCCGCTACGACAATTTAAACGTGAAATTTAGTATACATTTTTACGTAATGTAGTGAAGATATTTATAATGATATTGAAAATTTATATGTTGTACCTGATCGTAACGCGTGGCAGAGAAGCTCTTTGACCCTTGCACGCTCGGGTATTTAGCCTTACCCCGATTGGCTTTATTTTTGGAAGACCGGTCCTAAAGGTATAACATATAATTGATTAGCAAAAAATGTATTAGTTACAATAGTATATAAAATATCGTAAACAATATATAAACAATACTTACCACGAAAGTAGGACTGGTGAAGAAGTCAATGCACTTCTGCCAGTCCTCGGCGGACATCTCGTCGTATGGTCGGCTCGGTCCATGCGCTTTTAAGTGATTATGCGCCTTGAGTTTGTAATCGCGATAACGATCGGCCGCCAGACGATCTACTGCAGCACATACTGCCCGGTACTCGTCGGGCGACCGATCGCCCTGCAGATCGAAGTAGCTCTGCAAGAGTGAAAAAAGAATATGTTACTGTATAAGTCGTAAAACAAGTATTAATGAAGTGTACTAATAACAAAACTAATTTACGTACATACCTCGATAATGCTACGTAACCGTGCCCGCTACTCTTCTGGAACCTCTGTCCATGAAGGGTAGCACGGGGGCACGGTGAATCTCACTTGGTTCTCAACCAAGTGCGTGAAATACTTCGCGTTATTCCCGATTGGCTGCATTGTGCGTTCGACATTGTCGAACGCGATAGGAAGTGGCATCTTCCGATTCGCCTGCCAAACCATCTCAAAATTGATGCCTTGAGATATACCCCGTCGCTTTGGCGGGGGTGCTGAAAATGAAAAAAATTGTAAAATGTATTAATCATACGATTTTCTTCAACGATATGTATAAAATAATAAATAATTACAATTTGAACGAAACGTCTTACCAGACTCGCATGCCGAAGGGAGCCGGTGAGATGGCTGCTGTGGAGGATCTCCTGCACCATCACCTCCATGCGACATCACATCAGCCATACTAACACATGACATAATTGCGAATATCACGTCAGCCATACTAACTTTAAATGTATGTGAAAATTTGTATGTATTATATTTTATTTCAATTTGGTCCCTAAACATATTTTATTGCAAATAAGTCCCTAAACTTTAAAATTATGGATAATTTTGAATTCATTATATTTTATTATAAATTGATCCCTAAACTAATTTTTATTTTCAATAAGTCCCTAAACTTTGAATTAATGAGAAATTTTGAAATGATTATATTTTATTTCAAATTGGTCCCTAAACTACTATAAAATTGCAAATAAGTCCCTAAACTTTGAATTTATGGGAAAATTTGACTTTATTATATTTTATTATATATTGGTCCCTAAACTTACTTTAATTTCAAATAAGTCCCTAAACTTTGAATTTATGGGAAAATTTGACTTTATTATATTTTATTATAAATTGGTCCCTAAACTTATTTTATTGCAAATAAGTCCCTAAATTTTGAATTTATGGGAAATTTTGACTTTATTATATTTTATTATAAATTGGTCCCTAAACTTATTTTATTGCAAATAAGTCCCTAAACTTTGAATTTATGAAAAATTTTGACTTTATTATATTTTATTATAAATTGGTCCCTAAACTTACTTTAATTTTAAATAAGTCCCTAAACTTTGAATTTATTTGAAAATTTGACTTTATTATATTTTATTATAAATTGGTCCCTAAACTTACTTTAATTTCAAATAAGTCCATAAACTTTGAATTTATGGAAAAATTTGACTTTATTATATTTTATTATAAATTGGTCCCTAAACTTACTTTAATTTCAAATAAGTCCCTAAACTTTGAATTTATGGAAAATTTTGACTTTATTATATTTTATTATAAATTGGTCCCTAAACTTACTTTAATTTCAAATAAGTCCCTAAACTTTGAATTTATGGGAAATTTTGACTTTATTATATTTTATTATAAATTGGTCCCTAAACTTATTTTTTTGCAAATAAGTCCCTAAATTTTGAATTTATGGAAAATTTTGACTTTATTATATTTTATTATAAATTGGTCCCTAAACTAATTTTTATTTCCAAAAAGTCCCTAAACTATGAATTTATGAGAAATTTTGAATATATTATATTTTATTTCAAATTGGTCCCTAAACTTATTATATTGTAAATGAGTCCCTAAACTTTGAATTAATGAGAAAATTTTGAATAAATTTTATTTGATTGATGAATTAGTCCCTAAACTTATTTTATTTCAAATAAATCCCTAAATTTTCAATTTATGTCAAAATTTGAATAAGGCGAGGAATAAGATCATGTCAAATAAGGCAGGCTTGACACCTCTAAGGACAGTCAATAGGATATGAAATTGAAAAAACAACAACTCCAACTTAATTGAGACATGGAATTGAGACAGCAGTTTTCAACCCCTAACATTAGCGTTTTCAACCCCTAACATTAGCATTTGCAAAATCCATAGTGGATCTATTATAAATATGCATATCCACAAGTAATATTCTAATAATCAATTATGTTGTGACTATATTATAGCTTTCAAATTCCCAAGATAGAACAACTAAAAGTTCAAAAAAGAAAGCAACTAAACTTGAAAAAGTAAACTTCAACTTAATTAACATACAAAATTACAGGACATACTCAGAATAATCAAATGCTAACCATCAAAAAAGCTGACATGGGCTCACAGCAATTCAAATAAAATGCACGAACTATAATAATTGATATGTATTTCATGATTCATTTCCCCAAAATTCAAAAAAATGCCTTGGATAAATTATAGGGTTTCAGTGAGATTGGTCCCAATAATCACTGCTATTATGAAGGAGCATAATGTCACCACCACAACAGCAAATGCAGCTGATTTTGGATGCCCAGCCCAAAGCTCATTGCTAACCCTTACACTAAATTATAATTAAACCACAATTAATGAGGAAGTAATTATAAGTAAAATCAATTATTTTATCTTCTAAAAAATTAAATTTTGGAGAATATTCAATTCTCAGCAAACCGAAAGCGGGAAGAAAATTAGGGATAAGAATTTTGGAGAATACACAAAACTAGGGATAAGAAAATAACACCTGTGACGGCGGTGAAGAAAATGCTGGAAGACGGAAGCCGGAAGCGGGAAGCCGGTCCACTGTGACGGCGGTGAACGAAGTATTCGGGAAGAAGAAGAGTCCAAGTGAGAAAGAAAACAGTCCAGGCGTTAATTAAAAGGTGAACTCTATAACGACGACATATGTCGTCGCTATTGTTCAATACAGCGACGACAGTTTTTCAGCTTTTATGAACACACGCCTAAAAAGTGGCGCCCAATTTTTCAGGATAATAGCGACGACATATGTCGTCGCTATTGACAATACAATTTATTGATATGTAATATTATCAATAATAATTTTTAGTCTTTAAAATGTAAAATTTAATATTATTGATATGTAATATTATCAATAATAATTTTTAGTATTTAAAATTTAAAATTTAATATTTAATATTTATTGATATATAATATTATCAATAATATTAATTTTTAGTATTTAAAATTTAGTATTTAATATTTATTGATATGTAATATTATCAATAATAATTTTTAGTCTTTAAAATGTAAAATTTAATATTATTGATATGTAATATTATCAATAATAATTTTTAGTATTTAAAATTTAAAATTTAATATTTAATATTTATTGATATGTAATATTATCAATAATATTAATTTTTAGTATTTAATATTTATTGATATGTAATATTATCAATAATAATTTTTAGTCTTTAAAATGTAAAATTTAATATTATTGATATGTAATATTATCAATAATAATTTTTAGTATTTAAAATTTAAAATTTCATATTTAATATTTATTGATATGTAATATTATCAATAATATTAATTTTTAGTATTTAAAATTTAGTATTTAATATTTATTGATATGTAATATTATCAATAATAATTTTTAGTCTTTAAAATGTAAAATTTAATATTATTGATATGTAATATTATCAATAATAATTTTTAGTATTTAAAATTTAAAATTTAATATTTAATATTTATTGATATGTAATATTATCAATAATATTAATTTTTAGTATTTAAAATTTAGTATTTAATATTTATTGATATGTAATATTATCAATAATAATTTTTAGTCTTTAAAATGTAAAATTTAATATTATTGATATGTAATATTATCAATAATAATTTTTAGTATTTAAAATTTAAAATTTAATATTTAATATTTATTGATATGTAATGTTATCAATAATATTAATTTTTAGTATTTAATATTTATTGATATGTAATATTATCAATAATAATTTTTAGTCTTTAAAATGTAAAATTTAATATTATTGATATGTAATATTATCAATAATAATTTTTAGTATTTAAAATTTAAAATTTCATATTTAATATTTATTGATATGTAATATTATCAATAATATTAATTTTTAGTATTTAATATTTAGTATTTAATATTTATTGCTATGTAATATTATCAATAATAATTTTTAGTCTTTAAAATGTAAAATTTCATATTATTGATATGTAATATTATCAATAATAATTTTTAGTATTTAAAATTTAGTATTTAATTTTTATTGATATGTAATATTATCAATAATAATTTTTAGTCTTTAAAATTTAATATTTAATTTGTAATATTTCATATTTATTGATATTTAATATTATCAATAATAATTTTTAATAATTCATATTTATTGAGATATAATGGGAAAATAAAATCATGTTTTTGTACAATTGTAGAACTTTTCTGTTCTACATTATGTACACAAATGTTGAAACTCCATCCAAACTCGCGTTTTGACCAACAGCAATGATAGTATGAATGACAAACATTCAAGCCGAAAACAGTAACAACAATTTTAACATGCGTTTGTATAAAGTAATTTCATTGCAAATTTAGTTACGCACAATAACATTTCAATCTGATTCACTATCATGATACGATTGATCCACATTATCGTCACTGACGTTCTCATTGATTTCACTCGATGTTTCTTCATCCTCGTATTCTGCATTTGTATCTTCTTCAACATCATCGTCGTTTATAAACAAAGTTTCTCCTGCAGTATCTGACGAGGCTCTCTTGATAACCGATGCTTCGATCTCATCAGCTTCATCATCATCGCGGTGCAAGGATATATGCTCTATGTTGCCAAGATCAACGACTAGAGATAAACCGGAAGAGTAGTTATTGTGGAGCAGGTCAATCTCTGTGATGTTAGCTCCCACAGTGTCCCACGTGCTCCTATGATGGACAATTTGTACTACTCGCCAGTTTGGACCACGAGATGGATCTTCAATGTAGAACACTTGTTGTGCTTGGCTAGCAAGTATGAACTAATCATCCTTGAACGCCTCTGCACTGATGTCAATACTGGTAATGTTATTCTCAGTTACCATCCGTCTCCCATCATACCTAAACCACTTGCATCGGAACAGATAGACTGAAAGTTTCGGTCCATATTGTAGCTCCAGTATATCTTGCAGCTGCCCGTAGTAAACCTCACCCCCAGTCCCTGGGACGGACACACCACTATTTTGAGTTTTTCTTCGAATATCACGATCATATGTCATGAACCGAACTCCTTTGACAACACAAGCCATGTATGACATAACCTGCTGGTAACATCCACTGGCCAACGCAAATAACTCATGAGAAACTTGATGGTTGTGGCTTTGGCGCATTGCATATAGCTGCATGACAAGAATTATTCTCAGTTATTGAAAGCAATTATGTTGAAAACTTGCAATTTTATTCAGTCGATGTTTGTTTACCTTTCTGTAGAACCAATCGTGAAAGTCTCTTCTGTGCACTAGTTCGATGTTTGGACAGCCACTGTTCAGTAGTTCCTGCCTATGTTCCCTGAACAAAGTATTGAAGATCAACGTTCATTAGTTCGTTTCAAATGATAAAGTTAATTCGAGATAAAAGCATAATAATCAAGAATTAACGCCGTCTTACTGCAAGAATGGCTCAACTTCATAACAGTTGTTCAGGATGTAAAAAATTGCTTGATTTCGAACTTGAGTAGGAAACGTCATTGGCGACTGCTTTTCAAGTGGGTGACACTGCGACTGAAAAACAGAAAGCTGTGTCTGTGGAACAGTAGCATCCTCGCTTCTGTCTGGTCGATCGAACCTTGTCCCTATGTCCTGGAAGTACCTCGAACAAAAGGTCAATGCCTCGTCCACAACATACCCTTCAGCTATTGATCCCTCGGGCCGAGCTCTATTTCTGACGTATCCCTTCAATTTCTTCAGGTATCGCTCGAATGGATACATCCATCTCATGTGCACCGGACCTCCAAGGATTGCCTCTTCTGGTAAATGCATTACGAGGTGAATCATGATGTCGAAGAAGGCTGGCGGAAATATCCTTTCCAACTTACAGAGAATGAGTACAAGGTGATCATGGGATGCTATCATGTCGCTAACCTTTAGTGTTCTTGCACAAAGCTTTCTGAAGAACGTGCACAGTTCAATAATGACCGTGGAAATTGTTTTATTCAAGAACGCCCGACATCCGACTGGTAATAACCGTTGCATGATAATATGGCAATCATGTAACTCAACCCGATAATACGGCTGTCATTTGGAGCAATATTTTTCCGAAGATTAGAAGCGAAGCCATCTGGAAACTCAACCAATCGGATAAATTGACAAAATTTCTTACGATTTGAAGACTACATGGTGTAACATGCGGCAGGCTTCATCCACTTATTCCCGTTCTGATACAAATGCAACTCCCTTTTGATCCCTAATTGCATTAGATCGCGCCTCGCATTGACTGTGTCTTTTGATTTGAATGGATCGTCCATAATTGTGCCGAGCAAGCTATCACAAATATTCTTCTCTACGTGCATGACATCGATGTTATGTTTGAGCTCTGTAGAAGTCCAATACGGCAACTCATAGAAAATGCTCTTTTTTCTCCAATTGAGCTCGTCATCACTTCTCTGAATTGTAGCGCCACCGTAATTTGGGTGCTTTCCTGGACTTCTATATCTGACACGACTTAATTGTGCTAAAATATCTGTAGGCGTTAACCGACGCGGAGGTGGTCGCCTATCTGTCCTCCCATCGAAGTCTAAATTGCTCCGAAAATGATGTCTGGATGGTAGAAACCGACGATGACCCACATAAGCTGTCTTACCTATCACACGGACTGAAGGAGTATCCTCGTTGCACGTCGAACATGCCTTGTACCCCTGACCACCACTCCAACCGGACAAACTACTTCTCGCTGGAAAATCATTAACAGTTCACAACAAAGTTGCACGCAGTCTGAATATCGACTTGCTGTTGGTTCCACCGTCTCCCGTGTCAATCCCATCGGCCCACAATTCCTTCAACTCATCCACTAATGGTCGTAAAAATACATCAATGTCCTTACCCGGTGCTTTATGACCAGGTATCAACAGAGTAAGCATGAGGTATTCGGGCTTCATGCATAACCAGGGTGGCAAGTTGTAAACTGTTACAACTACTGGCCACATGCTGTACGACAGACTCATGTCACAGAATGGATTGAATCCGTCTGCGGCCAAACCTAACATGACATTCCTGATCTCACTTGCGAACATTAGATGTTTCATGTCAAAATCCCGCCATGCCTTTCCATCAACGGGATGCTGCATTTCATCATCGTCCCTAGACCTTCCTATACTGTGCACCCCATAAGTTTTGCAGTATCCTTCGTCGCGAACAGACGTTTTAGTCTGGGGGCCAAGGGAAAATATCGCAACACCTTATGCGGAACATTCTTCCCGTTCACTTTCCCAGAAGTGTGCACCGAACGACTTTCCTGGCAAATCGGGCAAGTTTGTCTATCAGCATGTTCACCCCAAAACAGTGCACAATCGTTCTTGCGGGCATGAATGGATTTGTAACCCAAACCAAGCTTCGTCATCAGCTTCTTAGCTTTGTAGTGAGAGTCAACCAGATTCATATTTGGGAATGCTAACTTCAGCAATTTCAAAAGATCATCGACAGACTTGTTTGTCCATTTGTTCATAACTTTAATATGCATCAACTTGACTAAAAAATTTAGGGATGAAAATGATGAAACTCCCGGGTACAGTTCTGAATGGAGAGCCTGAAACAGTTCGTCATAGTAACCATCGGTGCTTGTACCTGCATGCTCATCACCAACTACGTCGTCTATTACATCCATCATCTCATCTTCCACATCATCTCCCTCATTCTGTCTATACACATTCGCAGTACGAACATCGATCTCGCCATGATATATCCAAGTGAAATAACTTTCCGCAAAACCATTACGAAATATGTGAGCCTCGACAATTTCCAAAGGATGTGTGAGACCGTTTAAACATTTTTTGCACGGACATTTAATTCTTCCTCTGTCCTTAATGTATGGCCTCGCCATGTTTATAAATGTTTGCAAACCGTTCCGAAAATCTGCAGACTTTGTGCGATTTCTAATTGTTGTCCAACTTTTATCAATATCCATACTTGTAAAATACTATATTCTTACAAATACAGTACTGATAATAATTGGAGATGATTATGAAGAAATGGAGATGAAGAAACGGAGATGGAGAAGAATTTATTTTAAAGAAGATGGGAAGCGAAGCCAGGAATAGACGGAGATGCAATACAGAAATGCGGAGATGGGAAGAAGATAAAGAAGGGTCTATAGAGACGACAGTGTCGTCGCTATAGACATACGTCGTCGCTAAAGGAGCATTCCCATTTTTTGAGAAAAGTAATTAGTCACGCGCCTGCAAAATTTAATCAACATAGGTATAGCGACGATGTCGTCGCTATATATAACAATTGGGCGCCAAATTTCCCGCCTAAAATGATGTTGGTCTATAGCGACGACATCTATCGTCGCTATAGACCCCATCACACTTTACGAAAAAATTCATGATTCACGTGACTTACATCGTCCTCCGCATTTCAATTGCGACGACATTTTTCGTCGCTATTTATGCATCAAAATGCCGCCATTAGTTCCCGCCCTTTCCTAATCTGAGTGGCGACGACACAGAAAGACGTCGTTATAGCCTCTATGAAACAGTGACGAGATAGGTTCTATAGCGACGACATATGTCGTTGCTATAAGTTTTGTTTGTATTGCGACGACATTTCTTGGTCGTTGCTACTATGTAGAATCAATAGAGGCGACGATTTGTCGTCGCAATATATGTCGCCGCTATAGACCCTCTTTGTTGTAGTGTATATGTATGTTGTTAAAATATAAATGACAACAAGATTTTTATCTTTCGCAATGGACATTACCTGTTGCCATAGATATCTACTTTTTGACAATATCAAAGAACACAACATACGAATGTCCGTTACGAAAAACCTATAACAACGTTTTTCGTCCGTTGCAAAAGACTATTTTTCTTGTAGTGATGCTTGACGTCATTCTTCCTTCTTTATGCGAATCCAATACGAGACATCCTTAATTGACATTTTGATCTCATTTTACTAGTACGTAGTTTCAAAGCCTCTTTTTTTTTTTTTTTTTTTTTTTTTACAGCGCAATTGTGATTTTTTACACCAATTCAATTGTTTGCTTGTAACTATTGTGCATGTGTTTATTTAATTTGTAACTTTTTAGTTTTTTTAACTATTTGTTTCAGTTTTCTTTGGCCAATATAGATATTTTGAGTATTATTTGAAAATTAAATTCTAATTCTAATTACCATAAAAACAATAAAAATTAATGCTATGTTTTACCTTTTTCTATTTCAAATTATAGATTAAACCTTGCATCCATAAATATATTTTCTTAATAGATTTTTCTGTTTCCATAAATTAAAATTTACCATATATTTTCGTAATGGATTTTACCTTTTCCATCTTCTAAATAGAAGAAAAGGAATTTGTATTCACCAAAAATTGGACTTCTAATCCCGACGGGGCACGGATTGACACCCAAGAACACTCTATATATACATCATTCAAGACTTGAAGCATCAATTCATATTAGTGTTTTGATCAATTTCGAGATTTAAGGTTTTGATAAACATGGACAATCAAGACGGATTCAAGCAAGCATATCGTTGTATTCCTTTCTCCAAATCCAAAAACTCTGATCTTGAATTTGGTGATAAAATTCTGATGCCCGTTTCAGCCCTGCGTGAATTGATGGACAGGGAAACCACATATCCATGGATGTTTCAGATTAAAAAATATTACAATCCAGTGCGGGTTTCGCATTGCGGGGTCTTGGAATTCACTGCAGAGGAGGGCTCTATCGTGATGCCTGATTGGATGATGGAGAACTTGAATTTGCAACAAGGAGAGCTTGTAATGGTCGAAAACGCCGTTCTTCCGGCCGGAAAATACATGAAACTGCAGCCTCATTCGACAAGATTCATCCAACTCTCGAACCCAAAAGCTGTTTTGGAAAAAAATCTGAGAAACTTTTCTTGTTTGAGCACCGGGGATACCATAATGATCACTCATAATGACGAAAAGTTTTTCATTAATATTTTGGAAACAAAACCTGGCCCTGCAATATGTCTAATTGGGACTGATTGTGAGGCGGATTTTTCTTCTCCTTTGGATTATAAGGAACCTGAAAAACCAGAAAAAATTGAACAGAATGCACCAGCAGAAGTTCAAAAGAAGGAGATTGAAGAACGGGCAGTGTTTAGGCCATTCATGGGGAAGGGTAGACGCTTGGACGGGGAAACTGTAGAGACGGTTAAAGATGATAATTTACCAACCACTACCGCCACCGGTGGTCATGCTGGAGGATCAACCACCCTTGGCAGCCGCAAGAGAAGAGGGACACTTGTTTTTGGTTCTAATGGCGTTGAGACGAAGACTCAAAAGAGATCATCGGATGGTGATAACCTTGAAGTCGAAGAGAAAAAAGTGCAAAAATTTCAACCTTTCATGGGCAAGAAAAATGTGTTGGGAAATTGAATATATTTTAATCTACTTAGTGTTCAGATTACATGTCCTCTTCAGATGGGTTTACACTTCTAGTTTTGTAATTAGGTTTTAAGGTGTGATTGTGGCTTGATTTAATTGTGAAGAATTCAACCTTTTTTGTTTTTGTTTCCATCTTCGTGTCTCATATGAATTGCTTTGATAGTTTTATTTCTTTGAATTTTATTCAATATTTATTTAGAATCACAAGGGATTACTAAATTGCCAAGAAATTACAATCACAAGGTATCTCATTACAATTAGAAAGAAACTTTAGAAATTCAATGTAAATATTTCAAACTGCAAAATATATACATGCATATAAGTAATTTAGCCCTAATTTGGAAGCCGTGGATTTTTCTCAAATTTGGAAGCCAATGGAGAAGAAGAACGAGTTAACGTATATAATGATCATTAAAGTAATTTTCTTACAATAGTAGTCAGATAAGTTTCAAATAGTTACACTAATACTAATGGTTATTGAGTAGAAACGTTTACCTAAAAACTTACTTGTTAATTTTAAATTTTAATGTGAACACAAACGACATTTACTGGTATTCCACGTCATACAATTTCAAGTTAATTGCATCTAAATGTTTAATTGTCAAACATGTTTTCTCTATATTTATTCAATTTTACTGATGAAATTTCGCATTTTCATTAGCCAATTTTTGAAAGTGAGACATTTTTTATCTCATGTGGCGTACCAGTTAACACCGTTTGTATTTCCGTTAGAATTTAGGATTTTAGTTTAATGTTTTTAGCTAAGTAAATATTAGTGCAACTATTAAAAACTTGAGTGACTACTACTCTAAACATTACTTCAATAACCATTTTGAATTTTTTTTTACAAACTTGAGTGACCCCAACTTATTTCTATTCAAAGTTCAAGTATTATCCCAACTTTTCAATTTTGTAAACAATTTTCATATAATTTGTATTTAACTAGCGTTATCATTCGATCGACGGTTGCTATTTCTGTATTATTGAGTATGGCTAATCATATAAGATAATTATGCTATTAAATCATTTTGTAACACAATGACTCTTTTGCAATTTGAAGTAGAAAATATTTCTTTTCAATTTTTTTTTAAAATTTTTTTTATTTTTTTAGTTTCTTAAAAATGGGTTCAAAGAAGGAGGGTCGTTTTCGTGGAGAACCAAATGAATACAAGTGATCGAAAAATTGTTTGTGATGATGGAATTATTTTTTTAAAGAAGTGATAGATAATAGACGTACGAGTCGAAAGTATAATCTCAAAAAAATCTATATTTCTATCAAAGAGAAATACGTGGCGAAAATTAAAACTTAATGTTGGACCATTAAATCAAAGCAATAGTGTAAATTTTATTTCCTAAAGTGTCTCAAAATACATCAACGCACTAAATGTAAGAAAATTTCTTGATATTGCATTATAGCTTCTGTTGGTGTGACTGGTTGATTAATTTAGAGAACTGTACATCAACATTTAACATAAATCTTGGAAAATTAATATTTGTAGACAAATTGTGCATTCAAAATCAAGTGATAATTTCACCACATACTACAAAATATAAAATAATTTAAAAAATACTAATTAACTTTTTTTTTATTTTAAAAATACTATTTTTTATTTTTGTAAAACATTTATTATAATTAAAATAACAAATGTAACAACAAATGTTACAAAAATAAAAAAAAACAGTATTTTTAGAATTAAAAAAATAACAGTATTTTAAAAAATATTTTATTTATTGTGGATATTTCTGGGAAAAAAAAAATCCCCAAAAATCAATGGTCAAGTTTGCTTCATGAGTCCAAATCTAAATTTCACAATCATGTTCCCCAACCCAATACTTGTTTGGACATGTCACCACTATTGAATCAAACCCTATCAAAAATATAAATTTAGTTTTTAAATTATTACACGTGATTTGGTTTTTCTAATGTGAAATCGAAGAACACATTTTAAATAAGTTGGGTTCAGCCTTTTGTACAAATTACGCTAGCCACTGCGTCAACCATTGCTGCCACCACACCATAATCAATCAAACTTAGGACAATTGATATGCCTCTATTAAATCAAACTTATCGAAAATATTAATTATGTTTGAATTATTACATTTTATTATAATTTTTTCAATATAATTCTGAAATCTTAAAATACAAGTCAAAATTTTAAAGTAACAATTTATTAAAATGCAATCTAAAAGCTAAACTTGGAAAATTGACTGCAATATTTATAAGTGACTATGGGATTTAACAATCTGAAAACAAAGTTCAAAACTCATAAAGAAAATAAATTCGCCCTAAGAAATATATATTATTATAATTTTTAGACATATTTTATGATATTTTACAAAAAAATAATTATTATTTTGAGTAACTTCTTGTATGTCTAAATCATTCACACCACATATAATTAAGAACTCAAAGTAATAAATCATATTTCCAATCTTAGTAGTGAAAGAAATAGCCGTTCTTTATTTTGGAGATCTGAAGTCTTCACAAATCTCAAGGTATATGGGAGATTTTTTTTTTAGATTTTCTATTTATACTTTTCACAAAAATGTCTCCAAAAGTCTCTAGAAGCCTGGTTAGTAGAGAATCTTTAAAAATCATTCTCAATTTGAATACCACGTAACTTATAGACTCCTACAAAGTTTTAATTGAATGCCCCATAACTTTTAAAGACTTTTTAAAAGTCTCTAACTTTAAAAGTTTTTATTGAATACACTAATACTTAAGGTGGCAAAAAAGTTCGTCGGCTCGTCGACTCGGCTCGTAAAAGCTCGGCCCAGCTCGAGTTCGGGTTCGAGCTCGTCTAGGGATGAGCACGAGCTAGGGCCAACCTCCAAAAAAAAAGAGGGTCGAGCTCGTTTTGGGCTCATGCCCACGAGCTAAAAGGGACAAGCCACGAGCCGCTCGGCTCGTAGCTTGTACTAACGGTCATATTTTTACTTTTAAAAAAAAAATCAATTATTTTTCTATAAATACTCCATTTTAAACTTATTTTTTTCACACTTTAATCTCTCAATCTATTATATACTCAATTCAATCGAAGTATTTCTGATATTTTCTTTCTTTTTTTTTTAAATTATAAAAAAAAGAATTAGGACCGAGCCGAGCTCGTGGGTAGCTCGGCTCGGCTCATTCAACTCGTGGGCCGAACTAAGCGCACGTTTTGGAGACGAGCCGAGCTCGCTCGTAGACTGAACCGAGCCCATGTTTTGGGGACGAGCCGAGCTCGTTTTGAATGGGTCGAGCTGCCATGCCTACTAATACTTTTAGAAAGTCTTTAAAAGTCTATATTTAATATCTTTAAACTTTTAAATCCTTAAAAGTCATTAAAAGTCTCAATTTGAATACACTCCCCTAAATTAGAAAAAGAAGTTAAAATCGTATGCATCATACTATCGAATCTTATATAATACTATGTAAGGAATATGCTTTTCAAGTATAACAATTTTTCATTACTGGTACATATAATTTTACCGTTAATTTCACTAGTGGTCACTAAATTTTTAGCGAAATTATAAAACGGTTACTGAAGTTACAAATTTTAGCATCAGTCACTAAAATATACTAACGTGTTCACCGATGGTCATTCTCATAAATTTTCAATGTAAATTGATGACGTGTCACCATTAAGTGTCCATGTAGAACACAATCAGTCGATATTTGGCAAGAGATTAATGTCACATAGACTTAATGTACTAATAACAATAAATTTGAACCACAAAGGATGCACTTAAAATATGATAGCCTAGCTGCAATATTTAGAAAATATCTAAATCCAATCCCTAAACCATTTGCACAACACGATTTTTCTCCATAAACAATTACAACCTCTAATTTTCTCCCAAATTGGTTAAATACCCGATTAATCCA